>JAQISU010000002.1:3780000-4380000 GCA_029339505.1 Unio delphinus | reverse complement strand
AAGACTAAAATGGAAAACAACTAATAATTATTTAAGAAGATTAAGGTAAAGAGTCATATTTTTTAATATTGATTTCTCACCTGTTGTATCAACATGGCAAATTATTGATACATCAATACATCAATAATCATTCTACCCAATATACATGTAGAGGCCAGACAAGAATTCACCATAATCATAATTACAATGGGAAAGGGGTGGGAGGCAGATGACAATTACAATGGGAAAGGGTGATCCCTGATGATAATTACAATAGGAAAAAGGGGGACCCTGATAATGATTTTTTTAAAAAGGAGGGACCCTGATGATGATTACATTGGAAAAGGGGATTCAAGGATAATTACAATTGGGAAAAGAGGCATCCTGATGATTACAGTAAGGAAAGAGGGTTAGATCCTGATGATGATTACAATGGGGATGCGGGAACCCTAATGATGATTAAAATGGGGATGGGGGGGACCCTGATGATGATTACAATGGGGATGGGGGACCCTGATGATGATTACAATGGGAAAAGAGGGGGGATTGATTGTGCATCCAATGCCAGTATTGGTAGTGACAATTTGGCCAATTCAAGTTAAAAGACGCAGCATAACTAGAATCAACATATTGCTTACTATCTCAAAATCAATCACTGACTTCATAATGACAAATATAAAAATCAGATTTCTTTTTTCATCTGCACAAAAATGGGTCAAAAATGTCAATACAGCTTGCAAATTTCAATGTGTTGAGAAGGTCAAAATTGTCAATACAGCTTGCAAATTTCAATGTGTTGAGAAGGTCAAAAATGTCAATACAGCTTGCAAATTTCAATGTGTTGAGAAGGTCAAAAATGTTAATACAGCTTACAAATTTCAATGTGTTGCGAAACTATTAATTCCTATAACTAATGTAAAGATACTTCAATAACTGAAAACTACTCATAATTGTCAAGCATATCTTTAAATAAGCTAATTAAAAAAAAAAGATTTTTGCACACAATATTCTTTCTCTTTCTTCATTTTGATTGTAATTATACTGGCACCTTCCCTCTTCAACAAGTACATCCTTCCACCTGTTTGCTTTGAAACTTCAACGCTCCTCTTAATAAAAAATGAACATTCTGCTACATAGAAAAAAATGTTAATGTCTACTAAATTCCCTAATCATTTTCCTGCTTATATTTGACTATAACTTGTTAGACAAGTTTTCAAACTGTCAAATTACACTTAAATACCTATTTTCTGTAAAAATAATTAACTGATGTCTTGTTGAGTTCATTTTTGGTTTCAATTGGTTCATTTTCGGTTCTTTTAAATCATTTCTGTTGAATGTCATTCACTTTTGTTCATTTTTTAAAAGAATGTCTATAAAGAACATCTGCAGATAATACCAGTTTTCCTACCCCCTCCCCTTGTTCGCTTTTGTTTGCATGAGGCTTATTCCACACTGACCCTCTCGGGCTGCGGATGTCCCCTTCTAGCATTATACACTGCTCAATGGTCTGAGTTGAGAGCATTATACAAGCCATGGTGCATCTTGGCTATTTGTATACTCACTTAGGGCCAATATGTGGGCCATGTATTCAAACTCAGGCACAAGGAGCCAGACCTATGTATTAATGCCAACCCATTCATATATATTCTGTGGCATGAATCGTACAAATTGAAATTAACAAATAATTTATACTTAGGGATCACCCATTAAGGATGTCTGCAAAACATACTTTAATACATGCAGTAGGCCTAAAGCAGCTGTTCAATACAGAATATCATAACAAAAACTATGTCGGCAAGGTCCCTTCCCATTTGTCCGCATTTGAACAACCTTGCCCCCCCCCCATCTTTGCAGATGACCTTTATGGATGATCCTTATCATGGCTATTATATGCACCCTTCTTCAATCATGTGCCAATTAAGACGCCATTATTTATACAAGCCCTACCAAACCAATGGGAAGCCATTTTTTAATACAAATCCTTGGTCATGTATCCCTTGAGAAGCCATTTTTAATACATACACTATTTCAATCATGTACCAACTGAGATGCCATTATTTATACAAACCATACCAAACCATTGAGAAGCCATTATTATAACATACCCTACTTCAGTCATGTATCGTTGAGAAGCCATTTTTAATCCAAACCCTATTTCTGTCAAGCACCCTTAAGAAACCATTTTTAAATACATGCCCTACTTCAGTCATGTACCAGTTAAGATGCCATTTTTTAATACATGCCCGACCTTGGTTATGTACCTTTGAGAAGCATGTTTTTTAAACATGCCCTACTACAGTCACGTACTCTTGAGAATCTGTTTTTTATAATACAGCCTTCTTCTATTACATACCAATGAGAAGCCATCTTGAATAAATGCCCTACTTTACTACCAATGAGAAGCCACCACCCACACCTGACTACCTCACCAAGAAAATGGAAGTGTTTACTTGTCAGTAATGTAAGACTGTCTAAAATAAAATTATTTGGTCAGCCTTATTTTATTATATCTCAAAAAGTGTACAAAAAATAATGTTTAAACTGCTCCAAGGTCAATCTGTAGCAGTAACCTATGACGATGTCTTCATGGTACACAATAGATAATTCAGAAACAAAGTCTAATAGCAGTGCAGTCTTCAAAACAAGTGCTAGTCCAAAGCCCAAGGTCAGCTCTTATTAACTCATGCCAGCAAAATTCACAGTTCGCAGATCCTTTGGTGGCTTAAGTATTCCAAACATGCAAATAGAAAATTAACATGCAAGCAAAACATATTGTCCAAGATCACAGAAGAAAACAAAAACTGTCCCCATATCTATCATCCTTTCATCATATCCAAAACAAATGATTCAGTCATTATATTCTGCCTCCCTCCATTCACTACCTTAACGCTAGCACATTGGACTTGAAATTATAGTGTACTTTTTTCCTTTCTGGAACAATGCAGCCTCATCTAGTAGCAAAAAGAGGTGGAAAATAAGGACTGGATTATTCAGGGTAATTAATTTCTTACATTTTGGCACCAAAAGATGACGAAGATAGAAACATATTTTAAACATGCACAGCGGGCCAAGTAATGGTAAACTGTTTAGTGCTGTCCTCATTGATCCAGATATCTGTACTGTGAAGACTGATTGATTGGTGCTGTCCTCATTGATCCAGATATCTGTACTGTGAAGACTGATTGATTGGTGCTGTCCTCATTGATCCAGATATCTGTATTGTGAAGACTGATTGATTGGTGCTGTCCTCATTGATCCAGATATCTGTATTGTGAAGACTGATTAGAGCTGTCCTCATTGATCTAGATATCTATATTGTGAAGATTGATTAGTGCTGTCCTCATTAGATGTATCTGACCAGATGACTAGTTCTGACAGCATGTGACATGCTTTTGGAGTACTGAACATTGAAGCCCTTATGTAGTAATGAACTGCTAAGTATCCAAATTCTATACTTCATGATCTAATCCTTTTCTGTGTCTGACTTTGGTATTTTAAAACACCAGGTTGGATTTATTACCTTTAAAGAGTTTTTCTACTACATCTTGGGTGTGAGGGTAGAGAGGTAATACCTGGCAAAAGGTCTACACTGGATGAATCTCAATCTTGGCAAGCTAAATGATTCTATAAACAAACAAAGCAATGTCATTTTCTACCCAAATAGTTGAAAGATTTTAAATGGCTGAGGTATAACAAGGAGAACTCTCATATAAAACAAATTCAACAGTTGATGAACCCTCACTATTTGTCTAAGTAATAAACAACTTCAAAACTGATGCAATAATACTTACCAGACATATAAAGTGCATACAAATTGCATTTCTATTTTAAAAGCTGCATCCAAACCAGCAGCAACTATTGCAGCAGCTCAGTGTATATTCAAGTTAAAAGCAAGCAGATTGGTTATAAACTTTAGAACTAGACATACCCTATCAAAATGTCAGATTTAACCTCTTTTAAGAAATAAGCAGTGACAAGTCAGACTGTAGCAGTTCTGATAGTGATGAAGATATTGATTATGAAATGGGATGTCAGAAGAACTTGCTAATTCTATATCATGTATATTCTTTGATGAGGGAATAATTAAGAAAAATTCAATGTTTTCCTAATTTTAACACAATATATATTTCGTTTGATAAGTATAAGGTTAAAGTTCATATTTGTTGATATTTCTGAAGGCCATTGGAATTTAGTTCAGGCCAGTTCTTTTTGAAAGTTTGCTAGATTGGTGGCTTGAAAAAGACTATCAGTGTAGGGACCTGATATCTACCACCCCCAATAATTTAGTATCAAATTCATGCAGTAATTTAAATGGATTTAATAAAAAGAATATACATAACTGTAGTGATTTAAAATAATCAAATAATAGGTTCAAGGTTAATGATAAAATAAATGACAGGGCCCAAAAATATGAGAAAAGCCCCATAAATTCAATCCAGATTGCGCTACAAGCAGTGAAAAAATGGATTACCTGATCCATTTGGCAGTCTTAAGAGCCAGATTGATCATGGCACATCTGTGTTTCGTGGAAACCAGCTCCTAAAGAGAGAAGAAAAAAAAAACAATCAACCAACCAATCAATCTAGTATCAACAAACAAAAACATGATGTTTAGTGTGGAAGGGCTAAAATAGTCATTAATGGTTTACAGAATATATTGGGAAATATTTACACCTTTCCCTGCCTGGACTTTAAATGTAAATGGCTGAATAAATACTTTATGTCTGACAATGTTTGACACCTCTCATGATATTTGTGTTTTTGAAGTCACTATGACACAACCTAAATAAAGTCACAGTGTAGCAGTAGTGTAACATCAGAACAAGAAGTCAAACCTGACAGCCCATATCAACGCTTTTCTACAAATTAAAGTCAAACCTAACAGCCCATATCAATGCTTTTCTACAAATTAAAGTCAAACCTGACAGCCCATATCAATGCTTTTCTACAAATTAAAGTCAAACCTATCAGCCAATATCAATGCTTTTCTACAAATTAAAGTCAAACCTATCAGCCCATATCAAAGCTTTTCTACAAATTAAAGTCAAACCTGACAGCCCATATCAATGCTTTTCTACAAATTAAAGTCAAACCTATCAGCTCATATCAACGCTTTTCTACAAATTAAAGTCAAACCTATCAGCCCATATCAATGCTTTTCTACAAATTAAAGTCAAACCTGGCAGCCCATTATCAATGCTTTTCTACAAATTAAAGTCAAACCTGACAGCCCATTATCAATGCATTTCTACAAATTAAAGTCAAACCTGACAGCCCATATCAATGCTTTTCTACAAATTAAAGTCAAACCTATCAGCCCATATCAAAGCTTTTCTACAAATTAAAGTCAAACCTGACAGCCCATAATCAATGCTTTTCTACAAATTAAAGTCAAACCTGACAGCCAATATCAAAGCTTTTCTACAAATTAAAGTCAAACCTGACAGCCCATATCAACGCTTTTCTACAAATTAAAGTCAAACCTATCAGCCCATATAAACGCTTTTCTACAAATTAAAGTCAAACCTGACAGCACATATCAGCGCTTTTCTACAAATTAAAGTCATGTTTTGGTCAGACTTTACTTATATAACAGCCCATATCAATCCTTTTCTACAAATTAAAGTCATTATGTGTTGGTCAGACTTTACTTATATAACAGCCCATATCAACACTTTCTACAAATTAAAGTCATGTTTTGGTCAGACTTTACTTAGCTGACAGCCCATATCAACGCTTTTCTACAAATTAAAGTCATATTATGGTCAGACTTGACTTACCTGATGTCTTCTAATAAATTAAAATTTTTATACAAAGGGACATGTTTTCAAATTGTGTTGATTTACATTTCAGTTGACTGGAATGTGACGGGATGCCGAAATCAGTTTACAAAATGACCAGTATCTTCAATGAAACAAAGCTATCTAAAACTTTCTTCCATACCAGTATGTTTTTATTTCGTTAAAGAAACATACCTCAACTTTATCATGCTTCAACTGACAAATTTTCAAAGTTTTTTTTAAATTAAATATTTTAAAAAATAAAAAAATCTGCTAAAGTTATTTTCTGTTTGAGATGGATATTAGTTTATATGCATTTACATTTTTACAAATGATACATTTAAGATCCTCAGGACCCAACCAATGTAAGGATTTGATAACTATTCAACCCTTTTGACCCTGTTTTCTGCTGAAATGGAAGCAACTTTAGGGTTTTAAAATGATTTATTGATGGTGTATCTAAATCAGCATTAAAAAAAACTATATAATAATAATAATAATAATAATAATAATAATAATAATAATAATAATAATGCTTTATTTATAGAGGGTGACTCATTAGCCAAGGACTATTCTCCCTTGAAGCCCTCTTAATGAAAGTATAACAAATGCACATTGTGTGAAGAAGCAATAATTAGAGCTTAAATTAGCATGTTTCGTATTAAAATACTAAATTCCATTATCTGTTAGAAACACATGCATGCTCCTGATATCTCTTCTTAAATACTCTAATATTTTCAGCCGATTTTACATGTAGTGGAAGCTTATTCCACAGAACTGTATATGCTCATTTGTTTAAATTTCAGTAGTTATTACAGTTGTGTATTTCTGTTTCGCTATTATCCCAGACAGAATGACAATATTCCAGATGCAGCATGATGTTGGTATTATATAATATATATATTTATTTTAAGGAGACAAGATTTTATTCTGATCAAGAAATAATGCAGAACTTTTTTAAGGACTAGATTAACCTGCATAATTCTCCATCTCCAGAAAATGTACAACATCTAGTAGGTCATATATCCATTCTTTTTATCATTACTTTCAAGTCTTTTTTAGCCAACACTCTTGATCGACAGCGTATGATCAAGGCTGTAGATGTAATCAATTAGTGTTTTTTTTCCCCTGATACATGTTAATCTAGTTGGAACAAGAACTAGCTGTTAATACTTCAGGAAATTCATTGTTTAATCCAGCTTTGATTGGTGTCCAAAGTATATATTATTACTTATTACTCAGTCTCAAACATCAACGAAGTTAATGATGGATGTATGTGCCAAACTTCGACATCATGATCCATACAGTAAATGGACACAGCTGAATTCCAACATTTCAATCACTTTGAAAGTTTAAATGAAAGTGTGAAAGACAAACAGGCTGACAGGTAAATAATTGGATAGAAATGCAAATACACAGGTTGCCTCTTCTTTACAAACAAAAAGCACAAAATTTAAAAATTTTAACAGAAAGCACCGTGATGGAGTGATGAAATTTCATGATCAGCTACTGGGCCAACACTAATGTGTTCAGTACAGTTAATTGGTGGGCATTCTACAGGAAAATGAAATGACAGGATTAATTGAATCTACAGACAATGAAATAGGATTGTCCTATTCTATGCCAATACACAAGGCTGATCAATTTTCTCACATTGAAGGATGAAATTGCTGGTTAAAAAAATAATGTCTGGTAGGATAACAGCCACAGCCACATGAAGATATAACTAAATCATCTGGTAGGATAATAGCCACACGAACCTATTCCATAAGAAAAACAAGTCGACAATGAAGCATGGAATATGACAAAGGCTTTCGATACAATCAACAGTGACATACTGTGGGTAGTACTCAAGAAGCTTCTTTGTCCTCAGAAGTTTACTGACCTCGTCCAGCTCTTTTACGATGACAGGAGAGTTTCATTCAGATGGTGAAACCCCCCATATCTAACTGTCAAACAAGGATGTGTCTTCGTTCCAGTACTCATCAAACTCTTATTTATATAGGTACTGCTCCATGCCATCCATGACCCTGACCTTGGTATCTACATTAGATATCACCTGGATGGATCAGTGTTTAATCTCCATCACCTAGATGCAAAAACCAGGACACTAGAAAGACTCAACACTGAAGCACTCTTTGTAGATGACTGTGCTCTCATGGCCCATGATGAGACCTGCCTACTGGCAATCATGATCAGGTTCTCTGAAGCCTCCAACCAATATGAAGCCTCCAGCCAATTTGAACTCACAATCAGCCTAGGAAAGACAGAAGTCCTCATACACCTGTCTACAAAGATGAAGGTGTGCTATGCAGTTATCCTCACATCTGTCATGTATGGCTGTGAAACATGGATTATGTAACAAAGGCATATAAATCAGTTAGAACAATTCCATCAGCGCTCTTTGAGAACATTCATGTGGATTAAGTGGCAGTACCGAATCACCAACCAGGAAGTCCTCAACAGCCAACACAACAAGCATCTTAGTCAAACTAATCCAGGCCCAACACTGATGGACTGGCCATGACATCTGCATTGCACAAAAAAGAATCCCAAAGCAGCTGTTCTCTGGCAATCTAGCCCAGTGCTGAAACCAAGGTTTTCCTCATAAGAGGTTCAAAGACAATCTCAAGATGCACATCAAATGGGCAGACCTTTCAACCCCACCAGCTCGAATGATGCCTCAGAAAGAAGTCAGAAGCAGACCATGACCAGAAAAGCCACTGCCACAAGCGTCTTACTGCAGCTCATTAGAGACGTCACAGAGCTGTGTCCCAGCCACCCACAACCACTGTTGTCCCATGCTCCACATGCAACCACCTGTGTGTATCAGAATTTGGACTATGGAGCCACATGCGCGTCCAACGTCGATGAGAATTCACAACTAGTCTTCCTCGGGTTGAGAGACCACCAAGATGAGATGAGATGATCATTTAGCCTGTATTGTCCTACTGACCTTTCTCTATAATTTAGTGTAAGATTATTGGGCCTACCTGCCTAATGTCATTTTGTTAACAATATATCACAAAGGTAATATTTATCTATGATTTTCGATTAAGAATTAATATCATTAAATAAATAATCTGTTGAAGTATGGAACACGTGTTCGTTTTCACTCTTTTCTGTTACATAGTTTAAGACTTAACATACAAACCCCTGGATAGGAAACACATTTTGGTGACTATTTCTAAATACATCCTAATACATTGACTTCCAAGCAATTTTCCATTAGCCCAATGCAGAGTTCTCACTAGGATTTTAAAACTAGGAGTCCAGGACTCCTAATTTGGTAAAAATAGGAGTCCCACCTGCAAAAGTTGCAGTCTAGCAACTATAGCACAGTTCTGAATCTCATTTAAATCTTCATCAATTTTTCGTTTAACCCTAAAATACTTGTCTAGATTTGCAAATGGCATTTTGTTCAAGTCTCGATGTGTCATGGTTTCGAGTTCGCATGCAATATTTATTTATACAGCTACAATCGGAAATGAAATCAATTACAGGATCACGGGGCTTCGCTGATGTAGCAAACTGCGATTCTGTTTTCCGTTTTGGTGACAAAATATACCATCTGGTGATATTTGTGGCGACACCAAAATATACATACAGTCTTGCGTTTGGAGTAGAGAAAATCAAAGGCACCATGACAGGAAACAATGTACTGGAATATATTGTTAAAATAACAAGTCCTTGACTCATACTGACAAACCACCCTAACAGTGCACTGTTATATCATAATCCGCTAATGATGATATCTGGCCTTATTGCTTTATGCAACTGACTAGTTAAAATCCAAATCCACAGAAGGCGGAAACGTAAAATGAGTACAGTCAAGCTGATGACACTAATTTAAAAACAAATACCAGATGAAAGAAGAAAAAATACGTTTGCTGACACTTCGAAGAGAACTGATTACCTTTGAAGCAATGATATATACTAAACAAATAAAACAAATCTGTTTCAATGTTCTACAATTATCTGAAGTTGCCGCAGCAATAACAAACAGGTATTTGTTTGACCATTCAAATGGAGCCTTTAGCGGCGCCATCATCAAAGTAAGCCGACGACCTTTGCTCATAAAAAGTCAGCAAAAAACACCTCAAATAAAAGCATTGCCTCATTTTTCACAGTGATTAGAACATATTTATTGTGTCGCAAAACTTTCCTGTTTGCAAAAGAAGAAGAAAAAAAAGAAAAAACGTGCGTACGGAGGACTCGTGCATGGGCGATTTTCTGCGTCCCGGACCAAAAGTTTGCGTCCAAATACGCGTAATTAAGCGTTTCCGAGATCTCTGCCAATGCCTAGTTGTGCTTAAAAAAAAGTTTTCCATTTGTTAGTTTGCTGGTGCATGAACAGAGGGTGAAAAGTTTTTGCTTAACGTACCCATAATTTTCATATGGAGAAGACTATTTTTTTCAAAATCTCCACCTTTACCTACTTTTTGCACAGGTTCACCTGTTTTTGTGTGCACTTCAGACCGGTCTGCCATAGATCTGATGCCATAAAGTTTAAAATCTAGACACAAAATCAAATTCCAACCATGGGCAAATTTTGGGTAGGAAAAAAAACGTAATTTGTTTTTGGTTTTTCACTATTTTGTAGTTTAACTAAAATATCCAGATTATTTGGTATCATTATAGAGCTAAATATGTCTACCTTTCTATAATACCACTCACTTTAGTGTATCATGCATGACCTTGATGCTACAGACCTTGGAAGTAGGCTACTTCCTCATGCCCCATAAACTTGGTGTTAGGGGCTAATGTGTTAAGAAAATAGAGTTCTAACACATTTAACCGATCCAATACTTACACAAACCACACTTAGGTGTGTTCATGAAAATGTCACGATAAAAAAACATAAAGCAGATCTGTGGAACTGATGGGCTTCATATATTAACTCTAGGTAGAAGAGATTAATGAAGCTGGAAAAAAGCTTAATTGCTAGGCAGAATAAAGTGAAATGAACCAGCAAATGAGATAATCCAAGTCCTTTTCCTGGTATTGATTTTCTCGGGACAAACTGGCATCCTGTAGTACTTTACAGTCTCATTGGAATTGTAAAACTATTCAATATCACATCAGTTAATAGCCTTAGATAGAGGTATGAAAGACTGATCAATTTGTCATGATTTTACATTACAAAAGGAATTTTACCATTTACTCTTGTGGCAGCTGAACTGAAATTGTATAATTTATTGTTCTATTATCACAGTCAAACTGCAAATGAAAGACAAATATATTTCATGAATTTTTAGATTTATCACAATATAATATGTGGTATACCTCTGATAAGGCCACCCTGAGAAAAGCGCTACATCGAAACATCATACTTTGATCATTTTATTCACCCTACTGAGGCCACCCCTTGTATACAGTGACCTTTTTAACTGCAGAAAGAGTGGGCTCATAAGAGGGGGAACACACTGTATAAACAACCTTACCAGAAAAATAATTTGTGATCTTGTGACACCATAGTTTATCAGTGGCTCTCTCATTCCCTCAAATCCTTCAGTATGTATACTGTCATGCCATTAAATGCCTTAGCCTTTATACTGTCAGTCCCTCAAATCCCTCAGCATTTATACTGACATATTCTAAAATCTATCAGCACGGGGTAATGTGAATTTTGACTATCATGTGTAATGTTTTAATACTAACTCTTGTCATACCCTCAAATGCCACTGCATTTATTAGGGGTAATGTTTATTTCTGGCTATATCATGCCCTCAAATCCCGCAGCATTTATTGGGGACAATATTTAATACTGTCATGCCCTCAAATCCCTCAGAACTGATAGTCATGCCCTCAAATCCCTCAGCATTTATTGGGGACAATATTTAATACTGTCATGCCCTCAAATCCCTCAGAACTGATAGTCATGCCCTCAAATCCCTCAGCATTTATTGGGGACAATATTTAATACTAACTGTCATGCCCTCAAATCCCTCAGAACTGATAGTCATGCCCTCAAATCCCTCAGAACTGATACTGTCATGCCCTCAAATCCCGCAGAACTGATACTGTCATGCCCTCAAATCCCGCAGAACTGATACTGTCATGCCCTCAAATCCCGCAGCATTTATTGGGGACAATATTTAATACTAACTGTCATGCCCTCAAATCCCGCAGAACTGATACTGTCATGCCCTCAAATCCCGCAGAACTGATACTGTCATGCCCTCAAATCCCGCAGAACTGATACTGTCATGCCCTCAAATCCCGCAGAACTGATACTGTCATGCCCTCAAATCCCGCAGCATTTATTGGGGACAATATTTAATACTAACTGTCATGCCCTCAAATCCCTCAGAACTGATACAGTCATGCCCTCAAATCCCTCAGCATTTATTGGGGACAATATTTAATACTGTCATGCCCTCAAATCCCTCAGAACTGATACCGTCATGCACTCAAATCCCTCAGCATTTATTGGGGGTAATGTTTAATACTAACTGTCATGCTCTCATATCCCTCAGCACTGATATTGTCATACCCTCAAACCCCACTGCATTGATAGGAGGTAATGTTTAATTCTGATTAAATCAAATTTTTAGTTTCTTTTATTAAGAATTGTTCTAACATTTCAATATTCCAATGCAGACAACCAAAGGACATTATTCCAAGGACGATGGGATGATGCAGGCTCTAGAAGAAACATGAATCCAGTAATGATGCATGCATCAGCTCCCAAATACTGACAATGGTGAGGACAATCACAAACATAATGCAAGTTGTTGTAAGGTGTAACACCATTTTCCAGCACGCAATAGGCTATACATGGCGGCCAGTAATAATAGTGGAGGAAGAACACAGGAAAATCCCCAGAAAGAACCACCGACCCATGAGAAGCTACTGGCAAGCTTTCTCATATAACTACATTAGCCGAATCTGAGACTCGTATAATGCAAGCAATATTTATCAAGTAATGTTACATATAATGACAGTATGATTTTATGTAATAAGGTATTGTCAAAGGACTAATCTGATGAAGTGAGGTGCACAATTTAATATAGAAATGAAAATTTGTTCAATAGATGTCATTTTTGTCCATTTGCATATTATAAAAGTAGCTGATGAAAATGTCCAGGGTTGAAGTCAAAACCCCTTACAAAAATTTTGCAAATATTCTGATCTGTCTTTTACATGTATGGACCAGCATCGAGTTACCTGGTGTTTGGTACCCAGTATTGGTGACCAATGACAGACATTCTACAACTGTCACTATCAACACTGCCCATTTTACAGATCTTCACGGTCAGTCATATGACAAAGTGACCAGTGACCTACTATCCTATAACCAGTCACCAGATAATGACCAGTCTGATGGTTCAACTTATTGGAGTCTTGCTTAAAGAACTACACTCCAAGATAAAGGAGACCTTGCTTTAATTTCAAGTCTACAAGCACAAGATGACAACAGCACTTCCAGTGCATCAGAAAGGCAGGGCTAAACAATTGGAGCTGTTGTGACTTCGTTATGCTGTGACATTAGAAAGGCAATTCTCAATAATTGGGGCTTTTAGTGATTTCTTTATGCCAGAACATCAGGAATGCAGAGCTCAATAATTGGGGCGTTTAGTGACTTCTTTATGCCACGAGTTTATAAACATCCCTACATCAAATATCTTTTCTCACTTGAAGTGGACAACTTCCAAACTTGACACTTCTCATCTCTTGTATCAAGGTTTATTGCTATGATACAAGTCAATAAATCATTTCACCCCTAGCATTCAGTTTCATTAAAACAAACTCCAAATCTTGAAAAGCAATGGGATAAACAAAGGCTAACAAATAAAATGGATGGAAAAGTACCATGACATAACACATCTGTATAGAGACTGGTATGAAATTATTCAGTTTTTACTCTCCTGGCAAAAACTTCAATTGGCATAATGAAACTGATTTGTTTTTCTGTTTATGTATATTTGGCAATTATGTATTCAATTGGCAAAATGAAACGGACTTGTTTTTCTGTTTATGTATATTTGGCAATTATGTATTCAATTGGCAAAATAAAACTGACTTGTTTTTCTGTTTATGTATATTTGGCAATTATGTATTCAATTGGCAAAATGAAACTGACTTGTTTTTCTGTTTATGTATATTTGGCAATTATGTATTCAATTGGCAAAATGAAACTGACTTGTTTTTCTGTTTATCTATTTGGCAATTATGTATTCAATTGACAAAATGAAACTGACTTGTTTTTCAGTTTATGTATATTTGGCAATTATGTATTCAATTGGGAAAATGAAACTGACTTGTTTTTCTGTTTATGTATATTTGGCAATTATGTATTCAATTGGCAAAATGAAACTGACTTGTTTTTCTGTTTATGTATATTTGGCAATTATGCATTCAATTGGCATAATGCAACTGACTTGTTTTTCTGTTTATGTATATTTGGCAATTATGCATTCAATTGGTATAATGAAACTGACTTGTTTTTCTGTTTATGTATATTTGGCAATTATGCAGTCATTGATTTTTGTCCATACTAGCTGGCTCATCTTCTGCTGTCTGATAAACAAGCAATCACCAGCCACGCACAAAAGGTACTGAATCCATCGTAAACTAATAAAAATAAAAGCGAATAATTTGTTTTCCAAATGCAATGAAAGCTGCATAACCTTATCATTCATTGTGTAAATGCCATTTATCATTAAAATGATTTATTCAGTCATTGGTACATAGATCTTGATGCAAATGCAAAGGTATCTCTCTAATGAGTTATTTAGTCTTGGTACATATATCTTGATGCAAATGCCGAGTATCACTAATAATTTATTCAATCTTGGTACATGTATCTTCATGCAAATGCCAAGTATCTCTAATAATTTATTTGGTCTTGGTACATAGATCTTGATGCAAATGCCAAGTATCTCTAATAATTTATTTGGTCTTGGTACTTGTACCTTTATGCAAATGCAAAGGTATTTCTCTAACGAGTTATTCAGTCTTGGTACATAGATCTTGAAAAGATTTTAACAAGCTGGGTATTATATTCCCTAGTTTGAAACTAATTGTCTTTTGGGGATTTTCTTACATTTTATGGTGTGCTGTGCAAAAACTTCATTACAAGCCAGTCTAAATCAAGAAGACGTTAATCATGCCTTCTGAGAATGTGCCAAATGCCAAATGCCTAAGTGACAAAGAATATTTGCTTATCACAACTCAATCGTCTTAAGCAAAGTAACAGAAAAGAGCAAAAGGCAACAATTTTGGTAAGATTCAACAAATAATTTATTTCCCTAGAATACAAAGTGAATACAAAGTGAAAAATGTCAAAAGAAATTATGTTATCCCAAAAACTAGAATTTCTAACCCATGTCCTAATATTACTAATGTACTTAGAGGTATTCCAAAACAAATCCAATTATGTAAGTACTGATGTACCTGTGATGGCCTGTGTCATACTAATGTGCCAACAGTCTTTTGTTGAATCACAAAAATACAGTCCAAGACCTTATCTTTATTTGAATTTCACTATAAATCAAATTCCAAGAATGTTATTTTGAGCACTTTGTATTTCCAGAGAAGAATCATCTAAATAAAATAGTCTGAATAAATTCCTGCCCAAATGAAATGCTGGGCAGAACAAAAATACTAAGAATTCTGCTCCAATCTTAAAGCATGAATTAATAATTTGTAGACAAACAAGACTATACAGTCCTTTATTTGACCTCAGGTCACAAATAGTAATTTCTATGTTTTTAAAAATTATCCTTCAGTAAACAATATATATATATATATATATATATATATATATATATATATATATATATATATATACAGTTACGTGCTTAGGCTCGAATATACAGTAACATAGAAAGAGTGAAAATAACAAGCTTGTAAAAACTTAATAAACAATTTATTGAGCACAAATATTTTCCAGAAAGAAAAATAAACTTACAGTTTTAAGAATCAATTCCAAAATTAATCCAAAAATAATTCAAAATATTATCCACTAGAGAAATTGCAAAAGTCCTGGTAATAAAATGTCCAAATAATTCCAAGTTTGAATCCCAGCGAAGTATCCAAGATGGAAGACGACGTCACTTGATGAAGTCAGTTCTTGGTAATAAAATTCTATGAGCACAATTCTTTTCCAGATAAATAACAAAATAAATCCTCTTGAATCCAAACAAATTGAAATAATTTCCAATACAAAGTAACTCAAAATGACACAACTTAATATTCTAACAGCCCCAGTTCTACTCTAATAGTTCGCTCTCAAAACATAATTTATATACCTGTTTTTACGTAAACAAGAAAGGGGTCACATGATCTTCTAGAATCTTTTAGAACAAATTTACGTTCAAAAACTCGCGTACCCACCGTATGACCCAACTAAAAATAGAAAGATGTGTATACAAAGCTCCATAATGTCCTTGGAACCAACCAATCATTTTAAAAGCTTGTTTACAACTCTGAAGCCAGGTCAGAAATGAGGTCAACACCTGGTGTTTATTTTGTAAAGTATAGGTCATCTCCCAATGAATAAATCTTAAACTTAAAATGTCAAATTTGAATCTGACAAACAAACAATAAAAATAAATATAAATGACTTATATTAAATATACATAACAATATATATATGTTATTTACAAAATCAAAAAATCAATGATTCTGGTCAGGTAGAAAATGAACTTGATTTTGGACAAGGTCAAGTCCAAAAAACATATCCTTAGAATAAATTGAAGAAAATAACAATACTGATGCATAAATGGGTTAATTTTTATGCCACCAAATTTGAATATTCCTTGCATATTTGATCACTTGTGTATAATAGTGGACATAAATTTAAAAAATGGCCACACCTTGAAAATCTGAAATAAATTTCCAAAATCATTTTTAATTCATTAACACTGCGTGTCATGAGGTAGTAGTGTATCCTACATCCGATTTCTCTACCAGCAATATCACTTAATATACACCAAAGATCCATCATTTTTCTGTCATGGCTGCTTATTACTATAAATCTCTAAACTTTTCACACTTTTTTGCAAAGGTTCACCTGTCTGTGTCAAGTTCAGATGGGTCTGCTTTAGATCTCAAGCCAAAAAAACCATCAAGATCAAGAATCATGACAGAAATATGATTCCAACTAAAGTTGTACCAGCACATTTTTTTGGGTAAAATAATAAAAACTGGGTTACAAAAATTGCATTTTTCTAGCTATACTTTGTAATGCATGAAGTCCAGATTATTTGGTATCACTGTAGAGCTATTGCTGATACCTTTTATAATACAACCCAATCTGGTGCATCGTAAACAGCCTTGATGGCAAAGAGAGGCAGGGTACTACTCATGATGCGTAAATCTGGCATGTGGGGTTAATGACCTAACTTGGATAGCACTTTGTTAAGAGTCTATGGTCTTTAAATCAGTATCACAAATAAGTGAAAAGCACATACAACATTTGTAAAATTCAACAACTAATTAATTCCCTATAACTCAAAGTGAAAATGTAAAAGCAAAAAGAATGTACGGTATTGCCAATTAAATCCCAAATAATCCAAGAATTACTGACACAAGTCCTAATAATAAAAGTTCTGAATAAACTTTAGTGGAAATTCAAGGCTGAAAGTGTTAATGTGCCAATAGTTTCTTGTTAGATCACAATAACACAATTCAAGAAGCCATTATTTGAATGTTTTACAAACTTTAAGAAAATCAAAAATACAAGAAGAACAAAACAAACTTAAAATTTAAAATTATAAAAAACAAAACAACTAAAAGACAATGCAAATTAAACATACATAACTTGTACAGTAGCAGGATTGCCATCTTCTTTATGTACTGTGCATATGACAGGAGCAATATGTCAACAACTTTGTAATAATCCTAAAAAGTAAATAATTCTCCATATTTTCAACACATTCAAATAATTTGTCCACCTATCTAGAGTTCTGTGACATAAAGTCTTCACTAGGCTGAGTTATCAAAACTCAAAGAAAATGAAAACCGTTCCAAGTTAAGGCCCAACGCACTTATTTATCTATACTACTAGAGGTGTAATGATTCAACTACATGCATCAACATCACATAATTTGTTGTGGTGATAAACTTTACTAATATATGATATATTTTTGGGAATATCCCATTACATGTTATACAATGTGTGACAAAACTTGAAGCTAAAATATCATAATAAAATAAGGTTTTGAAAAGAAAGAAAGTAGAAAGACTTGATGTCTCTTCTAACTGTTGTTCCTTTAACTTCCTGCAGGCAATATACCTATGCTTTGTTGAGCAATATACCTATGACTCAAGCAAGTTCCAAATTATTTCTTAGTCCCCTCCCCTCTCTATATTTCTGTCAAATCTGGTTACACACTGTAACTCACCTTTTTCCCATAAGCATCACAGACTGGAGATATGATGCCTGCTATCACATTGTACCTCCCTGTTCTGTTCAATGCATCTCGAGCCAGTTCTGAAATGATAAAAAACTGTAAAATGTAGTTAAGGTGATTCATTTTACCTTTGTGACCACTATTATTCTTTTTATTTTCTTCAGAAATGGGAGCTGGAAGCACATTGTCAGGGTTACTTCTGAATGGATCCAAACACATGTTTCTGAGAGATTTCCATTGTTAGGGTTACTTCTTAATGGATCCAAACACGTTTCTGAGAGATTTCCATTGTTAGAGTTACTTCAAAATGGACCCAAACACATGTTTCTGAGTGACTTCCATTGTTAGGGTTACTTCTGAATGGATCCAAACACATGTTTCTGAGAGATTTCCATTTTAAAATGATGCTTTTTAATATCAAAGATGTTTTGACTGGCTATTTCTGTGCATGTACAAACGTGGACTTTTGGGGGTATACTTGATACATGTTTTGATGTCCTGACTCCATTTTACTCTAAATGCGAAACTTATCCTACTTTTTACAAAGGTTCATGTACAGTTCAGATTAGACCTAAGGCCAAATAGTCTAAAATCCAGATAAACTCTGTCTCGGAAATCAATAATTATTAGCCTGGAGAATAAAAAAAATAGGTCTTAAATTCTTTTTCTCTGAATCTGTCAACACACAAGTAGAGAGTCTACATTATTTGATATCACTGTACAGCTATATCTTTCCCTTTTTCCATGAAACAATCTGCTTTGCTGTATCACAATATTACTGAGCTTGGAAGTAGGTACCGTTTCATGACACGTACATGACACATGGAAAGTGTCACATGGAAAGTAAACAAGATAATTATTAAACATTTACTAATGCAATGCATTTCTTACTTTTTTCAGGACTTTTTCGCTATATTTTGTATTTTTAAAAAAAAACATATCAGATAGCTAATTTTGTCTATGATTGTAGATTCAAAGCTAGATATTTTTAAAAAAATAGGAGCATAAATATTTTATTTCAAGAATTTGTTAAGACGAACATACCCACAACCCTCAAAAGGTGAATGGTCAGTCTGTAATGCTTCACATTCTCCCTAAATGCAAATGAATGAAAACTTAAGCATTTTACTATTGTTCTCCAAACATTTCCAGAGACAAAAAATAAAATCCAGTACCACTGTTTTCTTTCCTGTGAAAATGTTAATAGTTCAGGATTAAAAATGGGGCAGGGTGCTTTACCAATTAATTCTGTTATTCTATCTGATAAAAAAAACATTGTAGGGATGAGACCAATAATTTTGGCTAGGTCAGGTTACCAGAACAGACATATAATATTTTATTTGAACTTTACAATAAAACATTAAAAGATACAGCTAAAACACAAATTTTTAGTCTTTTAAACTTAATTGGTATTTTTTTTTATTATTAAAGTGTTCCCATAAGTGACATTTTCATTTATTTTCAAATATTGCAATTTTCAGTGCAATAAGAATGTTTTTTGGAAAGAAAACGTAACAAAATATCTCCTTTTTTAATAATATGTAACAAAATAAATATATAACTAAAAAAAAATGAGTACTTAATGATAC
The DNA here is from genome assembly GCA_029339505.1 of Unio delphinus. Lineage (NCBI taxonomy): Eukaryota > Metazoa > Mollusca > Bivalvia > Unionida > Unionidae > Unio > Unio delphinus. The sequence goes on along the minus strand of JAQISU010000002.1, from coordinate 4,360,291 downwards.
TGATTCAAATTTCAAGATGCTTAACACCAATTTAGATAAAAGAAGCAATATACCAAGGTTACTATTGTAGCGCCCTCTTGAGGTGTATGGGGAATTAGTCACAAATGCAAGAGGGTTTCTTCTTGTAATATGTTTTAATAGAATGCTGACTCACTGCACAACATCTGAACTGGCTATAAATACTAACCTAACGGACTTCAGAGAGAGCATTCTCTAAATACCTTTCCCTAGTACTAAATTCTGATCTGCTTGTGTTACTTGCAGACACCTTATCTAACTATAATCTACATATTAAAATGCATATAATCTAAATTATGTAATCCACAATAAAGCCATAAATGTACTCTCCATACACACTCTTTTCTCACTGATACTGTATGCAAGAAAATCCATAAATATTATTTAAAATAAGAAATTACTTGGAAACTTCACCTATATGAGCCAATTAATTCAAAATTAAACTATTGCTACTCAGTTGTATATTAAGCACTTTACATCTACTAAAAGAGCTACCAATATCCTTTTAATTTGTTACTAGTTACAATGTTTAAGTATTAAGGCAAACTTGCCATAATTGATTTTAATTAGCTTTACAAACACATAATCTAACAGCTCTATTTGTTTCAGTTTCTCAGCACTTGTAATTTGACACCTAGCCCTAGAATAACAACTAATGCCTAACACTGACCCCAAGTGCTGTTTTATCTAGCAGTGAACTAACTAGATTTAGCCCTATAATATTACACTGACTCCTATGATTTTACTCACATTTAACAAACAGGACCCAATTTTGAGGCATTTTACAAAAATGGCATCTATGCCTAATTCTGTGCTATCAGAAAGTTCACAAATGATAAAATATGTGGTACACCTAATAGTTACAAATATACAAAATGGTTCCTCCTGGGAGCTGATCTCTTTTAAAGGCAACCCTGCCCAATAGTCATTTATTTTATTTTTATACCACTCAGTCGCTGCTATAAATGGCAAGCTCCTTCAAAAACAGCAAGCTTTTCAAAACTGAAGATGTTATCATAAAAAGAGTCCACACTAAAAGTAGATCATGTTTAAACTACTGACAACACAGAGGACATGCAACAGAATCATTTAATTTGAAATTGCAAGACTTCTGATTCCTAAGTTGCAATCTGTTCATCTGACTATGTGATGTAGAAACCAATTAGACTGATCAGTCAAATATATTGCTTGTGCAAACAAACTCAGGTTAATAAAATAGATCCTGAAAAATACCAACATTTAAACCAATACAGAAAATTATTGTCATTACTACATGCTAAAATGCAAAACTTTTAAAGGTTTAATAGTACAGTAAGATCCGTTATGTATATTTAATTTGTACTTGTTAGGTTTTTGTTTCCTCCATCATTATCAGTTATATATAATTATATTTTAGACTTGACCTTGTCAAAAGTCAAGTTCATGGTCTCCTGACCAGTAACTCTTATGTTGGTAAACAAATAATACATAGCTAATAAGTTTACAAGAGCGTGAGTTAAATATTAGGATCATTATCTTGGTCTGAGCCATGTTCTTTTTAAAAATAATTTTTGGAACAGATTGCTTGCAACCAGCCCCGAACTGTTCTAGAAAGGAAATTTCCACTAAATAGATCTAGCCCTTTTAGAAAATGCAAATTGTGACCCAAGGTCAAGTAGAGGTGATTATAATCACGTTAACTTTAGAGAAAGTACTCATTCTTGATTTAACATTCTTAGACAGAATCAATGTTAATGTTGTGTTCAATAATTGATTGGGTGAAATTTTTACTTATATAATTGTAAATACAAAATAATAATATTCTTTGCAGAAGCAAATTTGGAATTATAATAGTGTTGGAATATATCATTGATTAATTAAAGAATGATAGTACATAATCACACTTCAGGCTACTAGTACATATTAATGACTTCAGTGCTGGATATTCCTTCAAACATAACTGAAAATTAATTAAAACTTTATGTATTAGAACTGGTGATAGAACTTTTAGGACTATTTCGGATTTAATTCGTCATATTTTATGTTCTTTTAAATTTTCACTTTGTATTCTAGGGGAATAAATCATTTGTTGAATTTTACAAACTTTGAGTTGTAATAAAACTGTCACCAGAATATGATCACTGAGGTCCTTTACACTTAAATATTTTGATTTTATTAGCATCTGATGCGTGTCTTGCTATATAGTTTCTCAATACACTTTTGATATAGCTATATAGTTTCTCCATACCAGACACTTTTGATATTGCTATATACAGTTTCTCCATGGACTTCAGGAAATATGGCCTCAGAGATCTTGGAAACGCTTAATTATGTGTATTTGGACACAATTTTTTTTTATCTGGGATGCAGAAAATCACCCACACAGGAGTCCTCCATACACACGTTTTTATTTTGTGCTGGGGAAGGGGGGGCAGCGTGGCTTTTTTTTTTTTTTTTCTTCTTTTGCAAACAGGAAAGTTTTGTGGCACAATAAATATGTTCTAATCATATTGAAAAATGAGTCAATGCTTTTATTTGAGTTTGTTGAGTTTTTTTTTTTCTAAATTAGCGTCATCTGGTTGACTGTACTCATTTCATGCTTCCGCCTTCTGAGGTGTTGGATTTTAACTAGTCAGTTGCATGGTTCTTTTGATTTTAATACAGCATACAGTAATAAGGCCAGATATCAGCATAAACGGATGATGATATAACAGTGCATTGTTATACCCAAGTTCGCTGCTTCCTGACAGGGTGCCTTTGATTTTCTCTACTCCAACTGCAATACTGTATATATGTAGTTTTTATCAGCCAAAATTGGTGTCACCACAAATATCACCAGATGGTATATTTTGTCACCAAAAAGGAAAACAGAATCGCAATTTGCTACATTGGTAAAGCCTATTGATCCTGTAATTGATTTCATTTCCTTTTGTAGCTGTATAAATATTGCATGCAAACTTGAAACCAAGACACATCGAGACTTGGACAAAATGCCATTAGCAAATTTGGACAAGTATTTTGGAATTAAATGAAAAAATGATGAAGATTTACCGGTAAATGAGATTCAGAAATGTGCTTAAGTTGCTATAACTGATATAGTGGAATACTCTACGCATGGCTTTGAAAAGATGTAATGTATATGCATCAGGCTATGGAAATGAATAAATACATTTACTTTGGAATCTTTCTATCTCATTTCAGCCCCAAAAAATGTAAAAAAAATTTACCAAAGAGGCATGTTATGGAATAAATATAGAAATGAGGTGTGCAGAATTACCGGACACGCCAAATAAGCTGATACAGTTGTACATGTCAGTGTTATAAATAATGGGGGAATTAAACTCAATGGCAACCAACAGTTCTTCTAATCTGCAAAGTCTAAAAAAGTTTGGGATGGGACTGCAACTTTTACTGGTGGCACTCCTATTTTTACCAAAATGGGAGTCCTGGACTCCTAGTTCTAAAATCCTAGTGAGACCTCTGGGCCTATATCGCTTAACGGCTTGAAGCAGCTTGCCCGTTTTTGTGCTATTTTTTCATGATGTATGTGCTTAACTCATTCGGCCCCGATACCGCCTTTGCACGTAATCCAGTTTCTGCACTCAACGGCCGATACCACCTTTACGTGTAATATCTCGACTGCACTAAATGGCAGGCACCGCTGCTCTGTGGTACGAATGTGTGGTCGAGCGAAAGTCTCTGATTGGTTACAAATGAGGCTTTTCCAAGCATCAGCATTGTAACCAATCAGAAATGAATTTACTTTCATTTGGGTAAACTTTAAATGTTCGGAAACCAAGGATTATGACTTGAGATCTGTTTCAATACACATACTTTTTTATATTAAAAAAAATCGAAAAATAATGGCGGTAGCACGACTGATTTTTTTATGGCGGTGAGGGCGAAATTGAGGAGTTTCTCAGGTTTGATCTAAAAAATACTGATTAAATATAGGAAAGTTATGTTCGATAGTTCGATAATTTGTGAGATTTTGATTGGGACATTGAAGATTCTTGAGATTGAATAGTCTGAAAAAGAGGATGCTGATCGCGAAAATGAAAGAGTTTCTGCTGATCTAGCAGATTGGAGTGATCGTCTTCTGCCTGTCCAAATCAATGATTTTAGTGGAATGAATCCTGGACCTACAACATACAATGACAAACTGACAAGGAAAAAAGAGAAATCTATCTTTTTTCACTTAATATTATTTCCGGAGAAACTGTACACGGACATCGCGAACGAAACCAATCCATATGCCTAAAAATGAATATTGGTATCACCAAGCAAAACATGGTATCCAACCTGCAAAATGTGTTTATTGAACAAAGTTCTATCCAAATCAAAAACAGGATGTGAACATTGCCATGTAAATGTATGTACAATTGTTTCAAGCCATATTACATATTAAATTTTTCTGGTTTATTTTAATGGAATTCAGCGCTGATGATTTGATATTCCTAACAATGTTGCACATAATTTTGTAAAAATATGTATAAATAAATTGTGAAAGACTTGGACAAATAGAAAGAAAAATACATCACTGTGTAGACAAATTCATTTGGATTAATTGGTGAAAATTTCATGGATTAATATTGGATACAAGAAGAGAAATTAAAGTAAAAATGAAGGCATGTGTATCATTTTTAAAAAATTTTCCAAACAGGTAAAACACCGGGGCACGAGCAGCTAGACTCAGCTTAGTGTGGCTGGGGCACAGTAACAGTGTTACTAAGAATTTTGTTGGGGCTGAATGAGTTAATGTCTATCTTCATCTACATTGTGTCCCATCTTGCATTGGCTGTTCAGTTTGTATGTGTTTCTTCATCTCCTTGTTTTGGAAACTAGAACAATTAGAATTTTTCAAAGCTGTCTTGCTCCACCGTTGCAACATTCTTTGTTCTTGAATAAACACCATCACGTGATCACCAGTCAACCCGTTTATGCTATGATGGACCCCCATTAATTGCTTTAAATGACCACTCCTTAGCTCTTCATACTAGATTGTGATCAACTACATTCGTCATTACTTAAATGTAAATGGAAGTGAAAAAGAAACATTTCAAAGCTGACCTGCGTAGAACAGGAAGAATTCCAGTTATCTCCCTTCGCTATTTCTAGCTAAAAAAATTTAAACTTTGGCCATTAATTTGGATAACATGGTACAAATGCCTATTAAATCCTCAACCTATGTTTGTGTTGATTATCCCCAGAAATACCACTGCATATTGCATGATTCAACGCCCAATCAGCAGGACCACTGGAAAAGCACACAGAAATAGTTAATTTTTTCAATTATCAGAATATCGACATCTTCTTTCTAACAGTAACATGGCTTTAAAACATCAGGTGATGAGTCCAAGTGCACGGATCTAACATCCACCAGTTACTCCATCAAGTCGTTCACCCACCCACCCATTCTCATGGAGGTGGAATTACCGTCTTCACAAAGAATTCCATGATAAAATGTGAAATACAATAAACCTTCAATTTCTGCCACATATCATTTGAACTAGTCCAAACAACACTCACATTGGAATAAATGTCAATCCATTTTTTTCTGCCTCTACTGCCCTCCTCCTAGTAGATAAAAACAAGCTGACTGAATCTCTTTTTGGAGCAGTTTCCAAATCTCCTCCAGTATGGAAATTCAATAGGTTGCTACCTGATTCTTGGAGATTTCAACTTTAACTTTGACTGCCCTTGAAACTCGTACACATAAAATCTCCTAGATTCCATTCATGTTTTCAACATTAAAGTCAGTTAACCAACCCACCCATAAATATAGTCACATTTAAGACTGGATTCTTCATAGACATGACGGTAATATTCTATGGTCCACCCTTGTATCCCAGGAACTTGCATTAGATCACCTCTGCATTATATGCCATCTGGTTATATCAATGGCTAACCCTCCACCTTTATTTGCTATATTAAATTAACAATCAGTATGAAACCTAGTTGATACTCTAGACAGTACTCTCACATTGGAACAACAACATGTCATGAAGATATGCAAGGCTGCATATCTTGAGGTGAGACGCATCAGCTCCATTCGCAAATATCTTTCAGCTGATGCCATTAAAACACTAGTGTGTTCATTAGTACTTTCAAGAATGGACTACTGTAACTCAATTTTGTCTGGTTCATCTCTACTCCAGAAACTTGAAAAGTTCACAACACAGCTACTCAGATCATCTTTAGAGTACCACGATCAGAGCACACCTCCCTGCTGCTCTCTGCCCTACACTAGCTATCCATTCGATCCAGAATCAAACACAAAATTTGTTCACTGTGCTACATTTCATTGACGGACTAAAGTCCAGCACACCTATCCGGCCTCACCCATGTCAACACACCAGCAAGATAATTACATTCCTCTTCTGACAATTGTGTACTCATTATTCCTACTATGAAAACAAAGTGACATGGACAACCTGGGCCCAGCAACGTGGAAGGAATTGCCCATTGAAATTAGGCACAAAGACAGTGATCCCCTTTCAAGAATGCTCTTAAAACTCACTTTTTTTTACTGCAAGAACAAACTTAAAGACCTAAAATTAATTTTTTCAGCATTTTTTTTTGTTTTCCAATTTCTCTGGGTGTTTTTTTTTGTTTTTTGTATTCATATCATTATAGATGTTGTAAAGAGCTTAGAATTTCTAAAGATTAGGTGCCATACAAAGTCTTCATTATTTTATTGAGTCATGCAAACATAGGGGTTGGGTATCTAGCTTATCCAAAATTAGTGTTATTTTGAATAGAATATTCTGGTAACAATTGCCGTTGTTCAATTGGTAAGCACTGCAGAATTTTATTTCGTCAATTGAATTTTGTATGGTGTTTGTGCCAATATTGGTGACCTTGGATGCGCGGAATAGCCTGACAATAGTGTAACTCTTGTTAGTCCTTCAGGGTGAGACTGCATTTTGTCAATCCAAGGAATGGTCTTATTTCGAACACTAAGCCAGGCATCATACACTTTCTTACACATGGCTACTATCCCATCCAAACTATCAGTTTTGGCAACTTCAGCACTCTTCCAAATCTCATTAAAATCATTGTCAGTTTGCCATTCAATCCCAAAATACTTATCCAAATTTGCAAATTATGTTTTGTCAAAGTCTTGATGTGGCTTGATTTCAGGGTCACATCCACTCTTTATTTGGCAACAATCAGAAATTAACAAAATAATGGAAGCTAAAGTTCTGGTGTACTCTTATAATAACCACATGTACATCTCGTGGGCTTTCTCTCTCTGAATTCAGTCATTGTAAATATCAACACATTTTCCAATCCAAGCTGCTAGTCAAAATATTTCATCTTGCCGCCCAGCTATTGCAACATATTCTTTTGATGTACTCTTATATGTACAGTAGGCACATCTGGGGGTATTTTAACCAATGAATTATATAACTGAAAATATCATCACAGCTAAATTGATCAAATAATCAACACATTCTCCAAGTCTGAATTTGCATGCTTACGGAGTGAGGACTCGTGCAGAAGCGATTTTTCTGGGTCCCAGATACAAAAAAAAAAATGGGTCCAAATACGAGTATTTAATCGTTTCCGAGATCTCTGCTTGGTCCCTATGATATCAAAATGAAGGGATAGTACTGTATTATAAAAATGCCGAAATTTCTTTAAAATTGGGAACAACATCATGACGTTGGACATTGTGTTAGCGACGACTTTATCAAAGCCAGCAAACAGCTAGGCAGTTGTTACGAATGGTCCCATTTTAAAACCCCACCGACGTAAGAGACACATAATATTATATGTACTATTAATAGACAGCGATTTAATCAAGCTAGCAAAACATGAAATATATGGTCAAACAATACAACTCTTAAGAGCTCGAAACTAATATATAATAACATAGAAATTGGAATTCCAGATAATACAAAATAGTCAACTTTGCAGATTCTAACAGAACACTGTAGCTGAAACCGAAAGATGCATCTATGTTAACGTTGTTTTGATGCTTAGGTATGGCGATGAAAAAGATCACTGGGAAGCAAAGTTTTACTTACCAAACATTCTAAGATGCATGTTTGTGATCGGATTGAAAGATCCGCAGGCTAAAAGCACAACTTTTGTGACTGATGACATTATTAAATCTAAGCTGAATAATGTGTGATAGACAAAATGCTAATTAGCTTGAAGATATTAGATCACTGATTTCTAGAAACAACTGGTCTACTTTTAGTTTCAGCCGCTGCTACAAGTCACGTGACTATTAATATTTAATCTCGAAAGTTGTAAAGGTGACTCTATTTATTCAGCTTTAGAACGATACTAGATGTGCATATGTAAATATTCTTACAACAAAAGTAATCTCAATTTATTTTAAAATATTAACTGCGGCTTTAATTTTGATTTCATAGTAGCCTGGTACCCGACACATTTTGAAATTTTGTGTATAAGTAGGGTAGTACTAAAATGCAAAATTAGAGTCTTTTCGCGGAAAGAACAAATAAGTGAAAAAAAGAACTATATGTTCTGCTTTTCTTTATCGAATTTAATATTTTTTTTTTATAAATGAAAGATAAATTTTATTTTAAAAAAAACGTATAGACCATTTACAACATGGATGAATTCGGTCCTAAGACTAATAACTTGTGAAAAGTAGAAGTGCGCGAGGAACCCATGTGTGACTTAATTTCTTTATCAAATTAAACCTTTTATGAAAAATGAAAGATGTAAAAAAAGATAAAACAGTGACTGTAGCAAATAGTATGTAAAATTCCACTGTTCTTCTTTTTATGAAAAAATAAGAGCAGACGACATTTAAAAAAAAAAACAACGTAATTACAACATACTAATTTTATAATTTTATGGGGATTGGGTTGTCCGGGGGTTGGGCTGGCTAAGCAGTCGTACTCCTTCGGAGGTAGCTAGCCCATCTTTGGTCCCCAGTTGGGACTAAGCTCTCACCCGTGGTTCCAAGAACCTGTGACATGCGCAGTAGCCACATCCCAGAAAACGGCCTCGACTGGTCGGCTACAACAGGCCTTGGGTAGCCGACGGGACTTAAACCCTCGGTGAGTTAGGCTTTGTCTACCTGGCATGTGAAGACTGGATTTAGCAGCCTGCGCAGAGGAACCACCAGTTGATGAAATGGCAGAAAGGCGATTCACAACATGTGCGTACGATCAAGTCCTTTTGTGACGCTGACGGCTGAACAGACCACCGCCTCGTCATCAACAAGCTCAACATCCGCATAAAGCTCAAAAGCACCATCAAGGAAGAAAAAGCTTCAAAACGAATGAACATCACCAAGCTGGAATGCACCAGTACCAAACAGTCTATCGCCGCTGCCCTAGAAGAACGTCTGAAATCCACCCCTCTTGACAATCAGAATGTGTAGACAGACTGGGCGGTATTCAGAGAGCTGGTCTACAGTACAGCTTCGGAAATCGTAGGACCCTCAACCAGAAAGCATCAAAACTGGTTTGCTTGATGAGAAACACCGCCTACTTCAATCCTACCTCAACAATCCCAATTTTACCTCTAGGAAAAATGCTTCAACAACATACGCAGAAGCTCCGCCAGATGAGAGACACATGGCTGAGCAAAAAAGCTAATGAGATCCAGAGTTACGCCGACCAGCAAGACATGAAGAACTCCTACAATGCCCTGATAGAAGTGTACAGACGTCTGTATCATTCCACCTTCTTAGCGCAGACGGGAACACGCTAATTACTGACAAAGAGGATTCTTCAACGATGGACTGAATACTTTGACAGCGTCTTGATTCGCCCTTCATCCATCAATGATGATGTCATCAGTCATCTGCCCCAATTAACCTCCAACATTGCTGGAGACAAAAATAGCAATACGTCTGCTCTTCAGTGGAAAAATACCTGGTTCAGACTAGATCACCTCCATCCTTATATTGAATTTTAGATAAAACCATTTTTATTTTGTTAAATTTAATTTATACATATTGCATATTTTCCACCACATGCTATTTTTTCAATTTTTTGGGGTAACCTTGGTTAAATCGGTAGTTGGAATTTTAACTCTACAACGTAATCAAGATAGAATCAAATATATTTATAATATAATAAGGATGTAATGGAATTCTAAGTGACACGAAAACAAGAACCAGTCAAACATCATCCAACACTACCGAATGATATTCGAATGATAATAATAGTCCGCCTGGAAGTGGACAGACACAATTATTACTTAAGTTGATAATGAGATTGCTCAAGCGGGTTAAATTATATTTAGTGGCACCATCTGTAGATGCCCAGAGATGATACGATGCTCTTAAAGACTTGAATGAAAATGCAAAATTATTAAATTAAGAAGGTGATGATATTATTAATTTTGTCACTGATATTGATGATGCGCCAAGTGGTAATGCACTTGATGAATTTACAAATAATTTAGTTGTTTATGATGATGTAATGCTGGATAAACAATTAAATCCGGCAAGAATATTTTCTTGAGGTAGACATAAAAATACTGATAGAATTTATGTTACTCGGCGATATTAACAAATTCACTATCTTAGTTGTATTAAATGGAGTTAATACAAATACACTTAGAAATATTCATAAGACTTGGTGTTTAGGAGATATTTATATCATTAGATTAAAAAACTTATTTTCACGTGCACAAGCTTCACCACATGGATTTATAACGATAAATTGATATGATCTTAGGTCGCGATAACGTGTAGGTCTTGATAAATATTTGGTACAAAGACTGATATATTAAATTATACCAGCAGAGAGAGAGAGAGAGAGAGAGAGAGAGAGAGAGAGAGAGAGAGAGAGAGAGAGAGAGAGAGAGAGAGCAACATCAATGAGACGTCAAAAAGGTAAACGAAAACGCGTACACATTTTAAAGAAGAAAAGAAAAACAGACCCAAAAAAGTACAAAATAAAACCTAACCCCCCAAGAGAGACTCTTGAAGAGAAACTCTCGGTAAGTTAGAGGCTTTTGTTTGGCGCTATGAACGTTGTATTTTTTTTTTTTTTGTTGTAGGAAGCTTTGTTTAAAGTTAAATGGCGTTTCAGCAAAAGGCCGGTTCACCCTATCTGCACCTTGATTAATGGGATTTTCGACTAGAAAATAATGAATGATTTGATATTGAGATTAATCTTTTCAGCCTAATTTAAATCATGCAAAGTATTTCATTATTTTTATATGTTTGTAACATATTTTTAACATATAAATACACATTAAATCAAATGTTTTTTTTTGACTATGCAAATTACACATGCGTATATTTTGTGCGCATTCTCAGTCATGGAAAAATGTGGTTCTCGGCGTAAGCGCACAACTAAGGATTTTATATCATCAAAATGGCAACCTGCATGCTGAACACGCGGTGTTGAAGAAACAAGGGAATTTATATATGATATGCATTTTTTAAATCGTAAGTTTGAAGTTTACATTGAGTAGACAAATTGTTTTGTAGAATATTCACGCCATTTTTAACATCAGTTTTGACGATTTATTTATCACGCTGATAACGTGGTAGCTGAAGTCTTTAGTGAAGGCGATGTTCAATTATATATTGAACATGAAAACTGAATTGCCGGTGTTTTCAGCAAAAACTGGCATTGTAGTTTAGAATTGAAATGCATGCAAGAATGATAAAATTAAAGTTTGTTTGTTTTGCGTGATGATTTTAAGTGAGTTAACGATAACCGAAGTCTATGTCTAATGGAATGTTAGGCTTAAGGGGCGTTCATTTTACACAGCCCGACATAATCCTAAATTCATCAATGTTTTTCTAGCTTTCCCCCAAAAAACCAAAATACAAACATCCCCACCCTAAAACAACAGGTTCCATAAGTACCCCCAACACATTCAAGAGTAGTTTGCCTACATTTCACTTGGCTACAGTGCGATCAGTTAAATGGACGGTACGAATCTTGAACAAAAGGAACGTATCTAAACACTTTCTTCAATATTACTATATTTCTTTTTTGTTTCATTAAAGAAGTATGCTTTAACTTTACCCAATTTTGCCATTCCTGGCTTCCTTCGCATTCCAGCCAAGTGAAGTGTAGGCCAGCACAACTTGAAAACAGATCCATTGTTTTTGGCGAGAATTTGAATTTATAAAAAAAAAGACATCAGAGAATTCATACATGCACACCATTATGCTTTTGTCGTAATCATTACGCTTTTTTTCCACAAAATTATGCTTAAACATACAGTGGAACCTGACTGTAACGCAATAATCGAGTTCCAAGAAATTGGATCGCGTTAAAAGTGGGGTCGCATTATTGCAGGGTCTTAAAGTATTTTAATTTTTTTTTAGCAAACACTGCATTGGCGTATACCGTATTTCATGTTATTATTCGTACCCTTTAATTTTTCGTACACCATCAAGTCTTAGAAATAATAATTAAATCTATCATAATTATTTGTACACAAATTTTTGTTTTATTTTTCATCTTCCTATGATTTTTCGTACATAATACGATCTACGATACTGTGAAGGGAAGATTTACTTTTCAAACGGATTTAAAAAAATATACCAAAGTTCGATTTAGTTACATCAAATGACCAGGGTATTGTTTTGCAAAGTAAGTTATGAATAATGGCTTTGGGCACGTTCTTAACTGAGGCACAAGTCGTCAATTCATTTTCAACTGGTTGCGATATTTTAAAAGTATGTCACCTAACATGAATTCGGGCGGGGGTAAGTGACACACACACACACACACACACACACAGATATATATATATATATATATATATATATATATATATATATATATATATATATATATATATATATATATTTTGCTCAATGATCTTTTACTTTGTCATTTTACCATTTTACAACTCCAGTGTCTTATTCTACGCAACAAAAAGTAGCAAATCAACAAGTTTTGCATAACTGAAAATATTTTAAATCGTAAAATGCAGGAGTGAAAGAATTGAATTAACTTACAGCATGGCGAATAAATTCCTGTTTCCTAAATGATCTTTGAAGTCCAATAATTCCAAGAACTCCGAATACGTTCTAACGAAAAACGTTTTCAAACAGATTATGTGTTAATGCTTCCAATGTATACAGATATATCTCCAATGAATTCAAATGGTCATTGAATATATTTAGTTAATGCCGTCGGTAATACGATGAGGTATGTCATGCAAAAAAATAAATCTTTTAAAAACCCAAGTTGTGAGATTAAATCCAAAAACACGCAGATGTGACCTACCATCAGTAAGTATTTAATGTGTGGGATATTTCAGCATCATTTTCTCTATACACCGATATTTGCTGATTTTTCGGGTCGAAAATGCATGCAGTTCTCAAACGACATTCCGTTTCTCCCTGTGGATTGCATTGTTCCCACGACCCCAAAGTGCCCCAGTTTCATATTCTGTTCTAAAGGTTAGACTCAAGCCTCTCTGACATACTTCAAAGAAACCGCCTGCTCTACTCAGAGTGAAAGTCCTTGCAATTGATTGACACATAAACAATGTAATTTTTTTTATATAACTAGCAATGCCTAAAATGGGTATTTATTTATTTTTACAGTTACAACGTGGTCTCAAGCTATCATAATTGTGATTACTATTTCCCAAATCTTATATTCCACTTTATTTCCTCAACTCGACTATTCATACAGCACTGCTTACTAAGTAACATACGTCTTTCTAATTGGGTGGGGGGAGGGGCTAATATGCTATGTTTTTTTCATTCCTTCTTTTAGTGTAATGAAGGTATTTACCGCAATGCTTACATATACGGTACAGGTATGTGACTCATGTACCGGGTAAGTTTCATTTGTGGGAATGGTGATCTTATTACGCCTGTCAACATAAAATCAACATTCAGTGGTCATATTGGGGATTTAGGAAGCATATCACTACACAAGTCACAAGCAAAGTATTAAAGTGAGTTGAAGATTCACGCAATATAACAATTGTCATTTATAATCATGCATGTAGGTTACTGATTTTATTGTATTTTTATGTTTTTGTTTGCATCATGTTTCAAACGGGGTAAGAAGAATGCTGATACCGGTATATCACTTAGATACGCAAAACTACCAATTTATTTTGTGTTGAGTATATTTGGTACGTAAAATATAAACATACATATTTGTTTCCACAACAAACCCGACTTATGGCATCTTCGCGTAAATGTGTATCTGAGGCATCTAATAATGATAAAGAAAAGAATCCCGAAATAAAATGTTCACCAATTACCGGTATGTGTAGAAAGCCTGTTGCTCAACCTACTAATAAAAGGGCAGATGTTTTGTTAACTGAGAATATATTCACATTCGTTTTATTGTCCTTCTTTGTCTTTTGTATCGGCGAGAAAATATAATGAATTATATATTTGTTCAGTTGTCATTACAATATATACTTCTATTAATTAACCGCTGGATATCGTCGTTAATGCGAACTACTGATTACGTCAGTCAGTGTAACAAATAAACGCGCGTATTTGAAAATGAGTTCAGAAACCATTTGAGTTTATTTATTAAGGAAGACGCGAAGACCACATCATGTGTTTGTATTTGTTTTGTGCATTCGACAAACGTTCGATCAAAAATTATATCCATGAAAATAGCATGCTGTGTTTATAATACAAACATGTTTTTTTTTTTAAAATAAACGTTTTGTTCTCTCTCTCTCTCTCTCTCTCTCTCTCATAATAACAACATATTTTTAAAACATTGAGCAGAATGAGACCGATTTTGTAAATTAGTTTTGTACATTATTTTGTCGAGTGTCTTGATCCCTTAATTTTTCGTACACGGTCTTTACTACAAAATGATAATTATTTATTTGACATATAATTTTTCGTACATTGAAAAAATTAATTATTTTTTCGTGTACGAATAATAACATGAAATACGGTATACGTGTACTTGTGTCTAATGTAAAAAATGAGAGTATTATCTGACGAATATTAAATGGAATGCAGTAATAAGACTTATTAAAAAAAGTGAATGGATAATATATCTATAGGTTATTATTTTGCGTTAAATAGTTTTACTAATTCCACCCCCGTAAAATACACGTTGATCGATAATACTAGGTATTCCAAGACGTTTTTAACAATAATTGAAAGACAAAAATAAGACCTATAAAGAAATAGAGCTTGTTTTCATGAAAACAAAGATACCAAATTTATTTTTGGTTGTCAATTAGGTGAGAAATTACAAAAAAAGGGGCTCCGAGTGGTCTAAAGCGCTGTCCATTATGAAACACTGCCATCTCACCTCTGTCTGCGTGTGTTCGAGTCCAAGATTCGGCACATGTAGTTATGTGAGAAAGCTTGCCAGTAGCTTCTCGTGGTTTGGTGGTTCTTTCCGTGGGTTGTCGGGGTTCTTCCTCCACCAATTAATACTGGCCGCTATGTATAGCCTATATTGTGCTGAAAAATTGTGTTAAACCATAAAAACAAAACAAAATACAAAACAAAAGGTAAATTTGGTCTTAGACTTTTGCACGTCTGTACAAAATCATGTCCGACAACCTACTTTGTCATATGATAATCAAGCTAGTGTTTCACCTACTTACAAAAAAAAAACAATATAAATCACAACTACTAACCCCAGTAACATGTATAAATAGATATTATAGTATGGAAAGTACAAAATGAGCAAGCCGCGCAGCTTCAATTTTGCAAAAAAAACGTCCTTCAGACTCAACTTTTGAAGAAAATGCTCTGGAAGGCCACATTTCATGGCACATAATAACAATATTTTTGAAGATTCATAGCAGCTACTGATATTTAAAGGCCAAGATATCTCAGCAGATTGCACTCATATTTTTTCAAGGCCACAATTTCATTGGTTTAAAAATTAGAACATTACAAACTTGGATAAACATCACATTTTGACCACGTGCCACTTTTAGGCTCAATTTGACAGACAAAAAAAATTAAATGTTCACAACTTTTACAATTTTAAAGCTACATGGACAAACAATATATCACAATTTGTATCTTTTTAACCACAATCCAAAAAAACTATAGCAGCAGAGAGGGTGAATCAGACAACATTTTTAGACAAGTTTTCACTGAAATCACGCTTAAAACAATGAAATCAGGCAAAAAAATCAAGGAAATCAGGCAAAAAAATCAATGAAAAATCAATGAAATCAGGCAAAAAATAATAATGAAAAATCAATGAAATCAAAAAAATGACTAAGCCTCCATTCGTAAAAATCTTCGATTTTCAACCAAATATTTGATCCAGTCCGATACGATATCGTGTTCGAGGGTCATGTAAATTTATTGTTACAAATCCGTGTGGGGCAGACTGAGCATGACTAAAGAAATTTCTAAATTGATTGAAGTCCATATCAGAACACCATGTCTGCCAAATATTTCGTAGCGTATGTGTATCAACGCCGTTGAATACAGCAAGCATATTACAGTTATCTCTGATCACTTTTGGTATTTGTGTGTAGCGTTGAGTGACATAGATCACATCAGTGTTTTTATGCCTGCCTCGGGAAAATATTCTAGCAGGATTTTTTTGTTTATCTAACATCACATCGTCGTATACAACTAAATTGTTGATACTTCCATCGAGGTCATTTACGGATGGCGCCTCGTCAATATCGGTTATAAATTCAATAACATCCTCGCCGGCAATCTCTGAAGCGTTTTCATTAAAATCTTTTAGCACTTCATAGCATCGTTGATCATCTACGCTAGGGGCAATTAAATACAACTTATCCCACTTCATCCATCTCATTATTAAATTGAGCAACAATTGCGTTTTACCGGATCCAGATGGCCCGATTATAATTGCGCGGATAGAGTTTGGTAGCGCTGCATGATGCTTCACTGGTTCTCTTGTTTTAGTCGCTGAAAAATCAATTATATTCATATCTCTATACATAAATTATGGATCTATATTGCGTGAAGTGTAAGGCGCGTACTGGCACAGATGACTTGACGACGATTACAACTAAAAATAACCGATCAGCGCTTTCTGGTAAATGCGTACAGTGTAGTACAAAGAAATTTAGATTTGTTTCTAAACCCAAGGAACCTTTAAAAAAAAACGAGGAGGTGATATCGCTGCCAAATTAGCAAAACTCCCTGGAACCCCATGGGCAAAATACCCCGGAGAAAAACACCTTCCAGGGTATAGTTATTGTGGACCGGGAACAAGACTTGATATCAGACTCAATGATCAAAATCAGCCCCGACCCGGTGAGGAACCAATAAACGCTATTGATAAGGCCTGTCACCTTCATGATGTTGCTTATAAAAGCAGCAATTTGCAACACAGGCATCTAGCAGATGTGAAATTAATTCATGCGTTGAATGCTATTCCTGATAAATCCTTCAAAGAAAAATTGGCCTCCTTTTTGATAAAATCGGCAATGAAAAGCAAATTGATGTTAGGTGCTGGTAATTAATAGCAACATGGAATCTATTTATTATTCCCCAAGAGGATACTGGAAGGGTAACGCTGCAATCAGTAAACTCGCTAGTGCTGCAAAAGTGAAAAAAACCACTGCGGCTCATTGGTTATCCAAACAGGCACTATGGCAAATTTATCTACCACCGCCTAAACAAATTCAATTCTCGCATTTTGATGTGACCTTTCCTAATGAAGTTCATCAGGCTGATCTATTATTTTTGCCACATGACCACGGTTACAAATACGCTCTAACCGTAGGTGATATTGCAAGTCGATACAAAGAAGCAGAACCGTTAAAAACAAAATCGGCCACTGAAGTGGCTTCTGCATTTGAAAGGATTTATCGAAGGAGTCCTCTGCACTGGCCAAATCTATTACAAGTTGACCCGGGCAAGGAATTTCAGGATGCAGTGTTATCTACAATGAAATATCACAATGTCGCTATCAGACGAGGGCATACTGCACTGCATCGTGATCAGGCCATTGTAGAACGATTTAATCGGATTCTTGCTGAACGGTTATTTGGATATCAATATGCAAAAGAATTCATCCAAGAAAAAAGATCCCGTGAATGGGTTAAGAGATTACCAGGTGTAGTTACCGCACTGAATAACGAGATTACTAGAACCATCAACATGAAACCTATCAACGCGATTAAAAAGAAGTCGATACCTGAAAAACCACAAAAGGATTTTAGCGTTTCCCAACCAATTCTTGGTAGTAATGTCATTGTGAGGTACTTATACGAACCAGGAGAGCTTGAGGGTGGCACAAAAAGGGCTACTGATCCTATTTGGAGTGTTACTGCACACAAGATATCTAGTATAACACGATCTACGGGTAGACCTCCAATCTATAAACTGGATTCAACTGCCCCTCAGCGTGGGTTTACTAGACAACAACTACAAGTAATTCCTGACGATACTCAATTACCACCGCATGGTCTTAACTAGCACCCTTGCGTCTATTGCACTCAAGACAAGTCAACATCACATTATTTCTGACATGACCGAGATTGTTATTTTTTCTGTCTACGGTGAATTGGCGAGGATCCTTATCCGAATACTGCCAACGCATTATACAATTGCAACTCGCGCAGTGATTATTCTGTTGTTGCTTCAGAGTAATTATTAATTCAGCATCAATATCAAATTCTCGTTGTTTTTTTTTTGTCTTGTTGTTTGTAACCGGAGAGTTTTTTATCAATAATATCATCTATTGTGGTGTCATTATCATCGCCAATGATTTCATCATCGCCTGACTCTGTCAGGACAATTCTTCGAAGCTGATTTTTTTTTCGTACTCTGGATACTGAAAGATAGACTAAATTCGACCATTCTATGCGATTATCTACCATCCAAACAATTGTATCCGATATAGTCAATCCCTGTGAAGAATGTATCGTCGCTGCGTATCCTAGCGTCCATTGGGATTTATTAGCACGCAATGCATCTTCAACAACATTGATATCAACCAGCACAATATCATTTAATACGAGAATTTGTTTTTCACTCTGTCCTTGAATATCAACTTCGATGTTCTGTTTTCGTGTATCCGATGGCCTATAACAGAGGGGCACTAGAAGCGTTGCAAATTTTTGTTTATGCAATTCAAATAACTTCATCTGAAGTGTGTCCCTGACTATTTTTCTACTTGCAATGATTAAATCATTTGGTCTCCACGCTTCCCAAAACTCATTCATGGGAGTTTCCGAAATTATTTCACGGGTTATTTCACACTGGATTCTATCCGGTTGTAATCTAATTAGTTTCTTCAATTCTTTTAATTCATTATCAAGTGATCTATGATCGGTATCAATTTCTTCATAATAGTCTACAAAACCCTTTAGCCATTCATGGGGGGATGCACCGACAAATGGTGGTGGTTGCCCGTGATCACCGCACATGACGACTTTTGTATTCTTCAATAACAACCACTCAAGAAATATTTTTAAGACATCTTCTGACACTGTGTCTATTTCATCCCAAATGATAATTTCAGGAATAAATTTCTCTCCCATGCGCTCAGGAGTCCATTTATCTCCCTTCCATCTAAAGAAACTATGATAAGTGCAGGCATTTACCCCTCTCTGTATCATTTCTCTTGCAAGTCTGTGAGTCGGTGTTAGCACAATCATGTTTGGATTGGAAACGCTAGTTGTTTTTCCTGACCCACCACAACCGTTTAAATAAACTGTTTTATATCTACAGATTGGATCAGAAATCGGTGGTGCACTAGAAAATTCTGAACACTGATTGCTTTCTAAGTAATTATTTTCAATGGTAACATCTGCTGATTGAATATAATCATGAATCATTTCTTTCTTAATTCTCCATGATCCCCATTTCTCGTTGCCAGTAGCCTTAAAATCAGCCATTTTGCTATTTATGTAAAATGAATCAGTAGCAACTCTAACTGCGGTGGTAGGAAATCTGTTGATCATTGAAAACAGATTGATAGAAGCATAACCGAGCATAGAAGCTCTTAAGTGTGTGTACTGCGGATGGTATCCATCATTGTAGGTAACAATTGTACCCAATTTGGTTCCATCGGACAGAAATGCGTCCTTACGATTGACATATAGGCCCCTATTCGTTAGATCCGCGATTACAAAATCGTATTCAGCGTTGTCTATAATCAATCGTGAAGAATATTTCGTATTATCATCTTTGCCACCTTGGGTAAATTTACCGATTATTCTTCGTCCAAGATTTTTTGCTTCATTGTTTCTGATTTCAAATAACTGTTGGGACCAATCCATGATTTGTTGTTCATTAAAATCAGGAAACAGTTTTCGCTCTCCGCTAATTATTTTTTCTAGATCAGGTTGGGGTAACCAGACTGATTTCTGTGCTCGATAGGATATAATTGCTTCACTGACAATTAATGATTTTAACATCTTACAATCAAGCATATACCGTAATAACACTATTGGCATCCAGTGTTTTTCAGACATGTGTTTACCAATCCAAAGATAACTACACTGATGAAGTCCTGTAGCCATTTCAAATGATACTACACAAGCGAATCCGGTTAAATCAAAATCAGGAAGTGGTCCATTAATAGCAACACGGGTCATTTCGTGTGTGGGGTGTCCAAATCGTTTGAAATATTTCTCACACTCTCCATACCCAAGAAAACTTCCTGGATAACACGCAATCATATCAACGGAAATAACGGTATCAGCGGTGTATTTTGTGTTCCATCATCCGCCGTGGCGTTGGTTTCCACGCGTTTTTCTTTCTAGCAAAATGCGCTGCAATGGATGGTACTGTGAAACAGTTTGCTAATAATTGATCGTTGTCTTCTCCGTCCCCAGAAAACTCACTAGCTAGTTGTTTCATTTGATTCTGCAGCTCTTCAGTACGGTATAATTCTCCGTTAGGCCTTACAAACTGATCAAATTTGCATTCTTCGTCTGAATTACTATGAAATAGCCACACTGACACAGGATCGTTTTTACTCAAATGGTAAATAGCATCAAATAATTTCTGCTCTGAAAAAAACTCTTCGGTTCCAAACAGAGTTTGGGATAGATATTTTACGGTTCTATCCCGTGGGAATATTGTTACTGCAGATGACCACGCGTGTGTGTTATGATCAATAATTTCAATGGGGGTTCCCTGTGATTTATATTTCGATTCGTATAATACTTCTCCGGTGATTGTCCTTACCGATATTGGAAATCTTAATGATTTTTCTAATTTAGTTATATCCTGAATTGTTGCTCCATGCTCTTTTACCGTGAACTCCCACTCGGTTATTTTTTTTCGTCTTAGATCAGTTAGTTTATTTCCCCGGGACGCATTTGTGAAGTGTTCTATTATTCGTTCTGCTACACAATTGAGCCCTGTCGAATATTTCATGGGTGCTAGTTTTGAAATATCAGGTTTTTCATTGAGCGGATAGATCCCGTAAACAACTGCTGTGACAGGATAAGATCTTTCGTAGTAGGGTTTATCAATTCCAGTCAAAATTCCTGGTTTGGAATCCTGATTCACGGTGACAGTTTTTTTGCCCCTGAGAATGGGTTCAAATTTATCCCTAATAATCCATTTGCCATCCTCACGGATAATGAATTTGATTCGGAAAAAATGACTTTTTTCCCCAATACGTGAAATGATCACTGCTGCTTTTTCATCATTCATGGTAGCGTCAACAACACCATCAATTCGAAATGTTGACCAACAATAAGATGCTCCATCACGCTTGAATTCATTAAAACAGTCTCTGATGGGTTTATCAAGAATTTTATTCTTGGGTGTATTAGAAACTATATCAAGATTGAATTGAGCATCCTTCCATGGTGATCTCATGTTTCCGTCTTTTGGACGTTTGTTACGTTTTTTGGGTCTATCGCGATTAAATCTAGGATTGATTTTCAATAATCTCTTAAACTCTTTCATGTTTCCGTCTATTGGACGTTGGTTACGTTTTTTGGGTTTATCGATATTAAATTTAGGATTGATTTTTAATAATCTCTTAAACTCTTTCATGCTTCCGTCTCTTGGACGTTTGTTACGTTTGTTTCCGTCTATTGGACGTTTTTTTGGTCTATCGAGATTAAATCTAGGATTGATTTTCAATAATCTCTTGAACTCTCTATCGGTATTGAATTTAGCATTTTTCGAAGTCAATCTCTTGAACTCTTTCATGCTATATATAAAACAAGCATTTAAATGAAAGATTTATGTATAATGAATCACTGCAAATGGCTCATGATGGGAAATGTAACCCCGTGTAACAAATCATGCAGAAAAAATGAATACTGTAGGTATCATATGCAAAGTTTTCGACGTGGAAGTCTTGGTCCGTTACCCTGTATTCGATGTGGGGTTGGGGTCAAGGGAAGATCACAATTGTGTATTGATTGTGGTGGTAAGCGATATAGGGAATTGAAGCGTTATTATGATAAAAGAATAAAAAATGGACAATCCATCAGAAATTATGACCCTGAAAAAGTCTTTGACCCTGATAACGTCACTGACAAAATCATAAGAACCCCGCAAGACTACATCGAAAGATTTTCCAGTGATGTAATTATTGAACCAAACACTGAATTAGACAAACAATAGTATATATGAACCAAGAATTCAGACAGCATCCAGTGATTACAAATTATGAAGTATCCAGTGATGGTACTGTCAGAAACCGTAGACTAAAGAAACCAGTTGGTGTTGTGAATAATCAAGGGTACTTGATATTTACTGTTAGGGAGGGAAAAGAAACGAAAACTTATCTCAATCATCGTTTCGCATTTGAGTGTTTTTATGGATTGATCGAGGATGGTTTTGTTATTGATCACAAGGATTCTAATTGAAAGAATAATTCTGTATCAAATTTACGAGTTGTTACACAGAGTGAAAATAATTCATCTGGAAGGACTGGAAAATGCAAAACGGTTGGGAAGAGACTTGTGAAATCTTTGAATACAATAACTAACGAAGAAAAAATATTTCAATCAATGAATGAAGCCGGTAGGCACTTCGATATTTGTGTCTGATTTTCAGGATATAGAATACGGGGTTAACAACAATAAATATATGCTACCCAAAAAGTATGCACTCATCAAAAGAATTCAGAATTCTATTAAAGACTCTCTTTCATTTTCCAGTGACATCAGTGTGTTCGTTCCGTTGTATACTATCGTAGAAGGAATACGAAAAGTATTATTTATTTTATATACAATTTGGACACTTCCCTCATTCTATTTTTGATCATCTATCACTGATTTTTTGACATTTTCTCTTGAAGGTCGGCTAAAAAAAAGATAATGGTCGGGCAATCAATGGTAGGGCAATCAATTTTCTTGAATTAATGCTCGTAGGTTTCTAATTTTAGAGTTGACTTCTTTTTTCAATTCGTATTCGTTACCTAATTCTTTTCGTATTCCCTCTACGATACAAACGGATTTGTAACAATAAATTTACATGACCCTCGAACACGATATCGTATCGGACTGGATCAAATATTCGGTTGAAAATCGAAGATTTTTACGAATGGAGGCTTAGTCATTTTTTTTGATTTCATTGATTTCATTGATTTTTCATTGTTATTTTTTGCCTGATTTCATTGATTTTTCATTGATTTTTTTTGCCTGATTTCCTTGATTTTTTTTATTTTTTTGCCTGATTTCATTGTTTTAAGCGTGATTTCAGTGAAAACTTGTCTAAAAATGTTGTCTGATTCACCCCCTCTGCTGCTACTATGCATCACAGAAGAAGTAAAGTTTAAAAAGATATAAAGAATTAAACTGAAATAAAATAGACACAACTGCCCATTGATCAGCCCTAGACTTAAATGAAAAGACAAACATTAGCCATCATTTTAAAATATACAGAAGCAAGTTTCAAAGTATTAAAAAGATGAAAAAGATAAAATGAATAAAGACAAAAACTCGCAAAATTTAAATGCATTAAGCCTTTATTTCATTCATTTGGAGATGCTTAATGTTTGGGACTGACCACACTCTTCCATCATTTGATACTGGTGATACATCAAATGCCCATCTGAATACATAACAGGCATCAATTTCTGCAACATTGTCAAAGGCCTTGTAAAATAGTCCTTTCCCCCTTTCGATTTCTCCATAAACTTCAAAGCTTTTCCATTATTTAATATAGAGATAACCTGTCCCAAGTAAAAATCGTTGTCATAAAATACAGCAACAAATTGATCTTAATTATCAAATTGGAAAATGCCATCCTCATTGTTTTCAAAACTGTCAGCTGACATGGAGCTGTCCAGCTCTTCAGTCAATCTTTGCATTTTACAAAGCTGTTCATCATTTTGTCTGTGCGAATTTGTGCTTTAACTGCAGAAACCACATTGAAGGAGGTAGCTAAGAGTTGTCAACGTCGTGTAAATTCATACATTGAACACCATTTTTGGATATCCCTGCAACAATGTCTGTTTTTTTTTTTTTCTTTGCTTCATTGACTTCTTTCTCCTTTTTTAATCTTTTCATTTTTGACCATTCTTTTGGGGACATATGTTTCATCAGCTGAAATTTTACAAAATTAATGATTCAGTTGGAAAGAAATGGAACAATGACCTAAGACATGGAGAATATTAATCAACTTTTAAAAGCCAAATACTAGCAGTTTGTTTTCAAATTATTCTAATGATTTTGAACCAAACTTGAGTTAAATTTTAAAATGTCATTCAATTATGGGTACTGTAATGTATAACCATAAAAATGTTTTGAAATTACCTATGCACAGATGTAAAGGTATTTATTGTG
Source organism: Unio delphinus (assembly GCA_029339505.1). NCBI lineage: Eukaryota > Metazoa > Mollusca > Bivalvia > Unionida > Unionidae > Unio > Unio delphinus. The sequence continues at coordinate 4,335,667 of JAQISU010000002.1, read as the reverse complement.
TAAACAAAATTTTTTTTTTTAAAGAATGACATTTTGTAATTAAATGAAAAATGTAGGGTAGTACTTGGCTTTTAAAAGTAATTTAATATGATGACACATGATCACTTAACAATAAATTAAAACAATTCAGACTTAAAGATTCTGATCAAGGTTTTGGAGATTATATAAATAAATTTATATAAATAATAAATTCTAAGACATCTCTAACTTTCAAAGTGATGCAAGAACACGATCTAGACTCCCGAGTCCATGATAAAGATAATCTATCAAATACTCATTCTAGCTTTTCCAGATATATTTAGCAGGTTTCATATGGAAAAAATATTTCTTTACATGCACGTACAACAAGATCGGGGACTAAAAACAAGAAGGCTGGTCAGTGCCACAAAGAATTTGTCAATGTAAACAAATACACTGTATCAAACCGGAAGTGTCAGTAACTTGTAAAATACATTTACTATTTGAGACAAACAGTTAAGCTATAAACAGAATCAACGATAAAGCAATATAATCATATTGGTTAACCACAATATCTGGTTTAGACAAGTAATTATAGGCAAAAATTAAATAAAAAGAAAAGCAGCTAAAATCAGTGGTTTTCCATGTTTAGTTTGCTGAACTTTGGAAGTTTGGAATACCTAATAATACCCCGACTGACTTTATATAATGAATAGAGTATCAACATCGTTTACTATCGTGTCGTCGTGGCACGCAGTTCATCCATAATGCATGTAATTCCATTGGAAAATTGCACAGATTTAAAATATTCAATAATTTTGTTCAAGATTGTTGTCTGAATTCAGTGGCCAATATATAGAATGAACAGAGTATTAACACTGTTTACTTGCTGTCTGATATAGTACTGTCGTGGCATGCATTTAATCCATATACCTGTAATTCCATTGCAAAAATTGCAAACGTATTTAAACTATTGAACATTTTGTCACTAATCATTGTATGAATTCAGTGAGAAAAATTAACAGAAAATTAGGTTACGAAAGATGAAGCAAGTGTACATTTCATTACCTTCCAGGGTCTATGAACGGTGTTTATATAAATTGTAAATTTGACTTTCCATAACGGTAAAATATTATTTTTATATACATTTTATATAAAAATAGGAAAGTAATGATGAGTTCATAAACAAACACCATATTGTTAGAGCAACGATTGTATACAGAATTAATTGAAGACAACCACAAAGACCATCATGTTTATTTTGGCATAACACTTCAAGAAGAAAAAAATAATGTGCGAATAAATATATGAAATTTCGGGAGCCAGGCCGCAACCGTGTTATATCCAAATTCGTGTTATGGCGGGGTACGTTATAGCGGGGTTCCACTGTATATGGATTATGCTTTTTCAGTATAGCTGCTTCCCCCAAAAATCAATTATTTGTTTTCTTGTTACTATTAACGTTCCAATAATCCCACAGACCGTATTTTAGAAAACACGGCTTTTACATAATTATAATATAAGAGTACGCTTGACCGTAGACTTGCGTGCACTTTCCTAACAGTATCATATTCTATTTATAGCTTACCTGATTCTACTTTTGATCTCAAATTCTATTTATATCATCTGTATGCTTAGGCGAGAGCATACTGGTTTTCTAATTTTCATCTTGTAGATTCTTTGTTCTTATTCATATTTAGTAGAGGACCAGTCTAAAGGTATTTGGTGCTAAAAAGTATATTTATCTGAGTCTATGCATTTATGTGAGCAAAAATATCTCCTTTAAAACATTTCCTAGATAAAGTAGAAAAAGACAACAAGACAAAAAAAAAACGAAACAAAAAATAACAGAATCCTCTAAATATTAAGACAAGATTTCAGCCATGTGGAAAGAAATTTAATATTTGGCGCTAAAAGTCTTAAGATGGTTTCTAGTCGATGTGTGTGTAAAAGCTAAAAGTGCTACATATGAAAACTTGAAACAATCAAGGATTTTAAAAGACGAGAGGGGCAAATAAATTATTGTGTTATGAAATTTTAGTTTTTACACACACTTTTTATATTTTACCTGGGTAATCGGGTACCCGGGCATTGAAAATTAATGGCGAGTACCCGTTCACAAAAATAAGTTGTCGACAACACTATAAAAAAAATATCATATATCATCATCAGCACGCTGGTCTGAGTAGTCCGAATTTCATCTGACCCTTGCCACCCCATTTTTGATACTTGGACATTCATGTTGGGGTGTTGGGTCAGAGCGCATTTCCTATAGAAAAGTTGGAATTCGCCAACACCATTTGATGTCGGCAAGAGGTAGCCGATTACATGCCGGCGCAGCAAACTTGAACGATGTTTCATCAAGATATACCTGCATGAAATCGATAGGAATATGATTTATTTTCTCAAAAATCATGAGCATAGCATTTGTTATGCCTTTAATCCGCTGACAGATAAGATGGAAGTACATCATTGCTGAAATTTGACCCGGATCTGGTCATTTGCATTCTTAGTCACGTGACTACACAAATCTTGCAACCTACTTGTCAATGACATCAGAGGTCATAGTCACATGATATTGACAATAAACAGATTTCCAAGATGTTGTACATATAATTTGGACATATTATATAGTAGCCACATAAATAAATATATATAGTCTGTTCTCTCCTCATTAAGCCATACAGATGCTATAAATAGAATTCGAAGGAAAGTAGAACAAGGTTTCCTATAAATAGAACATGATACTGTAAGGAAAGTAGAAGTCTAGTGACATGCGTACTCTTATACTGTGGTTACGTAAAGCAGTCGTTTCTAAAATACGATCTGTGGGATTAATGGAGTGTTAATATAAACAAGATTTTTGGAAGGTGGAGCTACCAAAAAAGCGTAATCCATATACATTTGCATGTAATTTAGTGGGGAAAAAATTTTGTTGGTCAAGGGTTGTAAATGTCTTACATGTTCCAACGAGTACCAGGGTACCCGTTAAACGGCGTAATGGGTACCTGGGTCAGTTTTCCATGGTTTTTGACAGCCCTAGTTATGATATCAGCAGTTGCTGAAACAGTTCGGTACAACTGGTCATGGTATTAGTGAACTAGAGCTGATAGGTACTGATGGCCCAGAAGCAAGCATTTGAATGTATTTTAATCTAAAAAATAAAAGAATAGTTTTACAAATGCTTTTAAGAGAAACAGGCTTAACCAGAAGTTTGCTCTCCACATGCGATGGTAACGCTGATTTGAATTGCCATTGGACTACTTGTCTTCAAAATGTTTTCACCGCCAAGGAAAAATATAGTCAGAGTTTCTTCTGACCCTTGTTACCCCATTTTAACTTATCACGTGACTATATGACCTCATTGACATGTAGGTTGCGAGATTTGTAATCATGTGACTCGGACAAAAGTAGCCAGATCCAGGTAAAATTTCAGCAACAACATATTTTCATCTATTGTGTCAGCAGATTAAAGACAAGACAAATGCTATGCTCATGATTTTTGAGAAAATAAATCATATTCCTATTGATTTCATGCAGGTATATTTTGATGAAAGATCGTTCAAGTTTTCTGGGTCAGTTAGTAAGAGGTTACCCCATGTTGACACCAAATGGTATTGGCGAATTCCAACTTTTCGATAGTGAATGGACTCTGACCCTATACCCCAACATAAATGTCCAAATATAAAAGATGGTGTGACAAGGGTCAGAGGAAACTTGGAATAGTAAAAAGATATATATTGCACAAAAAGTGAGCTTAGTTTGGAATATGTGAAACATTTGCTGTGCATTCATTTGTTCTGACAAATGTTTGCGGACTCTAGGATCACTAGATGATGTCAAAATTCACTCGTTCAGCACCATTATTGCTGCTCTGCTCCAATAGCACTAAGATGTGCCTAGTTTTGTGTGACCCATATAGTTTTAAAAAAATTGGCCATTGAATGCAGTCAATAACCTTCAACAATTGGCGGGATCAGCCAGAAATCGGATCACGCATGTTGATGATATCAGGGCCGAATGAGTTAAAGATTATAATATTTCTTGGATATATGCATAGCTGCCAACTGTCCCATTTTTTCCTTATTTGTCCCGTATTTTGGACCTGAATACGGGTGTAGGATTTTTGGGCAAAAAATGTTTTTTAATTTTAAAAAATTAAATAAAATTTTGTTGGAATTGTTAGTTTAGAACGGGCACTCTGTTCTATACGAATACAGTTCTACAGTACAATTGGTTCATTCGAAATCGAGGCTACCGTGCCTGTCTTTTGCCGCCGTATTGGATTTCGCAATAGTTACCGCTGTTGCTGTATCTAGTCTTTGTAATATTCAGCTTCTAATCATGTTAAATAGGAAAGCAGAATATCCAGAATTTTCTCCAGCAAAAATAGAAGGAAATAACTGGAAGGACATTTGTGCCGTCTTGTATAGATTTGTGAAACCATATAGTAAAGGAGAAAACTTGATGTTTTGCAAATTGTGTAACGTGATTTCGCTATTGGGGATGGAAGTGCCCATGAAATGCAAGAGCACGAAAAAGGTAATAAACATCATCAGCTTCCTGTCTCATCAGACACAGCTCAGCCTGAATTTATGATGTAGATAAATGCCAGAGAGAACCTTACATCGATCAAAATTTGATTTAATAAATTTCTTTTAGAAATAAACCTACCTTTTTCAGTTACTAGAGTTGCTGGCGATTTATTTTACACACATTTTCCAGACATTAAAATCGCAAAGGATAACTCTCAGAATTGAGATAATCAATGATTGAAAAAGAAACAAGGTGTGGAAAGGGCTCATATAAACAATTTGTGTTTGAGTTTGTTGCACTCTTGCACCTTCTGAATGGACACCCAAATGGAACATGGTGCAACTCCAGAAGGTACAAGTGTGCAACACGTGCATCTTTGACATTAAATAATTATGTAAGGCACTGTCCTACTTTACTGATGGTTGTATGTTGTAAATAGTTACATATGCATTGAAATTTTAAAAATCAGTATTTTTGTCACAAGTAATCAGTATTTTTGTACTTGGGGATTGGCCGCTTTGTATATGTGAAGTTTTTCATTTAAAAAAAGAGGCAAAAAATACAGATGAAATACAATTTTAACTTATCATTTTACCTGTATTTGTACCTGTACATGCCTATAACATTTAGCAGTAACTGCTTGAAAGAACAACTCAAGTATTACTTAAAACAATTCTGTGTCCACAAACTCGATGCAGGATACAGCAATATGAAAAGAGAAATTTAATTTGACATTCCATTCAAAGAGGAGATTATGCATAAAACTTGAAGAAATCACATGAGCCATTTTCTGCATATGCTGTGTACAGATAAAATACATTGTTGTCAGTCCATGAAACATCTTTTATACTAGTTCCTTAAAAAGGTAGGCATGCCTTGCAGTCTGATTAAAATTAGATCTCCACTGTCCTTTGTGAAGATCTGACAGACTACATAGAGGTCATGTTCTGGTGACCGTGTCATTATCGGCAGTCAGATGAAGTTTTATATCTTTGTGTGTTTGGGAGATAGAGCTGATGATTCTCAGCATTTGCCGATCAGTTTGATTTGCTTTCAAGTTTCTGAAAGCGGCATTTCCTTGGATTAATTTAAAGGTCACTAGATCTTGACCCCTAAGTGGCCGTTGTCAGATTCTTCATCCAAGGTAGTGGAGAAATGACTTTAATCAGATTGACACACCTTGTACTATCCATAAGCTGCATTTTATTATTGAGGCAGTGAAATGTTTACGCAAATACCTTTGTAATTATGGCACAATTTTGAGTCCCAAATGTTACAATGAATCTGGAATGGAGGGAGATAAAGAAAATGTTATGATCTTTTTGAATATTTCACTTTTGAATATGCTATAGTTCATCATCAGAAGCTGCATTTAATTGGTACGTTTAGAGAAAGAGAATGAAAAATTGAGGGAGACAATTTAGTCCTAAATTAATGAATTTTTCATTGTTTTTCACTTTTTAATGCCTTTTTTGTTTTTGCAGTCTCTTTACAACATTAAATTTACGAAGAGCAAAGATGGCTAAAAAAAAGAAGCAACTTGCAGACAAAATCAGAGTCAACCGCAACAAGAGGAAGGAGGCTCCAAAGACAGTCAATCCGTTTGAAGTTAAGATTAATCACCAGAAACATGATGTTTTGGGCAGGAAAATCTCGAAACATGACAAGGGAATGCCAGGGCTTTCTCGATCCAAAGCCACAAAAAGAGTAAGCATGCATCATGTTCAACGGTCATAAATGAAACGACTGAAATTTATTAAGTTGTTGTTCGGAGGTTTTTTTAGATTGCAGATATATTTGGTGTATGGATCATCAGAAAATAATTGTCAAGTGCGTTGGCAATCAGATTTGTGAGGTAGACTGGTTATCCTTTGGTGCAGTTCATATTAGCATCTTATGTAGAGGATATGAAGACCAATCTAGCACTTCACTGTCACAATATGTCTGCAGCATATAATCTCTCTAAATTCTAGATTAATATCATACCGTTTATCTTCCCCAGTTTCCCTTTTGATCTATAAAGCTTACCTTATATAGTGTCTTATTCATATATTTCCACTTTATATACTCCTACATCCAATAAATCCTTGTCATGTAAACTGTTTTGAAAATAAATTCAATACTTATATGTTCATATAAAAACATGAATGAAATCCACTTTAATTACAATGTTGAGAGTGGTACCTCTCAAAACAGTCATTATCCACAAAAAAATGATTATGTATATTCCAAGATATGCCCACATCACCATGGTGCTGATTTCATACCATTTCATATCTTGCTTTTTGTCCCCTATTTTCTTGGCAAAACCATTTCTCATTGCTTAGTGGTCCAAACTTCATTGATGAACCAACATGAGAATCAAAATTATTGATCTCGAACATGATGAGGTCATCACAGCATTGTGCAAGTGGAACTATATCTGCCTCGTCATCTGATTCACTTGCATCTTGTGTTGAAATGGGACTAGCATCAATATCTAATCCCTTTTCTAAGAGTGATCCATTAAACTCTTCAATATCACTTGCAATGAATCATTTAAAGCCACTCATATTGGAATCCATCTTTGTTTATTTCAACTACACGTGTTGCATGGAAAAGCCTTTACATTGTGTCCAAATTTAACCTCTCAGCTTTCAAACTTGTATCATGTTGAATAAACAATCCTCTCATTGGTTATGATAATCAAAACTTCTGTACTTTCATCCAATCAACATTTAGTTAACAGCACTATCGTGTGCACATAAGTGTCAATGAGGTTTCGAGTACTGCTGAAATATACACACATAAGCGACAATGGTGTAGTAACCTAGGCTTATCGGCATTGCATCAGTGGGGCTCAGGAGCTATTTACAGGAGACTTTTAGATGCGGTAGTTGTTGCTTAAGGGCGTAAGCGATATCGTGACAAGTGTACTTTATTGAATGATATGATTCAGTATTGTGACAAGTGTATATGTTATGCGACATGATTCGGTATCACGACAAGTGTAGTGTTGTGACAAGTATAGTGTATCGAGTGACATGATTGGGTATTGTTACATGTATACTGTGTTGAGTGACGAGATTGGGCATTGTAATAAGTGTACTGTGTTGATTGACATGAAAAATTTTCCTTGAGAAATTCACAAGTTAATGTAAAAAGAACCCAGTTAACCTTGAAAAAACTTAATACAAAAAGACTTGGAACAGTTTGATTAAAAAATGTATGGGAACCCATCCTTAGTAAAATTGGTCTGAAATTTCACTGGCATTTTTTTAAATTTATATAACTGACCAAAGACTGACCTGTGTGTGATAAATATATACATACACTTTGACCCTAGTATAGAATGCTCCATTATAACATTAATTCAGCTATAACACGATCGTGGAGTGACTCCCTAACTTTCATGTCTTTTTTTATACACAAAAAAAGTTTCTTCAGTGCACAAGAAATGTATTAAATGCTTATAATCATTTTGGGAAGGAGATCACATATGAATTCAGTACGAGACAATCTTGACATAGCTTTTCAAATTTCATGTAGCGGAAAAGGTTTTCGTTTTAAAAGTATGAAAAATAACATGAAAATAATTTCACTAAAACACGTGCAGTTTGGTGCTGTTCTTGGATGCAGCCAGTCGACTGGTGAATATCATTTGCTATAATATGCCCCAGTGGTTGAATCAGATTTGTTTTTGCTGTAGTCCTTCAAACAGAAAGGTGTATCAGTGTTAATTAGTGAGCATTTCAGAGGTGATTTTACCTTTCAAAAGTGAAGAAATGGTCTTGTATTAAATTGTGGTTAAACTGTTTGTCCAGTATAGCATCAGTCCCATCTAGGGACTCTTGTTATATTATGTAGTATATATATATATATATATATATATATATTGTGTGTGCTTTATTAAAAGGTATTTTCACTTTACCTTGGTACCCCATTAGCACGTTGGAAAGTATAATGGGTTAGTGCTGTTATTATAATTATTATTTGTGATCTTTGTAGTATTTCTTTAAAAATAATATTATTTATTATTTTTTTAATAATTATTTTTTAAAATTATTATTATTATTATTATTATTATTATTATTATTATTAAGATATATTTATATTCAGAGGAAGGAGACGTTACTGCACGAGTATGAGAATCAGTTCAAGGCTAACAAATTTGTGGATCAACGATTTGGTGAGACAGACCCCAGTCTCAGCCTAGAGGACAAGATGCTGAAGCGTTTTGCCATAGAGAGATTGGTTAGTATATTTTGCCTGTATATTATGTGCTGCCCCGTATGTTCTCATAATTAAGCGTTTTGCCATAGAGAGATTGGTTAGTATATTTTGCCTGTACATTTGCTGTCCCATATGTTCTCATAATTAAGAGGTTAGGAATGATGTGACTCTGGCTTGTCTTTGGCATGATGTCCCAGTGCTGTACATCACTATAAAAGTGCTGCACTGCAGACATCATAGTGATATGACTCAAAATGTTAGAGCTATGTTAACAATCCAAGTCTTGCACATACATGTGCACAGACACAATTCATATGCTGTGTGTCATGTACAGCTAGGGCTGTCAAAAACCACAGAAAACTTACCCGGGTACCCGTTGCGCCGTTTAACGGGTACCCGGGTATTCGTTAGAATATGAAAGACATGTACAACCCTTGAGCAACAAATTTTTTTATCCCACTAAATTACGCGCTATGCGTAAACGTATATGGTTTACGCTTTTTTGGTATATCCACCTTCCAAAAATCTCGTTTATATTAACATTCCATTAATCCCACAGACCGTATTTTTGAAAAAAAAACGCTTTACATAACTACAGTATATGAGTACGCTTGTCCGTGGACTTGTACATTCCTACAGTAACATGTTCTATTTATAGCAAACAATGTTCTACTTTCCCCTCGAATTCTATTTATAGCATCTGTATGGCTTAGTGAGGAGAGAACAGACTATATTTATTTATGTGGCTACTATATAATATGTCCAAATTATATGTACAACAACTTTTAGAAATTTTCTTATTGTCGATATCACGTGACTGTATGACCTAGGTTGCGAGATTGTGTAGTCACGTGACTAGGAATGCGAATAGCCAGATCCGGGACAAATTTCAGCAATGATGTACTTTTGTCTCGTCTATTAGCAGATTAAAGGCATAACAAATGCTATGCTCACGAATTTTGAGAATCATATTCCTATCGATTTCATGCTGGTATATCTCGATGAAAGATCGTTCAAGTTTGCTGGGCCGGCATGTAAGCTGCTACTCATGCCGACATTAAATGATGTCGGCGAATTCCAACTTTTTGATAGGAAATGCGCTCTGACCATACAGCCCAACAAGAATGTTCAACTATCAAAATTGGAGTGGCAAGGGTCAGTGGAAACTCAGACAACTCAGACCAGTGTGCTGCTGATGCAGGGTTCGTACGGTCTTTGAAGGTCTTTGAAAGTTTGGGAAAAATGAGGTAGCGTTTTCAAGGCCTTGAAAGTTTGGGAAAATCGAGCATATTACCCTGAGGTCTTTGAAAGTCTTTGAAAATTGAAATAAACCCCCCAAAAAATAATTTCTTTCCAGAATCACAAATAAAATTATCCGAGGTTGTTAGATTCAGATGTAATCTAGTTATCCTGGTTTCTTTCTTTTTATGACCCGTTCAGTTTATTGCCGCCGCAATAACAAAAGAGGCTTTGTTTTGTTTGGCCATCCAAAGTATGCCGCGGCGGCGACTTCAATCACACATGCACTCTTCATCAAAGCAATACGGTGCCGCTACACTTCATCAAAGGAAGTCACCAATAAAATTGCCCAAGGTCGTTAGCTTCGGATGCAGCTGGTTTTCCTGGCTTCTTTCGTTTGACGAATAGTTCAATTTGACTGGACGAGTCCATCAGTTTTAGCCAATCAAAATGTTAATTACACTAATTATACGTAGAAAGTTCGCGAAAGTTATACGCTCGAGAATTCAAAATTTCTTCATTCGATTTACATCGTCTGCAAGTTCAGTGTTTAAAAATGCCAGGTCTTTGCTCTTTCAACGATATCTGGCTTGAACAAGAGAAGTACAAGGAATGGCTGCAAAAGAATAAGTTATGCAAACGAAAGGCGTTTTGTACGCTGTGTAAAAAGACGATCAACTTGGCTTCAATGGGAGAAGGAGCCCTTACAAGTCATGCCAAAGGTAGGTTGCAAATTAGTAACTACATGTTCATTTAGTGGAACAAAGATGCAGAAGTATAAGCAATTGGTAGTTTTTGGAAAAATAATGGTAATTCATTACTCGTCGGGTATAAAATAAGATCGTTTAGTTTGATGATTTGGGAGATATAGCAAAAGAGGGCCTGTTTAAATTTACTTCTACCGTCGGTTTATTTAACACGTTTGAGGAACAAAAATCATTTTCGAAAAATTTGTTCTACATAACAATATTCCTTGATTTAATACAAAAAAATCCATTGTAATAAATTAAATTCACGGATAAACAGTTTCAAAGTGCGCATGCGTACGCTATATTAGAGTTAAACAAGAGTTCTTGTTCTGGAATTGCGAGTAAAAAATAAAAAAAAAAAATTATAAAAAAAGCCTCAACGAAACAAACAGGTTGCTATATATAGAACCTGTTTTGTCCAGTACTTTGAAGTGCGTGAAATATTACTAAATTTAAAGATGTTTATTACAAAAAATGTGGAAAAACATGTCCTGGGCTGACCCTGGACTTATGCAATCAGGATCAGACAAGGAAAAGGGAGAAACAAAACTTCGTAGGGTCCTAAAAATTATGTGTGAGGCAGGAAGAGAAGTAGAGTCCCGATGTGATTTAATATTAACTCAGTACGGAAAATTAGTGGATGAAGTTATCCAATCGGACAATCATCCATTGAAATGCTTCAGTAGAACAGATGACAGACTTGATGAAGTGTTTTATTCTGTCCTTTCCAAAAGAAATGAATATGTTGAACTTTGGAATGTTCTCCAGAAAATGTTGTTGTTATCACATGGGCAGGCAAGAGAGAGGATTTTCTATCAACAAACAGGTATATGTTGAGAACCTCAGCAGAGAAAGCCTCAGAGCTCAAAGGTTAATCATTGACACAATGAGAAAAGCTGGTGGACCTTTGGAAATCATCATTAGCAATGAAATGATGACATATGCCTCCTCTGCAAGACATAAGTACCATGCCTATCTGGATAAGAAGAAAGCAGAGGAGAAGGATGAGAAGAAAAACCCAAAAGGAAAGAAACGGGAGTTGGCCTTGGATGAAGTGGAAGAACTTAAAGCCAAAAAGCTGCGTCTTGACGCTGACATTGCCAGCCTACATGCTTCCTCTGTACAGAAAGCAGAAGAGGCAGAATTAAAAGGACTCATTGTGCTTGTCACAGAGTCAAATGCTCTTAGGAGAAGAGCAGAGGAAAAGATGACAGTGGTGGCATCTCTTTCCAAAATGATTGAAGAGAAAAAAAAAACCAAATAAAATAATGCATTTAAAGCAGTGCTGATGTCTTTTAAGAGAACAATTTATGTTGTATTAAATCTGACACGTATGTTACATATTTCTGGAGAAAAAAACAACAAATGTTAACCTATTTTCTAGATCATTATAATGCAATTTTAGGCAATTAAGTATAGTTTGACTTTAATCAGTAAAAAATATTGTGGTATTTGGCATTCGTTGTTTTCTCTTATAACCTGTATACACAATGTTAGCAAAAATAGGTCTTGGAAATTTCTGTTTGTGGTCTTTGAAAGTTTGGGAAAAGTCTTTGAATTTATCAGTCATAGTTGAGTATGAACCCTGTGATGATATATGATATTTTGATAGTGTTGTCGACAACTTATTTTTGTGAATGGGTACTCGTCATTATGTTTTCAATACCTGGGTTTTTCGCTACGGTTGGGAACCCGAGTTCCCGGGTACCTGTTGACAGCCCTATGTACAGCACTGTGTTCTCACTTTATATACTGTAAAGTTTAAAACAATATCTTTAATCTTGAGAAAGGTAGAATCATAAGACTTTCCATTCACTGGCTCAAATTTCATGCTTGACTGATTTTGGTTCACCAATTGAACCATGTCACTATTATATTGTGATGTTATTAATTTGACTGCTAATTTCATTTCTATACTTTAAAACATTGTCTTCCATGTACAGTTACCAGAGGGCCCCAAGTGGCTGAGTGGTCTAAATTGCTTTCAGTTATGGATTACTGCCATCTCACCTCTGAGTGGGTTTGAGTCTCAGATTCGGCCAATGTGGATAAGTGAGAAAGCTTGGTAATAGCTTCTCGTGGGGTGGTAGTTCTTTCCTGGGGTTTTCCCGGGTTCTTACTACACCATACTGGCCACCATGTATAGCCTATCGTGTAATGAAAAATGGTATTTAAACCCTACAAAAAAAACAGTTACCAGATTTTGTTGGTAACTTGCACTTGTGGCAATGAAGAACCTTATTAATTTCAGCATTTATAGGTTAAAGGTCAATATTATGGTTTCAGCATTCAGAAACAATTTAACGGAAATAACATCAGTGTATGCATCTGGGCATTAAAATCACAATGGCGCGAATAAGTATATTTTCTTTTTGGTCTCTGTCACTGTAATGTACATATTTGATATTTGAATAATATATAACCATCATAGTTGAATGGGTATATTTTTAGCACTTGATAATATAATATGTGGAAAAGTTAAAAATATATTAAAGTTTCAAATAATCCTGTTTCATTTGAAAAATATACAAGCAGTAATATATAGTTAGAAAGAGAAACACTTTTACAAAAATGAAATTGTATATTTCTAATAAAATACTGTACAGGTATTTCTCATTATTCAGCACGAGACAAGAAATCTTAAACATCATTTGTTTCCACGAATAAAGAAGAATCACAGCTATCGGCTTATGACTCCAAAATAATTGACTTTTGAGATTTTAGTTTTGACTGAGTCAAAGTCAACCAACTCTTCAGGTTGTAAATATATTGATAACTCATTAGCATCTGCAGTTACCAAACTTTGTAGATAGCTGCCATTGAGGACCACAGAGAAGCTTATTGAGTTTGGAGTAAAAAGGTCAAAGTGACTGGAGAATAAAAATGGTTCCTGTACATTAACATTAATTGGAATAAACTGTATATACAGATTGTGCTTTGAGTTTGGGAAAAGCCTATCAATTTTTGGTCAAAGGGTCAGTGCCATTACCTGCTATGCATAGAAAACTTTTTTCCTGAACTCGTTCAGCCCCAGCACTTTTAACAGCATTTTGCTGCTTTGCCCGGTAGCACTAATCTTTGTCTAGCTGAGTGTACCCCATATAGTTTTACCTGTTTAGATGATTTTCTAAATACATGTATCATGCACATGCATTCACTCTTACCTTAATTTCTCTTCTTTTATCCAATTAAAATCCACAAAGTTTTGACCAATTATTCCAAATGAATTTGTCTACAGTGATGAATTTATTTCTTCTTTTTGTCTAAGTTTTTTTTACAACTTCTTTATAGACTATTTATGGAATTAACATGATTGCTACAATTTGCTAGATCTGCAAGAACTCTAATCATCATCACTATCATCATACTCAGAAACTTCGATATTCGATCCTAAATCTTGCATAACATCCAACTGCTGAACATACTTTTCCTTTCCTTGCTCAATATTTGCAAGATTAAACTAGTGAAACTCCTTACTATCATCAATTGTAATGTCTGCCATCATTTTTGATTTTTCGTGAACAGAACATGTGTAGTAAAAATGCCCTCCATTAGTAACCCAAGATTTTTGAACAATTTAAATTTGCACAAAAGTAAAATCATTTTTGATTGGTTAATATTAGTCTGATTCTTGGAGAGAGAAAAAAACCAATTTGTAACCAATTATCAGAGACATATATAACACACCTTCAAAGCGACAAAAGATGAATTGGCCATTGAATGCAGTCTACAAGCTTCGACTATTGGCAGGATCGTCAATTTAATGCAGAAACCAGATCACATGTAATGACAGGATTGGGGCTGGATGAGTTAATACCTTTAGTTCTAGACCATTTACCCTGATCAACTTTATATTTTTTTTTTTCTGAAGATTTATTATGGCTCAGTTTTTTTTTTCTTTTTATATTTACTTCTTTGATGATACTGTTCTAGTTGCATTTGGCTTATTTTCAATGACTGCATTGAGATATAATTGGGGAATTCGTCTTTGATGATACTGTTTTAGTTGCATTTGGCTTATTTTAAATGACAACATTGAGACATAATTCGGGAATTCATCTTTGATGATATTGTTCCCTACAGGCAGCAATTAGTTATTGTGGCCTAATTTTCTTGTTCTAGGAATTTTTAGATTATGCTATGGAAGACCAGGGAGCATGGCTATCTAGATGTCTTGTGTACATGTTAAAAACTTTTCTCGAATTACCTAGCTAATGTCATTGTTAAATTAAAAAATTTCATATTTTTATTTTGCATTCAGAAAATGGCAGATAAACATAGCAAGTTTAACCTGAATGAAGATGAAGAGTTGACCCATTATGGCCAGTCCCTGTCACAGATTGAGAAGTTTGAAGACCCAGATGACAGTGATGAAGAAGAAGATGATGATGATGGCAGAATTGGAGGTCAGATAGTAGCTAACAATCACAGTTTTATTGACCTCTCGACTTGCTACAGTGACTGTCCACTGGTCCATACAAATAATTCCAGTGGCCATTTTGGTTTTTATGTAACGTTTTGACATGGTTGGATTTCAACCCTCAAAGCATATGGCTTGAGGTCTTAAGCCAGTTACTAAAAATTGTATAAAATGCCAATTTCTATGTTTTGTTCTTCTGCCCTTGTGATCTTCCAAATCCAGTTATGATATGTGGACATATTCTAATTCAGGCTGGTAATGAGTAGTTAACTCCCTTGCCTTAGTTTCATGGTCTTTATATAGCTCCAGATTTCATTAGGAAAAAAAAACCTCAAGTCAAAGGTAATTGCTGAAATATTTTCTCAAAATACTTTAGATTACTTTTTAATGGGCATGTTTTTAATAGATTAAAAAAAGGCAACAATTTTGTTTTAAGATTACTTATTTTTAAAGGTATTTGATATTTGCTTATGATTGTAAAAAAGGAACACAATTATCTTGCTCATCTCATTGTTGTTGTTTAATGTCATGTTACCTGAATTCTTCATACTATCAAGATTTCTCAGTATTTGATTTCCATTGATGTGGGTTGATCAAGTAGTCTGGCAGGGAATCCTTGGGACACTTTTATGTGTTGTATAAGATGTATGCTTTCAGATCTTTATATAACTTCGTGTAGTCCAGTTTAGATTAACATTTTGCCACATGTTTACACGTATTCTCCTAAAATCTGAGGTTTCTTTGTAATGTGAATATGATGGCTGTTTCAGAATCAAAGGTTATTTTTATTTTTAAAAAAAGACATCTTTTTTATATGCACATGCCAAAAGGTGGAGCATGTTTAGATTATAATTTTGTTAATCCATCTAACTGGTCCAGTGGCCTAGTGGATAGAGCATCTGTTTCGGATGTGGTAGGTCGAGAGATTTATACCTGGCCGAGTCCTACCAAAGACATAAAAATGTTATTAACAGCTGCCTCACTTGGTGCTCAGCATTAAGAGCTTAGTGTTAGGACTGGTCAGCCTGGTGTCAGGATAATGTGACTGGGTGGGACATCATGCTACATGTCTTCAGCATAATTCCCCAGTGCTAGATATCACTATAAACTGCCTCACTGCAGGCATGTTATCAATATGACTGAAAAATTGTTAAAAATCTAAATCACACAAACTAAACTGTTCATTCATCTGTTACCAATTTAATTTCTGCTCAATAACTGAGGTGACCAATGTCTGACCTCTGACATGGCCACCACAGTGACTATTTGTAAAATCTTATAATTGTTACATCTCTAAGATGACTGGTCATACTGACATTACGCTTTCACCAGGAAATGTCTTATGATGTCTAATTTGTACAAAATGGCAATTGTATGCATCTCTTGTCCAATATGGCCAATATGCCAACCATCTTGAAAATCATGTTCTTGCTCGAAAACATAAAGGCTTATCATATATTTTTTTTTTTTAGCAGAAGACTGTCTTGTTGGTCCTAAATTGAAATGGTGCTATCTAATGTCCAACTTGGTGGCCATCTTGAAAATCTTGTTATTGCTACTGCGAATAGTCATTTTGATTTTATCAGATAAGTTCTTTGGCGTGTTGTTGCTTCTAAATGAAAATGATGCAAATGGTATGGTTATCATGGTGTCCAACTTGTAAATATTATCTCTACTTCAACATATATGGTTATATGAGCTTGAGGGTTTTCACCAATAGACTTGTGATATATAGTTGGTCCCAAATAAAAATTTTGCCAGTACTACATCAAGTTTGGGTGCCTTGATTGCCATCTTGAAGTTATTGCTGTATATTCTCCCCCTGAATACATGGTTCAATCATATTGATATGGGGTGTCCACTTAAAGATGATGTCTACTTGGTCATGAATGAATACTGCGTCATTTGGACATCCAGATGTGCACCACAACAGCTAATTTAAAAATCTTTTTACGACTGAACAGTATTTGAGATGGTTTGTTTGTTTGTTTGTTTGTTTGAATGGGATTTTTAATGTAGCTTTAACAATTTTTCAGTCATATCACTACGATGTCTGCTGTGAGGCAGTTTATAGTGATGTCTAGCACTGAGGCATCATGCCGCAGAAATGTGCATGATGTCCCACCCAGTCACATTATCCTGACACCAGGCCGACCAGTCCTAACACTAACCTCTTAATGCTGAGTGTCAAGCGAGGCAGCTGTTAGTACCATTTTTGTAAGTCTTTGGTATGACTCTACCGGGGATTGAACCCACGACCTCCCGCTTCCGCGGCGAACGCTCTAACCACTAGGCTTTTGGAGTGGTTATTTGAGATGGTTTCAATTAAGAGGAAGAAATGGTCAATTCTTGAGTTTCTTCAAAATTGTTTTTGTTTTGTCAAGCATGTATTCCATTAAGCGAGTCCTTGTTTTTACTTACGATTTTCAGCAATTTTATTTTCCTGTCCCTTTTTGAATGTCTTTGGTTATGCAGTCTGCACTTTTTTTTATTGGTTCATACTTTTGTGTACTTTATTTTTTTAAAAATCGGTCCTTAATAAACATTGACAAAAGTAGTTTGGATTTGGCAAAATTAATGCCAAAGTGAATCTTTTGGTGTATAATTTCCAGACATAATACATGTTTAATTTTCCCCCCACATTTATACATTAGTTTATTGACTGATTTGCCATGGCAATTTCAGTTTTCATTTTGTTAGTCCACAAGAGTTTTATTTGAAAGTTACTTGATAGATGGTTGGATGAAAATAAGCAGATAAGAAAAATCTCAGAATTCATTGTAAGTTTGGTTTCCTTAGAAGTAAGTAATAAGGTTTTATAATTTTTTTTATTCTGTGCAAACTACTTGTTCAACAGCCAAGATGGTGTCCGAGGAACATTTTGGAGGTTTTATGACCAAGAAGGAGGCAGAAGATGCTAGAGATGCCAGGTCCTGGAAGGAGAAAATGGAGGATGTCATTGCCAAGTCAAAGAAAGAAAAGGTGGGTGAACATGTACCATAGCTAATTAATTTGAATTAAAAAAATTTGGACATGAAAAATATCTTTAAAAATTCGCACAGTTGATCATAGTGTGTATTTTTGTAAGTACTTAATACAGATTCATCTTAGTTAATTCGCTAGGACACTGTAATATTGTATGTCTATCAATCTGTAGCATGTTGGTACTTTCTAAACCAGACACTGATACAATCAAAATCATTTTATACGGTTCGCTGGCATTTAGAGGTTTGAGTAGTTTTATAACGTCCTTATTGGGAGAAATTATTTGGATGGTCAGTAGTGGAGGCTTGGTATGGAGTTGGCTGGGGTTTTCTCTCTGCAATGGTGGGGTATTGTTAATAGTTTATCTGGAATACATTAGTACAAGAATCTCTTTAAACTTGTTCAGTACTGTTGACTATCATTTGATACAAGATTTTTTTGTGAGAAATTCCTTCTACTAGTTCAGTACTGTGGACAATAGTATTTGATACAAGATTTTTTTAAAAAATAACTTTTATCTAGCATGAGAATAAGTATGGATGGGTTTTATCACCAATCCCTATATCCAAGAGGAGATCACTACAGTCCGACTCCCACCTGTGCCATTTTATAGCTAAAAGTTAACATCGGAGGGTCAGATTTGCAAAATATTAGCTGTACTACTGAGGCATTATGATTGGGTAATGTGTTACTAAAGAAATATATTTTACTACAATAATTTGTTTCTGGATTTGTTTGTGTACAAGAAATATTAAATTTTGTACTTGACTGAAATAGTCAAGTGAAATAATTTCTGTGTAGTGCTAACATAATTTTTAGATCTTTGGCATTGTCTAGAGGTGATTGAAAAGGAAACAATGTACTTTCTTTTGTTTTACATGGTTCTTTCTCACCATCAATACTTGCTGCCATGTATAGCATGTATAACTTTTTAAAAAAATCCTCAGAATCTTTACGTTATTTAGAAATGTTCTTTTGGCATTGATTGCTTTAGCTTTTTTTTCCTAATTTCTTTAACTGATATTTTTATATAAAAAAATCTATGTTTGTAAAGTTGAGATAATTTTTTTTCTGATCTTTAATAAAACAATATTAATATTTTTGTTTATGCAATACTTTGAATCAGAATTTATAGTGGGATGTGATATGAGCTATTCTTGATTGCCTTCATTTTCTCTTCCAGTATGATAGACAGAAAGAGAAAGAAAAAACAAAGGAGATGACAGAAAAGCTGGATGAAGAATGGTCAAGTTTACGGATGCTGATGAGTTCATTATCTGTAAGCTTTTGATGAACTTGCAAATGTTATGAACAGTCATGTAAAAAGTTTATAATGTCATTAAATCAGATAATAAAATGACATGATATGCCATAGGACTTACGTCATACCATACGGTAAAGACATGATATTCCTTGGGACTTTAGTCACACAAAATCGGTAAGACATGATATGCCATGGGACTTAAGTCACACCATATGGTAAGACGTGATATGCCATAGGACTTCAGTCATACCATAGTGACTTCTGTCTTGCCATATGATAGGGCATGATATGCTCTAAGACTTTTGTGTTGCCATATGATAGGACATGATATGCATTAAGACTTTGTTCTTGCCTTTTAAAGCAGAATCATTATGCCAAGTGCCATTATACATGTTTTACCAGCATGTTCATTACATATGGACAGGGTTCGTACGGTCTTTGAAGGTCTTTGAGAGTTTGGGAAAAATGAGGTAGCATTTTCAAGGCCTTGAAAGTTTGGGAAAATCGAGCATATTACCCTGAGGTCTTTAAAAGTCTTTGAAAATTGAAATAAACCCTCCAAAAATTAATTTCGTTCCAGAATCACAAAAAAAATTATCCGAGGTTGTTAGATTCAGATGTAATCTAGTTATCCTGGTTTCTTTCTATTGATCACCCGTTCAGTTTATTGCGGCCGCATTAACAAAAGAGGCTTTGTTTTGTTTGGCCATCCAAAGTATGCCTCGGCGGCGACTTCAATCACACATGCACTCTTCATCAAAGCAAGACGGTGCCGCTACACACTTTATCTAAGGATGTCACCAATAAAATTGCCCAAGGTCGTTAGCTTCGGATATAGCTGGTTTTCATGGCTTCTTTCGTTTGACGAATAGTTCAATTTGATTGGACGAGTCCATCAGTTTTAGCCAATCAAAATGTTAATTACACTAATTATACGTAGAAAGTTCGCGAAAGCTACACGCTCGAGAATTCAAAATTCGTTCATTCGATTTACATCTTCTTCAAGTTCAGTGTTTAAAAATGCCAGGTCTTTGGTCTTTCAACGATATCTGGCTTGAATAAGAGAAATACAAGGAATGGCTGCAAAAGGATAAATTATGTAAACGAAAGACGTTTTGTACATTGTGTAAAAAGACGAGCAACTTGGCTTCAATTGGAGGAGTCCATGCAAATTAGTAACTACATACTGTTCATTTAGTGGAACGAAGATGCAGAAGTATAAGCTATTGGTAATTTTGGGCAAAATAATGTTAACTCATTACTCTTCGGGTATAAAATAAGATATTGTTTAATGTGATGATTTGGGAGATATGGCAAAAGAGGGCCCGTTTAAATTTACTTATACCGTCGGTTTATTTAACACGTTTGAGGGAAAAAAAATCATTTTCGAAAATTTTGTTCTACATAATAATGTTCCTTGGTTTAATATAAAAAAATACATTGTAATAAATTCAATTCACGGATATACAGTTTCAAAGTGCGCATGCGTACACTATAGTAGAGTTAAGCAAGAGTTGTTGTTCTTGAATTGTGAGCATAAAAAAAAACGTGTGCTGTGAAGCTTTAAATGTAAGAAGTCATTTGATTAGGTAAATAAATAAAAGAATTTAAAAAAAAACGCATTTCCAGTTGAAGGAATATCCCCGTTTCTCATTGCCGACCCTCGACTTTTTCCCCAATGGTATTAAAAAAAAATAATTAAAATCACATTGCCGAAATTGATTTGTGTAACTATAGTCTGACTATACATCCCCGTTTGATTGTACCCCTATCGATTTCAATAACGAAAATAATTAAATGATAAAAAGTGCACAGAACTAAGGCAACAGAATCATTGATTTATAATTTCTAGCCTGAATGTGACCAGAATGGCACTAATACTGCCATCTCCTGCACATTTCAAGATTAACGGACTTTCCAAAGAAACAAACGGGTTGGTATAGTTAGACTATAATTGAGCCCGTTTTGCCCAGTACTTTGAAGTGCTTGAAATATTACTGGATTTATAGATAATGTTTCTTTTTAATAAAAATGGAGAAAAAAAAACACGCCCAACCTTGATGAAGTGTTTTATTCTGTCCTTTCCAAAAGAAAGGAATATGTCGTGTGGTCTCCAGAAAATGTTGTTGTCACACGGGCAGGCAACAGTGGAGAGAGGATTTTCTGTCAACAAACAGGTATCTGTTGAGAACCTCAGCAGAGAAAGCCTCAGAGCTCAAGGGCTAATCATTGACACGATGAGAAAAGCAGGTGGACCTTTGGAAATCATCATTAGCAATGAAATGATGACACATGGCTCCTTTGCAAGACATAAGTACCATGCTTATCTGGATAAGAAGAAAGCAGAGAAGGATGAGAAAAACCAAAAAGGAAAGAAACGGAGTTAGCCATGGATGAAGTGGAAAAACTTGAAGCCAGAAAACTGCCTCTTGAAGCTAACATTGCCAGCCTACATGCTTCCTCTGTACAGAAAGCAGAAGAGGCAGAGTTAAAATGACCCATTGTGCATGTCACAGAGTCAAATGCTCTTAGGAGAAAAGCAGAGGAAGAGATGACAGTGGTAGCGTCTCTTTCCAAAATGATTGAAGAGAAAAGAAAGCAAATATAATATTGCATTTAAAGCAATGCTGATGTCTGTTAAGAGAACAATTTATTTTGTATTAAATCTGACACGTATGTTACATATTTCTGAAAGAACAACGAATGTTAACCTATCTTCCAGATAATTATAATACAATTTTAGGAAATTAATTATAGTTTGACTTTAATCAGGAATCAATATTGTAGTATTTGGCATTCATTTTTCTCATATAACCTGTATACACAATATTTGCAAAAAGAGGTCTTGGAAATCTCTGTTTGTGGTCTTTGAAAGTTTGGGAAAAGTCTTTGAATTTATCATCCATAGTTCAGTATGAACCCTGATGGAGGATCCTATACAATATTGTATTTCTTTACATACAGTAATGTGCCATTGTATAGAGAAATTATATAGAATGTTAATAAGTTAGATAATTTCAATAAATATGGTTAATTGGTAAAATATGAATTAATTCTTAGCTTACCTGGCCAGGTAAGCCTATGGTATTGCCCGCATGTTCTGTTCATCTATCAGCATTTGTCAGGAGTTCATATTTCCGATTGCCATGAAAAACCTGGTTATGTCATCAGACTCATGGATGGGTGAGAAGAAGGTGTTTGCTGGATAAGATGGTTGGCATTTTTACCACTCTGGAAGGTTAGCATTTTTACCACTCTCTCTCTCTCTCTCTCTCTCTCTCTAGAAGGCATATTTCCAATCCATTTTGATTACACTTGGAAGATGTGCTGATATGGTTAAAATCTCAGACAAATTTGATAACGAATGAGAGCCAAACAAAATAATCAGGGTGCCCACGGATGAGAAAGTGGTCTAAAGTGCTTGTCTTTACCAATCACTGCCATCTCACCTCTGTCCCCATGAGTCTTTGGGTTTGGCTAGTGTGAGAAAGCTGTCAGTAAATTTCATTTGGTTGTTGGTTTGAACGGGGTTTTCCCAAAACGATAACTGATGGGGTTGACTTTCAAAGACTGGGATCAACTGAAAACTGAAATTACAGTGACAAATCTTATCCAGTATCCAGTTAGAATGCCCTAACCCCAACCCTAACTGTAACTGTAACACTAACCCTAACCCAATGTCCATACAGTTCTTGTACAATTCATTTTACATTTGTAGAACTAAACTTTTAATTAGTACGATATAGCCATTATTGTATTTAGCTGCATACAGTTATAATCAAGTACTTACATGAATTTCTTGTTGATACTTATTTTTCTTCAGAAAGCAAAAGGCATTAAAGGAGAAGAAACTGTCCAGAAAAAAGTTGACGACTATGATATAGCAGTACGAGAATTGCAATTTGAAATAAAAGGAAAGGTAAACGAGAAATCTTTTGCTTTTCACTTTGAGCATGTTTGGGTATCATTATATCATTTTCATACTAAAGAATCTGTAGACCTTAATGAATGTACAGTTCCTAGTTACCGTTATATGTAAGTATTTTTATTAAGCTCGAAAGAGCAGCCACCTTATTTTGATTTTTCTTCTGAAGATTTTGGATCTCATTTGCGGTAAATTGTCACTGCTTGTATAATGGTGAGAAACCAGTTAAATTTTCATTTCTTTTTGCTTGGTAATGTCTGTTAAAAATGGCTGTAACATTTGTTTAAGATACAAAATCTGTAAATATTTCAGAATGCAGCTTTCTTTTTACTTCAGGCAACTGACAGAATGAAAACGGAAGAAGAAATAGCCAGAGAAGAGAAAGAAAAGCTGGAAAAATTAGAGGTTATTTTTTATTATTATTTTTTTTATTATGGCTGTCATTAGAAGCAGAGAATTTAATTGTATATGCTAGCTAAGGACCAGAAAATTATAGGCAGAGGAATTGTCATTGAAGCATTGATTTTGTACTTATGGGACATCATTCTTGAATTTCATTAGTTGAAATTTGACTAGCTTCATGTGGGTCTGTGTTAATGATGGATTCATTGTCACTGTGTCTCCACAAATTTAGAAGTCATCGTTATGAATTTAGGGGCAGGAGACAAAAATAAGTTTATCTTGCAAACTTGTAGATGAATGGTCGAGTTGAGGAAGGCAGATGAGTAGGGATCTTGGTGTAATTGAGATTATCACTGTATGGAGTTCTGAAATGAAATAGCATCAATCTCTGTAATTGAGGATATCACACTATGGAGCTCTGAAATGAATTAGCATCAATCTCTGTAACTGAGATATCACTAAGGAGCTCTGAAATGAATTAGCATCAATCTCTGTAATTGAGAATATCACTATGGAGCTCTGAAATAAATTAGCATCAATCTCTGTAATTGAGGATATCACTGTATGGAGCTCTGAAATGAATTAGCATCAATTTGTTTCCTTGTTGGGCTTCAAGGGCAAGTTGATGAAGATAGCATGTTCTATTTTTGGGAACACAATAAAATGACAAAGAATGTGAGACTGGATTTGCAATTCTTAAAAGGTAATTGGCCAATTTATCAGAAATCAGAAGCTCAACAAACATGTTTAAAATCTCCTGTGTGTGTTGCCATGGTGAGTATATTTTTACTAAGGGAGTTTTCTTGACATGGAAGCATGAGAAAGAGATCCACTTAGTGAAGGTTGGATAACATTTGTGGAAGCTATAACAGTGCCAGAATATTTTATGCAATGCCAGCTGGAGTGGAGAAGAAAAAATTTCTCCATGCTGACAGATAAATACATGGCCAAGGAGGAGACCAAGTTAAAGTATTCCTGCCTTTAAATCAGTACTAGCAAGTCAGATTGAAACAGAAAACTAATGTTTATTCTAGCTGTTTGACAAATAAAAAAAACTTACCTATGCCAAAAAAAATTTAAGTTTATTCAAACTGTTCGACAACTAAAAACACAATATTAACTATGCCAAAAAAAATTTAAGTTTATTCAAGCTGTTGAGAATTAAAAAACAATATTACCTAATTGACGAAAGACACAGGGATCTAAGTTTGATTTTACCACTCTAAAGCCACTTTGTTGACACCACAGTTGTCAGAAAGTAATCGATGGTGCATTCTTATGGGCAGTGTTTTAAGAAATAGATCACATATATATATATATATATATATATATATATATATATATATATATATGTGTGTGTGTGTGTGTGTGTGTACTTTTAAAACTATTTAATAGGTTAGAATTGTCAACTCCTGTTGATTTTGAATGCAAGTCATTTATCTTGACAGGTGTTTAAGTTGTAAAATAAAATCTCCTGTGTGTATTGCCATTGAGTCTGAATTTTTACTCTTCGAGTTTTCTCGAAATGGTAGCATGAGAAAGAGATCCACTTAGTGAAGTTTGAGAATTCATACATGCCAACCATTACGCTTTTGGCGTAATCATTACGCTTTTTCCCACTAAATTCCGCGTTATGCGTTAACGTTTATAGATTACGCTTTTTCGATATATCCATCTTGCAAAAAAAAAAAATTTTTTCGTTTTTATTAGCATTACTTTATTTTTTACATACTGTTTTATTTTTAATTAAAAAATACCCCGCTTCTACATAACTACGATATACGAGTATACTTGTCCGTGGACTTTCCTAATATTCATGTTCTATTTATAGCAACTATCATGTTACTAAGATACTTTCAAACTTTCGACCTCATATTCTATTTATAGCGGCTTAGTGAGGAGAGAACAGACTGGTTTCTATTTTGTTTAAATCATTATGCACATACTCTTTGTTCTAATTTTGTATAGTGCAGAACCAGTCTAAAAGTTTTTTTGCGCTAAAAAGTATTAAAAAATTCTCAATGCGTTTATGAGTGCAAAAAATATCTCTTAAATAATTTCACAGATGGGTTAGAAAAAGTCAATAATAAACAAAGCAAAATGTAATCAATCCTCCAAACACGACGAGGGCATCATCACGTGACGTCTAATCGTTGGCGCTAAATGGCTTCAGATGTTAAGATGGATTCTAGTCTTTGTGTATGTTAGAGCACATTTTTTCCCCCAAAAATTTCGCAGATGGATCAGAAAAAAGCAAAACAACGAGTCCTCCAAAAATTCAAAGATGAATATATGAATGGCATAATACAGCGTTCCATTCTAGGACAGCATAATGCTCATTGCAGACTGCGGAAACGATTTTAGCATTGGTCATGGTGGTAAATTTGATGTGGAAAAACACGTGAAAACAAGGAAACACATCGAATTAGCTCGCCTTACGAACTCTAATACTAAGGTAACTTCTTATTTACCGAGGTTTTAATAGAACACGGACTACCATTAGCGGTAGCAGACGACGTTGGTCGCTTGTTGAAGCGGATGTTTCCTGATTCGTAAATTGCGGGAAAATATGCTTGTGCAAGAACAAAATCATCTCATATTGTTCGGTGCCTAGCAGAAGATACTTCACTTAAAATTGCAGAAGCAATGAAAATTGGGCCGTTTAGTATTGCCACAGACGGGAGTTGTGATTATGATGTTAAAAAGTTGTACCCAGTATGTGTTAGATACTTTGACAGTGAAAAAGGCAAAGTCATGAGTGTTCTTCTTTCTTTACCAGAATTAACAGTAGATTCCACTGGACAAAACATTTTTGATTTGCTTGACAACGTTTTGAAGAAACATGACATAAGTTGGCAGAACTGTATGGGGTTTGCAGCTGATAATGCATCAGTGATGACTGGAATTCATAAAGGAGTTGCATCCTATATTTTGAAAATGTCTCCATCAGTGTTCATAACAGGTTGCCCCTGTCATTTGATGCACCTTGCTGCTGGTAAGGCTGCTGATAAATTAGAAGTAGATATTGGCCATTTATTAATAGATATCTACTATTATTTGGAGAAAAATAGTAAAAGGAAACAGGCTCTAAAGTTGTTACAAGATCAGTTTGATCTTGAAGACTATAAAGTTATAAAGCATGTGTGTACAAGATGGTTATCCCTTGGCAAATGTGTTAGCCATTTACTTGAGCTTTGGGATGCATTACAAGCATTCTTTCAAACTGAAAGTGAATCTGCACAGAGAAAACATGGTGGAAAAGTGAAGAAGAGTGGTACAAAAGCAGAATCTGTTATTGCAAGTCAGAAGAGAACAAGAGATGAAAGTATAGACAGACATACTAACAATAAAGAGATTGGTGTAGCAGAAAGAAAGAAATTTAAATCCATGGAATTTTTATTTGAGAGGCCTCTATCTATCCAGCTAGAGGGCCTCCAGGCTCAGACCATGACTGTGAAAGATAAATCTTTTGACATAAAATTTCATCAGCCATCTGGATCAGGTTCTTCAGAGTATGAATCTGTTAAAAAGCATACTGGATCTTCTCATACTTCCAAGGGCAAAACTAGCATGTGAGATGGTTTACAAAAAGCTTAATGATCCTGTTACAAAACTGTACTGCTTGTTTATGAAGAGTGCCATTCCATTGTTTGATGCAGCAAATGTCTTGCAGAAAGAAGAACCATGCATTCATATTATGCACAAGATTCTGTCAAACCAGTTGTCAGATTTGCTAATAAGGTTTATTAAGCCAGAAATCATCGCATCAGCCAAACTTTTAACTGATATTGACTTTCATGACCATGCAAACCAGAAAGATAATGAAGATCTAGCTATTGGTGCAGAAGCAAGAGAATTCATAGAACACAATTCTACTCTTCCTGTGATTACATGCTCCATAAATTCCCATATGGAGATGAACTGCTTTTAAATGCTTCAGTTGCTTATGTAAATGAGAGACAGTCAAAAAGCTTCAAAAGTGTTAGATTCTTTGTCAAGAGATATCCCTTTCTATTGCCACCCTTGTCTAACTTGGATCATATGGAAGAAGAATTCCTGAAGTATCAAGTTGGGATTCTACCTGACAATATACTTAATGCAGATAGAGTTGATGTGCAATGGCACCTTATTTCCCAGCTAAAAGACTCTATCACTGGAAGAAATAAATTTCCTCTTCTTTGTCAGGTTATGAAAGGTATATTGGTTCTTTACCATTCTAATGCTGACTGTGAGAGATTGTTCAGTGTTGTTAACAAAAATAAAACTGAATTCAGGTCCAGGCTAAGTAACCCAGTAATGAGTGCTCTACTGGTATGCAAAACATTCATGGCCTCAGCTGGTACAAAATGTTTTGAAATGCAACATGACAATCTGCTGCTTTCTAAAGCTAAAGTGCTACATATGAACACTTGAACCATTAATGAATGATAAAAGACGAGAAAAGCAAATAAATCATTGTTAATTGTAATTGTAGTATGTTATATGTGGATTACTCTTTTTCTGCTTGGATTCCTCTTTTTGACCACTTGGATTACACTTTTTCCTCGTCAGGGGTTGGCATGTATGGATTTTTAATGAGGACAGAAAATTTTTGGAAGCTTTAACAGTGCCAGAAGATCTTATGCAGTGCCAGCTGAAGTGGAGAAGAAAAGAAATTTCACACAATTTCTCCATGGTGACATAAATACCTGGCCAAGGAAGAGACCAAGTTCAGTATTCCTGCTTCTGAATACAAGCAAGCCAGATTGAAACAGAATATTAAAGTTTATTCTAGCTGTTTGATAAATAAAGGAAGTTACCTGTGCAACAAAAATTTAAGTTTATTCTAGTCAAACGACAAATAAAAGTATTACCTAATTGACAAAACACACATGGATCTAAGTTTGATTTTACCACTCTAAAGCCATTTTGTTGACACCACAGTTGTCAGAAAGTAATTGTTGGTGCATTCTTATGGGCACTGTTTTAAGAAATAGATCATATATATGTACTTTTAAAACTATTTAATAGGTTAGAATTGTCAACTCCTGTTGATTTTGAATGCAAGTCATTTATCTTGACAGGTGTTTAAGTTGTGCTAATACAGGCGGTAGTGCCATTGTTTTCATCATTTGTTTTTTTTGGGTTTGTATTCTTTGTTTTTGGTATTTGTAGAGTTTAATCTGTGAAATTAAATTCCTATATATGGGTAAACCTTGACAGGTAAACCATGGATATACATACCCATGAAAGTGTCTATTTCAAAGTCATAATAATTTAGTCACCCTTTACCCGAATATACATACCCATGAAAGTGTCTATTTCAAAGTCATAATAATTTAGTCACCCTTTACCCGAATATACATACCCATGAAAGTGTCTATTTCAAAGTCATAATAATTTAGTCACCCTTTACCCGAATATACATACCCATGAAAGTGTCTATTTCAGAGTCATAATAATTTAGTCACCCTTTACCCGAATGACACTTCATTAATTATATTTCTTGGGAATTGTACCTGGCAAATGCTGCATCAGTATATGAGATTAGTCCTGTAATCATTTGACTGTGTAATAGCTCCTGATAAGTGTCTAAGAAGTGTGTGAATGTTGTATTGCTTGTTTGTATTGCCACTGTATTTCAGTTGGAAGCTTAACATTGTACATCAACACATTGGGCTTCATGTCCTTTTAAATCAGTTAGGGCAGGATACTAGTGTAATAAATCCTGTAACATTTTAGCAATTTACAGTTTTAAGTAAGTTTATTTCTATGAAATAAAAAAGAATAGCTGATGAATGCATTTTTAAAAATTACATTTTAGAAAAATTGTTATTTTTAGATGGACAGAATGAGACGTATGAAAGGCATCACAGAAGAAGAAATTCCTTCAGAAAAGCGAATTCATTTCTCAGCTGATGACCTGGATGATGGGTATTCTTACATTATTTTCTTTAGCACAACTAGCCATTTGTCTAATGGAATATTGCTTGGAAGTCTATATTAGGATGTATTCAGAAATAGTCCCTAAAGTGTGTTTCCTACTCGCATTTCATGCGAAAACAGCAAAAACCTCCTGGGGTTAATGTGTTTAAAGAAAGAATAAAAACCATTTAATTGTTATTGGAAGTGAAACCATACTGTTAAATGAAAGAATAGAAAAACATTTCATTGTCATTGGAAGTGAAACCATTCTGATAAATGAAAGAATAAAAAAACATTTAATTGTTATTGGAAGTGAAACCATTCTGTCAAATGAAAGAATAAAAAAAACATTTGTTATTGGAAGCAAAGCCATTCTGTTAAAAAAAGAATAAAAATCATTTAATTCACCTTCATATTATGTAGAGAAGCACTGTGTTAAAATGTCAATTATTTACAAATTTGTATTTTGCAAACTTGACTCCTTGAAAATCAGTCTATACATTTATTTTTTAGCTTGCATTTATAACCCTAAAGTTTAATTACACTATGTATTCTTAACATTGTCTTTATAGCACTACATTCATGTTTATAGATTCGTAATAGACGGTGCAGACAAGGAAAAGTTCCAAGTAAGCTACAAAGATGGGAAGATACAAAATTATGAGGATGTAGAGGGACATGTTAGTGCAGATGATGAAGAGGGGGATGAGAAAAGTGATAGTGATGATGATAATGAAGATGATGAGACAGAAGATGTTACAGAAGAAAATGAGGAGGAAACGGGGGACGATTCAGGTAGCATCTTCAATTCCTTTTATGTAGTGGGAGAATGAATAATGTTCAGAATGAATTTGGCTTAAACCTCAAAATTATATTTTTGAGTGTGCAATCAAATTGTACATAAGAATGGTTCAGGTTTGGTAGAAAACTAATGAGAGTTGTTTTAGGAGATATCTGATGTGTGCTTTGGCTTATTTGATGCCAGAAACCCTCAAAATATCCAGTAATGTAAACAAAGAAGAAAGTTTAAGCAATGTCATTTTTACTTTACTAACAAGCAGTTTAGCTGCCATTTGACAGGAACATTTAAAATTTTGGCTGCCAGTTAACTAATGCAAAGTAGCGTAGCTGCCATTTGACTAACATGAAGCAGATTAGTGTGGCTGCCATTTGACTAACACAAAGATGACTGAAAGCCATTAAATATGAATTTGTGTCCGAGTACAATGCAAAGAAGAGTAAGAAGGAAGATGACCAGATTAGCTACATCCTGTGTATACAATAACATATATACAGCATCAGTTGATTTGCTCTATCAGTGCAGCAGCTGTATTTTCAGTATCTCATATTAGTCAAATCTCCAATCTGGTTATCTCAATTATGTTAGGGGGTATATAAAAAATGATCAGCATAATCAGGTTATAAGATAACAGGGTTTAGTCAATAAATCTTGCGCAGAACAGTGATTATGCATCTGAAGTATTAGATATCTCTCATCCTAAAAGTTTATCTGGAGGAACATTTACCTGTGGCACAGATCATTGACATTCATAAAGACATGGGCTTCTAGCTAAAATGTTCTTTTCTTTTGGGTAAACGTTTTTTTCTGTGAGGGCTGAATTTGTGAGCTAATTATAGTTCTCCTATATTATTATGATTGGTTTCTTGAAAGACGTAAACAAATGTTCTAAAATATAGCTTTTGTGCTATCTCTTTAAGTATTTTTTACACAACATGTATATTATCATTCATCTTAAATTAATTAATTTGTTTAATTATTCATTGACACACATTTACATCACCCATCGATCAAAAACATTCACATGTTACCCCATAGCTGCCAACTGTCCCGTTTTTTCCGTATTTGTCCCGTATTTTGGACCTGAATACGGGTGTACGTTTTTTGGGGAAAAAAATACGTTTTCTAATTTAAAAACATAAAAATAAAATTTCTTTGGAATTGTCAGTTTAGAACGGACATTTTGTTATATTTTGATATATCACTTGTGTATACGAATAAAGTTCTACAATACGATTGGTTCATTCGAAATTGAGGCTACCATGCCTGTCGTTATCCGCCATATTGGATTTCGCAATAGTTACCGCTGTTGCAGTATCTCGTTTTCGTAATATTCAGTTTCTAACCATGTTATATAGGAAAGCGGATTATTCAGAATTTTCTCCAAGAAAAATAGAAGGAAACAACTGGAAAGACATTTGTGCTGTCTTTTAGATTTGTGAAAACAGCAGAAAAGGAGAAAACTTGACGTTTTGCAAAGTGTGTAACGTGATTTCGCTATTGGGCATGGAGACGCCCATGAAATGCAAGAGCACGAAAAAGCTAATAAACATCTGCTTCCTGTTTCATCACACACAGCTCAGCCTGAACTTACGACGTAGATAAATGCCAGAGAGAACCTTAATGTACATCGATCGAAATTTGATTTATTAAATTTCTTTTAGAAATAAACCTTCCTTTTTCAGTTACTATTGTTGCTGGCAATTTATTTTCACACATTTTCCAGACATTAAAATCGCAAGGATCACTCTTATGCTTGAACGAAAACAGATCAATAAATAAATCTCAGAATTGAGATAATCAATGAAAGTTGGTACATTGGAATCAATGGTTGAAAAAGAAACAAGGCGTGGAAAGGGCTCCTATAAACAGTTTGTATTTGAGTGTGTTACACTCTTGCACCTTCTGAATGGGCACCCTAATGGAACATGGTGCAACTCCAAATCGTACAAGTGTGCAACACGTGCATCTTTGACATTAAATAATTATGTAAGGCACAGTTACTGATGGTTGTATACGTAAAATTACATATGCATTAAAATTTAAAAAAATCAGTATTTCTTCCTGAAAATCAGTATTTTTGTCACAAGTAATCAGTATTTTTGTGCTCGGGGGTTGGCAGCTATGTTACCCTCACAATCTCATCATTTTGTGTTTAATTGTTTGGTCTTATTATCACTGGTTGATAATGAACCTTTTATCAGCTGTATATAAATAAATAGCCTTACAGTGTTGGTATGCCCAGGGTCGGTAGCGGGCCTTGAAAAGCCTTGAAAAATGAATTTGTCCCTCAAGGCCTTGAAAACACCTTGAAAATTCAAAATATTGTCTGGGTACCTTGAAAAGCCTTGATTTTCTTGAATAATAAATATTTTTCATTTTACAGATTTCAGTAAAAAGAAAACCTATGTTTAAAAAAAAAAAAATCTGATCACTCACTACTTTTGTTCCAGATCGTAAATTTCCACAACACGCCCATGCGCAGTCATACATTTTGAACTTCCGGTTGTTCGATGCGCTGATGTAGTTGTAGTTTAAATTTGGATGATTTGTACGCTTTGAAACACAAGGGCTCGTTACAAAACAAATTAGGAGTATCCGTCCATGAATCAGGGTTTAACCTGTAACAATTTAAAGTTATATTGTTACAGGTTAGACCCCGATTCATGGACGGATACTCCTAATTTGCTTTGTAACGAGCCCCAGTGCTTTGAAATGGCGGGCTGCCGATTCCAAATTCGGTGGCTAGACGAAGAAAAATAAATTCTGGATAATGCGATCTTTCTCAGACAGCTATGCAAATTATGTCAGAAAGATTTTGATTTGTGTGCTATGGGAGAGATTGCTTTACGATCTCATGCAGCTGGAAA
This sequence comes from Unio delphinus, assembly GCA_029339505.1. Classification (NCBI taxonomy): domain Eukaryota; kingdom Metazoa; phylum Mollusca; class Bivalvia; order Unionida; family Unionidae; genus Unio; species Unio delphinus. The sequence continues at coordinate 4,302,404 of JAQISU010000002.1, read as the reverse complement.
TAAAACACCAATCTAACGTAACGGCTTGACAAACAGTTTGATGACAAGCTACAAGAATTAAAAATATTATAAAATATCATGGACTTTCGACTTTGTAAAAAGTGTAGAGTAGACTGTAAAAAAAACATTTTTCAGTGACTGTACAGATGTAGGATGTGTAGTATAATGGGAATGAGATAAGTGATCATATTCTTGACTGTCTTTTTAAGCAATACATTTGCTACAAATATTTCTTGTATAAGTATAGTAAGTATTAACTTATTTATTTTTCACTTCTGTATACTTTAAAATTAATGTAATAATGCACCTTGAAAACCATGATTTTCAACCTTGAAAAACCCTTGACATTAATGAAAGAAATTTGCTTCTAACCCTGTATGCCATAAAACATGAATTGATGAATGATACTTTACTGGGATAGTGATGACAGATACTTGGTTTTAACATAGACTATTATACTTTCTTGTAATGTAGATAACAGTGATGAAAACCATGTGACTATAGTATACTTTCTTGCAATGTAGATAAAAGTGATGACAGCCACGTGACTATATTATACTTTCTTGTAACATAGATAAAAGTGATGACAGCCACGTGACTATATTATACTTTCTTGTAACATAGATAAAAGTGATGACAGCCATGTGACTATATTATACTTTCTTGCAATGTAGATAAAAGCGATGATAGCCATGTGACCATATTATACTTTCTTGTAAGGTAGATATAAGTTTTGACAGCCATGTAACTATATTGTACTTTCTTGTAATGTAGATAACAGTGATGACAGCCATGTGACTATATTATATTTTCTTGTAATGTAGATAACAGTGATGACAGCCATGTGACTATATTAGTGATGACAGCCATGTTACTATATAATAATTTCTTGTAATGTAGATAACAGTGATGACAGCTATGGAGATATTGCTTCAGAAGATGAAGAAGCAGAGGAGAGTGGGGATAAACAGGAGGATAAAGAGGTCACAATTTCCTTAGAGAAGAATAGGGTGAGCAAAGAAAAATTTGATCACAAGGTAGTAGAAAAGGCAGTGATTATGTCTATATTCATCAGGCACTTTGCTCAACATATGTTGTCACAAAGTTATGTTTGACAAATGTTTTGTTATATCAGACTTGTGAATAAAAATAATTATTGTTGGTATTGGAATTAGTGAAGGATGGTTAGAAATCGCTGACAAAAGTGTTTTTTTGGATTGCCATAAATCCTGAATGGACGATTCTGTGTGAAAAATTCCAAAATTGTATTAAATACTCTTTCATGGTTGGGTACTCTAACCATGTGTATAACATTCCTTCCAAATGTGCCAGCTTGAGGTTATAAGCTAACTTTGTTGGCTGAATGCTAATTAATTGATTAATTGATGTATCAGACTAGTTTTGGGCATTCATTTTGTGATTTTTCATCAATATCTTTAACAGATCTTTTACCATTTCAAAATTTTAACATCTTTACCTTTTATTTTTTATCTTGTACTTTTTGTATTCATTTATTTGAAACTTTTAATTGTACTGAATGCCCTGCAAATCAGAAAAAGTTAATTTTCAAAATGGTGATGAATATCTTGAATTTGTTTATATTTGTGTATATCATATGTTTAACTGGTCATTGACCAGAAGACCTTATGGGATGACTTGTTGTTCAGCTTTCCATCCATTGTTGTTATTACTGCTCTTAATACACTGAGGATTGACATGAGACCTAACACGCACATTAATCCTGAGATGTTATTATGAGACCTAACACGCACATTAATCCCAAGGTGTTATTTAAAACAGAAAAGGTTGCCAATTATACTAACATTATGGTCACCACAGCAGCAGTCTTGATAATCTTGGTATCACTATTGCTCATGAATGTGTATGGTTATATCAGCATGGGGTTTTCACTCATGAATGTGTATGGTTATATCAGCATGGGGTTTTCACTCATGAATGTGTATGGTTATATCAGCATGGGGTTTTCACTCATGAATGTGTATGGTTATATCAGCATGGAGTTTTCACTCATGAATATGTATGGTTATATCAGCTTGGGGTTTTCACTCGTGAATGTGTATGGTTATATCAGCTTGGAGTTTTCACTCCTGAATGTGTATGGTTATATCAGCTTGGGGTTTTCACTCATGAATGTGTATGGTTATATCAGCTTGGGGTTTTCACTCATGAATGTGTATGGTTATATCAACATGGGGTTTTCACTCATGAATGTGTATGGTTATATCAACATGGGGTTTTCACTCATGAATGTGTATGGTTATATCAGCTTGGAGTTTTCACTCATGAATGTGTATGGTTATATCAGCTTGGGGTTTTCACTCATGAATATGTATGGTTATATCAGCATGGAGTTTTCACTCATGAATGTGTATGGTTATATCAGCTTGGGGTTTTCACTCATGAATGTGTATGGTTATATCAGCTTGGGGTTTTCACTCATGAATATGTATGGTTATATCAGCATGGAGTTTTCACTCATGAATGTGTATGGTTATATCAGCTTGGGGTTTTCACTCATGAATATGTATGGTTATATCAGCATGGAGTTTTCACTCATGAATGTGTATGGTTATATCAGCTTGGGGTTTTCACTCATGAATGTGTATGGTTATATCAGCTTGGGGTTTTCACTCGTGAATATGTATGGTTATATTAGCATGGGGTTTCCGTATCACTATTGCTCATGAATGTGTATGGTTATATCAACATGGGGTTTTCACTCATGAATGTGTATGGTTATATCAGCTTGGAGTTTTCACTCATGAATATGTATTGTTATATCAACATGGGGTTTTCACTCATGAATGTGTATGGTTATATCACCATGGGGTTTTCCTTAAAAGATTTGTGATGTTCGTCTCAAATAAAAGTAGCACTGAAGGGGCTTTGAAGACGGCCACAATGGTAGCCATTTTGAAAATTATATTATTGCTTCACATCCTACCTGTAAAGTCATTAAATTCAGCTTTTTCACCAAAAGACTTATGATGGTGTCTAGTTTGTCCCAAATGAAAATGGTGTTCATCTTATATCAACTTTACAGACTCTTCCATTCTAAGGCCTATTTGGTCCCAGCAGACATCCAGTATTGCTGCCTTAATAGCCATCTTAGAGTCTTGTTTACTCCACCCTTAAACTATGGATTTACAGAAGAATAAGAAAATATATGAAATTGCAATCATTGTGAAGTTGGTCAGGGAACCAGGCTAACCTTACAGGTGTCCTTCGAATGCTCATATTTCACATATGTGCACACAAAATGCCTAGATGATCATGATTTTGTGGAGTTTTGAATGTTTTCCAGCAATTAAAAACATAGTGATGGTGACAATTTTTTGAAAGGTATAAATAGTATGACAATTCCTTCCTGCACAAAAAATTCAGATATTTGGCCCTTGGCCATGTTTTTGAAAAATGTTTTAAAAGGTAACCAATTTATTGGACACAGTGTTAGGCAACCAGTTCATTGGACATACTGAACATGAAACACAGCAGGAGAGATGATTGGCATATGAATTTGAAATAAATTGTAGAAATGAGTTCAGAGACTAGCATGAACCTATGGACGGACTTCCATGTAGTTTGCAGTTTCTGAGAAAATTAAGACTGAAGTGTATTTTATGAACTTCATTATAACATTGCCTTCACTGCATCAGACTAAACTTTTCAAATGCATGTTTTTCAAAACCAACATTTACAGTGCCTGATATTTCAGTACATATACTGTCTAGCTTAGAAAACATATATTGTCTTACTGGGGTCATTTGCTGGGTATGCTTATAAATGAATGATTGTTTGGACAGTTCTTTTCAACAGATGATTTGTTTTATGTCATGTTTATCGTAAATTGTTATGGGTTAAATCCAGCATCTACAATAGGCAAAATGGTTGTGATCTTGAAAATCATATTTTTACCACTATCAATTGTGTGAAAGCTTGTACCACTGTGTGTTGTCACTAAAAGAAGTTTGTTATTAAAATTAAATTGTGCCAATCTGACTCCAATATTGCGACCATGGTGGCCATTTCAACATTTTCTTCTCACTATTTCCCCAGAATTATACCCAATTTGACAATGGTTTTCACAAAAAAGACTTTTTTATGTTTTGTTGGTTCTAAATAAAAATGGTGCGATCCGATCTCCAGTTTGGCCACACTGATAGACATCTTGAATTTTTTTTTTTTTTTTTTTTTTTTTTTGTCAGTACTGATATCATAAAGAAATTGGTTCATTCATTATTAGCACAAGTTGATTATGACTACTGCAAATCTACTTGGAGATTTGCAGTGACTGCGGTACTGTAAACCATGGTCTGTTTTGTCCACGTCAGATATTTGTTCTTATGGATGAGCAGCTTTTTGCACGATTATTTGTCCTTATTTGTGGGTCATTTAAAGTATATAAAAGTACCTAATTTGGTTTACATGAAGTATTTAAAACAGACAAGATACTTTTACCTACATTTAATGATACCGACTTGATTTTTTACTGAACTACTGAATAGTGATGCTCTGTGGTTCGAACAATAATATAAATAAGAGATATCCCTCAACTACATACAAAACTATTTACCTGTATGCAGGACAATTTATAACAAGGAAAAATATAATAAATGTAAACATTGGCAGAAGAAGAAAAAAATTTACAGGTAAATTTTTGTACACCCCAGTATATTGAATAAAAGGTACAAAATGTTACAGGCATTACAGTAATTGTTCAATCAAACTCTTTGGTTAGATGGAAGTTACCAAATCGGTCATGTTAGATTTTGAAGTTGGCAAGTGCTTTGTTGGATAGAAGCAACCAGATTTTATTATGGTACATTTTTGATGATGGTAAATGCTTATTTGGATGGAAGCAGGAAAATTTGGTCATTCTGCATTTTGAAGTTGTGAAGTGCTTGGATATGTTTTGCAAAGATTAAGCATGTAACTTTTGTATTAAGTCATTTTCTTTTATTTATTTTTTAGGCAATGATTGAGGCAGCTACAAAAGAAATACCTTATACTTTTTCAGGTAAGCTTATTAGAGAAATACCGTATACTTTTTCAAGTTAGCTCATTAAAAGAAATACTTGTCCTTTTTTCAGGTAAGCTTATTAAAAGAAATACTTATCCTTTTTCAAGTTAGCCTGTTAAAAGAAACAAGTTTTTCAAAAAGTTGTATTCATCTTTGGTAAATGAAATGTATTGAATTGCATGAATGTCATCATAAAATGTTCCTGATTATGCATTGACAGGTGATACAGATGAACTTATCAACAATGTCTTGTCATCAAAATGAACGCCATTCAGTATTTAAAGGCAGACATGTCAACCAATATGATTTGACAAGTCATACTGAAACAACACTTAAATTACAGACTTAATTTGTAAATAGAATCATTTTAGTCTAATCTTTATACAGGTGCTTATGTTTGTTATGCAAAATACCTGCATTATCAAGATGTTTCTTATATAGCATCGTCTAGAAATTGGTGTCCAATGAACTAAAACAAGTTGAAAATGAAAAGAAAATAAGCCTCTTGTAAGTTTTGAACATTCAACATGTATATAAAAAAGCATATTCTGATTCTTGGGTTATAATTTACGTGGAGGCTGGAGTTGCTAAAAGAAGACTCTTTCTTTTTTTGTTTATATATCTTTAACAGTTCGGTGCTCTCATGCTAATTCATTAAATAATCTTAAATTGGAGTGACAGTCGACTTTGAGGCTGTCATGCCAGTAACTTGCATTATATAATCTGGCATAATTGTATCATGGTCTAAAAAACGAGGGTCTGGTAAGTTCATAAAACGGTCTTAGTAAGTGCATCAGATACATTTTTGACAAATTTTTAATTAAGTATTTGACAGAATTAAAATCAAAATTAAATATTATAATTAATCATATGCTTGTAATCAGATAAATGTTGTTTTGCTGTTGTTGATACTAAGCCTCAAACATCGAAGTAAACTAAGCCTTGGAGATAGTAAAATTTATGCAAGGAAGGTGTTGTTATCTTGATTGATGCTGATAGTGAAATAACCACTTTATATAAGTACAGTGTCAGTATCTCAATCCATGCAGATAGTAAAATAGACACTATACATAAGGACAGTGTCAGTATCTCAATCCATGCAGATAGTAAAATAGACACTAAGGACATTGTCAGTATCTCAATCCATGCAGATAGTAAAATAGACACTATACATAAGGACAGTGTCAGTATCTCAATCCATGCAGATAGTAAAATAGACACTATACATAAGTACAGTGTCAGTATCTCAATCCATGCAGATAGTAAAATAGACACTATACATAAAGACAGTGTCAGTATCTCAATCCATGCAGATAGTAAAATAGACACTAAGGACAGTGTCAGTATCTCAATCCATGCAGATAGTAAAATAGACACTAAGGACAGTGTCAGTATCTCAATCCATGCAGATAGTAAAATAGACACTATACATAAAGACAGTGTCAGTATCTCAATCCATGCAGATAGTAAAATAGACACTAAGGACAGTGTCAGTATCTCAATCCATGCAGATAGTAAAATAGACACTAAGGACAGTGTCAGTATCTCAATCCATGCAGATAGTAAAATAGACACTAAGGACATTGTCAGTATCTCAATCCATGCAGATAGTAAAATAGACACTAAGGACAGTGTCAGTATCTCAATCCATGCAGATAGTAAAATAGACACTAAGGACAGTGTCAGTATCTCAATCCATGCAGATAGTAAAATAGACACTATACATGGACAGTGTCAGTATCTCAATCCATGCAGATAGTAAAATAGACACTATACATAAGGACATTGTCAGTATCTCAATCCATGCAGATGGTAAAATAGACACTATACATAAAGACAGTGTCAGTATCTCAATCCATGCAGATAGTAAAATAGACACTATACATAAGGACCTTGTCAGTATCTCAATCCATGCAGATAGTAAAAAAGACACTATACATAAGGACATTGTCAGTATCTCAATCCATGCAGATAGTAAAATAGACACTATACATAAGGACATTGTCAGTATCTCAATCCATGCAGATAGTAAAATAGACACTAAGGACAGTGTCAGTATCTCAATCCATGCAGATAGTAAAATAGACACTATACATAAGGACAGTGTCAGTATCTCAATCCATGCAGATAGTAAAATAGACATTAAGGACAGTGTCAGTATCTCAATCCATGCAGATAGTAAAATAGACACTATACATAAGGACATTGTCAGTATCTCAATCCATGCAGATAGTAAAATAGACACTATACATAAGTACAGTGTCAGTATCTCAATCCATGCAGATAGTAAAATAGACACTATACATAAAGACAGTGTCAGAATCTCAATCCATGCAGATGGTAAAATAGACACTATACATAAGGACAGTGTCAGTATCTCAATCCATGCAGATAGTAAAATAGACACTATACATAAGGACATTGTCAGTATCTCAATCCATGCAGATAGTAAAATAGACACTAAGGACAGTGTCAGTATCTCAATTCTTGCAGATAGTAAAATAGACACTATACATAAAGACCTTGTCAGTATCTCAATCCATGCAGATAGTAAAATAGACACTATACATAAGGACATTGTCAGTATCTCAATCCATGCAGATAGTAAAATAGACACTATACATAAGGACCTTGTCAGTATATCAATCCATGCAGATAGTAAAATAGACACTATACATAAGGACAGTGTCAGTATCTCAATCCATGCAGATAGTAAAATAGACACTATACATAAGGACATTGTCAGTATCTCAATCCATGCAGATAGTAAAATAGACACTAAGGACAGTGTCAGTATCTCAATCCATGCAGATAGTAAAATAGACACTAAGGACAGTGTCAGTATCTCAATCCATGCAGATGGTAAAATAGACACTATACATAAAGACAGTGTCAGTATCTCAATCCATGCAGATAGTAAAATAGACACTATACATAAGGACATTGTCAGTATCTCAATCCATGCAGATAGTAAAATAGACACTATACATAAGGACATTGTCAGTATCTCAATCCATGCAGATAGTAAAATAGACACTAAGGACAGTGTCAGTATCTCAATCCATGCAGATAGTAAAATAGACACTATACATAAGGACAGTGTCAGTATCTCAATCCATGCAGATAGTAAAATAGACACTATACATAAAGACCTTGTCAGTATCTCAATCCATGCAGATAGTAAAATAGACACTATACATAAGGACATTGTCAGTATCTCAATCCATGCAGATAGTAAAATAGACACTAAGGACAGTGTCAGTATCTCAATCCATGCAGATAGTAAAATAGACACTATACATAAGGACAGTGTCAGTATCTCAATCCATGCAGATAGTAAAATAGACACTAAGGACATTGTCAGTATCTCAATCCATGCAGATAGTAAAATAGACACTATACATAAGGACCTTGTCAGTATCTCAATCCATGCAGATAGTAAAATAGACACTATACATAAGGACCTTGTCAGTATCTCAATCCATGCAGATAGTAAAATAGACACTATACATAAGGACATTGTCAGTATCTCAATCCATGCAGATAGTAAAATAGACACTATACATAAGGACCTTGTCAGTATCTCAATCCATGCAGATAGTTAAATATACACATTATGTATGGAAGTTGTCAGTATTGCAGATAGGTTCCATTGCATGCCAACTCTATATAGTGTTGCTGTACACTACATAGGAACAAACATGCATACAGAAAGTTTGGTAGATAGTAGAAGGTTGTGATGTTGATGTCATACACAAACCTATGGACATCTTCCAGACAAATAGAGTAAGATTTATATTGCATACACATATATAAGGACAAGAGACTAAAAGAACATGGTTTATTTCACATGCACATACCTATAGACACCTGTTAGACAAACAGAGCAATAAGTAAATGAAATACCTGCTGACATGTGCCAGACAAATAGAACACGATTTATGTAACATGCACATATATTTTAAAATTATTTTCATAGAATGTCTGCATACAGATAGTTAAAATATACATATTATGTAAAGGATGATGTTAAGTATACACTTTATTTAAGTAATGTGTCAATATTGCAGATTCTATTGCACGCTTGTACAGAAGGTGTCAATATTGCGGGCAGGTTCCATTGCATGCCAACTCTGTATAGTGTTGCTGTACACTACATAGGAACAAACATGCATACAGAAAGTTTGGTAGATAGTAGAAGGTTGTGATGTTGATGTCATACACATACCTATGGACATCTGCCAGACAAATATAACATGATTCAAATCACAGACACATACATTGTTTGCCTATATTGTATAGTCTAGATTGTGAATGATAGAACGGTTGTAATGAGGATAATCCCGTGAAATCTGGGTGAGATCTTGTTAAGGGTTAAAGTGCTGGGGTTTCTGATTTTGGTTTGGGATAATAAGGTGAGGGTTTGGATTATAGAGAGGGATATTAAACAACTGACAAAATCAGCAGCATGATTGCTTGATATCTTTAAGCGAGTTACAAGGGATGTATGCTGTTAAGTTGGTTTCTTCAATGTGCCATTCACTAGTCTTTTTAAGCTGACCTTATTTCTAAACAAGCATTTCACACACATACACACACACACACACACACACACATGTATGAAATAAAAAGTCAAAATTTGAATATGTGTTGTTTCTTTTGTGGGCTGTTGTTGCTAACTGATATTTTAACCCCTGCAGATAGTGAAATGTACGCTTTAAGTAATGTGTCAATATTGCAGATTCTATTGCATGTCAACTCTATATAGTGTTGCTGTACACTACATAGGAACAAACATGCATAGAGAAAGTTTGGTAGATAGTAGAAGGTTGTGATGTTGATCTCATGCACATACCTATGGACATCTGCCAGACAAATAGAGCAAGACTTATATCGCATACACATATATAAGGACAAGAGACTAATAGAACATGGTTTATTTCACATGCACATACCTATAGACACCTGTTAGATAAACAGAGCAATAAGTAAATGAAATTCACATACCTGCTGACATGTGCCAGACAAATAGAACACGATTTATGTAACATGCACATATATTTTAAAATTATTTTCATAGAATGTCTGCATACAGATAGTTAAAATATACATATTATGTAAAGGATGATGTTGCCTCCTACACTTTATTTAAGTAATGTGTCAGTATCGCAGGTTCCATTGCATGCCAACTCTATATAGTGTTGCTGTACACTACATAGGAACAAACATGCATAGAGAAAGTTTGGTAGATAGTAGAAGGTTGTGATGTTGATCTCATACACATACCTATGGACATCTGCCAGACAAATAGAGCAAGACTTATATCGCATACACACATCTATGGACATGAGACGGATCATGATTCAAATCACAGACACATACCTATGGATATTGCCAGACAAATATAACATGATTCATATTACAGGCACATTCATTGTTTGTATACAAATTTGTGGTTGCATCGGCAAAAAGGGTGCAATTGATTTTAATATCAGAGATTGTTTTCAATATAACTCTGAATACAGTTTGTTTGTTTGCCTATATTGTATAGACTAGATTGTGAATGATGTTAGAACGGTTGTAATGAGGATAATCCCGTGAAATCTGGGTGAGCTCCTGTTAAGGGTTAGTGCTGGGGTTTCTGATTTTGGTATAGGGTAATAAGGTGAATGTTGGGATTGGGATTTTAGGGTTAAAGTGCTGGGGTTTCTGATTTTCGTATGGGATAATAAGGTGAATGTTGGGATTGGGAGTTGAGGGTTAAAGTGCTGGGGTTTCTGATTTTCGTATGGGATAATAAGGTGAATGTTGGGATTGGGAGTTTAGAGTTAAAGTGCTGGGGTTTCTGATTTTGGTATAGGGTAATAAGGTGAATGTTGGGATTGGGAGTTTAGGGTTAAAGTGCTGGGGTTTCTGATTTTGGTATAGGGTAATAAGGTGAATGTTGGGATTGGGAGTTGAGGGTTAAAGTGCTGGGGTTTCTGATTTTGGTTTGGGATAATAAGGTGAATGTTGGGATTGGGAGTTTAGGGTTAAAGTGCTTGGGTTTCTGATTTTGGTTTGGGATAATAAGGTGAATGTTGGGATTGGGAGTTTAGAGTTAAAGTGCTGGGGTTTCTGATTTTGGTTTGGGATAATAAGGTGAATGTTGGGATTGGGAGTTTAGAGTTAAAGTGCTGGGGTTTCTGATTTTGGTTTGGGATAATAAGGTGAATGTTGGGATTGGGAGTTTAGAGTTAAAGTGCTGGGGTTTCTGATTTTGGTTTGGGATAATAACGTGAATGTTGGGATTGGGAGTTTAGGGTTAAAGTGCTTGGGTTTCTGATTTTGGTTTGGGATAATAAGGTGAATGTTGGGATTGGGAGTTTAGAGTTAAAGTGCTGGGGTTTCTGATTTTGGTTTGGGATAATAACGTGAATGTTGGGATTGGGAGTTTAGAGTTAAAGTGCTGGGGTTTCTGATTTTGGTTTGGGATAATAACGTGAATGTTGGGATTGGGAGTTTAGGGTTAAAGTGCTTGGGTTTCTGATTTTGGTTTGGGATAATAAGGTGAATGTTGGGATTGGGAGTTTAGAGTTAAAGTGCTGGGGTTTCTGATTTTGGTTTGGGATAATAAGGTGAATGTTGGGATTGGGAGTTTAGGGTTAAAGTGCTGGGGTTTCTGATTTTGGTTTGGGATAATAAGGTGAATGTTGGGATTGGGAGTTGAGGGTTAAAGTGCTGGGGTTTCTGATTTTCGTATGGGATAATAAGGTGAATGTTGGGATTGGGAGTTTAGAGTTAAAGTGCTGGGGTTTCTGATTTTGGTATAGGGTAATAAGGTGAATGTTGGGATTGGGAGTTTAGGGTTAAAGTGCTGGGGTTTATAATTTTGGTTTGGGATAATAAGGTGAATGTTGGGATTGGGAGTTTAGGGTTAAAGTGCTGGGGTTTCTGATTTTCGTATGGGATAATAAGGTGAATGTTGGGATTGGGAGTTGAGGGTTAAAGTGCTGGGGTTTCTGATTTTCGTATGGGATAATAAGGTGAATGTTGGGATTGGGAGTTTAGAGTTAAAGTGCTGGGGTTTCTGATTTTGGTATAGGGTAATAAGGTGAATGTTGGGATTGGGAGTTTAGGGTTAAAGTGCTGGGGTTTCTGATTTTGGTTTGGGATAATAAGGTGAATGTTGGGATTGGGAGTTTAGGGTTAAAGTGCTGGGGTTTCTGATTTTGGTTTGGGATAATAAGGTGAATGTTGGGATTGGGAGTTTAGAGTTAAAGTGCTGGGGTTTCTGATTTTGGTTTGGGATAATAAGGTGAATGTTGGGATTGGGAGTTTAGGGTTAAAGTGCTGGGGTTTCTGATTTTGGTTTGGGATAATAAGGTGAGGGTTTGGATTATAGAGAGGGATATTAAACAACTGACAAAATCAGCAGCATGATTGCTTGATATCTTTAAGCGAGTTACAAGGAATGTATGCTATTAAGTTGGTTTCTTCAATGTGCCATTCACTAGTCTTTTTAAGCTGACCTTATTTCTAAACAAGCATTTCACACACACACACACACATATGAAATAAAAGGTCAAAATTTTAATGTGTTGTTTCTTTTGTGGGCTGTTGTTGCTGATATTTTAACCCCTGCAGATAGTGAAATGTACGCTTAGAGTAATGTGTCAATATTACAGATTCTATTGCATGTCAACTCTATATAGTGTTGCTGTACACTACATAGGAACAAACATGCATAGAGAAAGTTTGGTAGATAGTAGAAGGTTGTGATGTTAATCTCATTCACATACCTATGGACATCTGCCAGACAAATAGCAAGACTTATATCGCATACACATATATAAGGACAAGAGACTAATAGAATATGGTTTATTTCACATGCACATACCTATAGACACCTGTTAGACAAACAGCAATAAGTAAATAAAATTCACATACCTGCTGACATGTGCCAGACAAATAGAACACGATTTATGTAACATGTACATATATTTTAAAATTATTTTCATAGAATGTCTGCATACAGATAGTTAAAATATACATATTATGTAAAGGATGATGTTAAGTATACACTTTATTTAAGTAATGTGTCAATATTGCAGATTCTATTGCATGTCAACTCAATATAGTGTTGCTGTACACTACATAGGAACAAACATGCATAGAGAAAGTTTGGTAGATAGTAGAAGGTTGTGATGTTGATCTCATGCACATACCTATGGACATCTGCCAGACAAATAGAGCAAGACTTATATCGCATACACACATCTATGGACATGAGACGGATCCAGATCACAGACACATACCTATGGATATTGCCAGACAAATATAACATGATTCATATCACAGGCACATACATTGTTTGTATACAAATTTGTGGTTGCATAGGCAAAAAGGGTGCAATTGATTTTAATATCAGAGATTGTTTTCAATATAACTCTGAATACAGTTTGTTTGGTTGCCTATATTGTATAGACTAGATTGTGAATGATGTTAGAACGGTTGTAATGAGGATAATCCCGTGAAATCTGGGTGAGATCCTGTTAAGGGTTAGTGCTGGGGTTTCTGATTTTGGTATAGGGTAATAAGGTGAATTTTGGGATTGGGAGTTTAGGGTTAAAGTGCTGGGGTTTCTGATTTTGGTTTGGGATAATAAGGTGAATGTTGGGATTGGGAGTTTAGAGTTAAAGTGCTGGGGTTTCTGATTTTGGTTTGGGATAATAAGGTGAATGTTGGGATTGGGAGTTTAGGGTTAAAGTGCTGGGATTTCTGATTTTGGTTTGGGGTAATAAGGTGAATGTTGGGATTGGGAGTTTAGAGTTAAAGTGCTGGGGTTTCTGATTTTGGTTTGGGATAATAAGGTGAATGTTGGGATTGGGAGTTTAGGGTTAAAGTGCTGGGGTTTCTGATTTTGGTTTGGGATAATAAGGTGAATGTTGGGATTGGGAGTTTAGGGTTAAAGTGCTGGGGTTTCTGATTTTGGTTTGGGATAATAAGGTGAGGGTTGGGATTGGGAGTTTAGGGTTAAAGTGCTTGGGTTTATAATTTTGGTTTGGGATAATAAGGTGAATGTTGGGATTGGGAGTTTAGGGTTAAAGTGCTGGGGTTTCTGATTTTAGTTTGGGATAATAAGGTGAATGTTGGGATTGGGAGTTTAGGGTTAAAGTGCTGGGGTTTCTGATTTTGGTATAGGGTAATAAGGTGAATGTTGGGATTGGGAGTTTAGGGTTAAAGTGCTGGGGTTTCTGATTTTGGTTTGGGATAATAAGGTGAATGTTGGGATTGGGAGTTTAGGGTTAAAGTGCTGGGGTTTCTGATTTTGGTTTGGGATAATAAGGTGAATGTTGGGATTGGGAGTTTAGAGTTAAAGTGCTGGGGTTTCTGATTTTAGTTTGGGATAATAAGGTGAATGTTGGGATTGGGAGTTTAGAGTTAAAGTGCTGGGGTTTCTGATTTTGGTTTGGGATAATAAGGTGAATGTTGGGATTGGGAGTTTAGGGTTAAAGTGCTGGGGTTTCTGATTTTGGTTTGGGATAATAAGGTGAATGTTGGGATTGGGAGTTTAGAGTTAAAGTGCTGGGGTTTCTGATTTTAGTTTGGGATAATAAGGTGAATGTTGGGATTGGGAGTTTAGGGTTAAAGTGCTGGGGTTTCTGATTTTGGTTTGGGATAATAAGGTGAATGTTGGGATTGGGAGTTTAGGGTTAAAGTGCGGGGGTTTCTGATTTTGGTTTGGGATAATAAGGTGAATGTTGGGATTGGGAGTTTAGGGTTAAAGTGCTGGGGTTTCTGATTTTGGTTTGGGATAATAAGGTGAATGTTGGGATTGGGAGTTTAGGGTTAAAGTGCGGGGGTTTCTGATTTTGGTTTGGGATAATAAGGTGAATGTTGGGATTGGGAGTTTAGAGTTAAAGTGCTGGGGTTTCTGATTTTGGTATAGGGTAATAAGGTGAATGTTGGGATTGGGAGTTTAAGGTTAAAGTGCTGGGGTTTCTGATTTTGGTATAGGGCATAGCTGCCAACTGTCCCGTTTTTTCCGTATTTGTCCCGTATTTTGGACCTGAATACGGGTGTACGTTTTTTGGAAAAAAAAATACGTTTTCTAATTTAAAAAGATAAAAATAAAATTTCTTTGGAATTGTCAGTTTAGAACGGACATTTTGTTATATTTTGATATAATATATCACTTGTGTATACGAATAAAGTTCTACAATACGATTGGTTCATTCGAAATTGAGGCTACCATGCCTGTCGTTATCCGCCATATTGGATTTCGCAATAGTTACCGCTGTTGCAGTATCTCGTTTTCGTAATATTCAACTTCTAACCATGTTATATAGGAAAGCGGATTATTAAGAATTTTCTCCAAGAAAAATAGAAGGAAACAACTGGAAAGACATTTGTGCTGCCTTTTAGATTTGTGAAAACAGCAGAAAAGGAGAAAACTTGACGTTTTGCAAAGTGTGTAACGTGATTTCGCTATTGGGCATGGAGACGCCCATGAAATGCAAGAGCACGAAAAAGCTAATAAACATCTGCTTCCTGTTTCATCACACACAGCTCAGCCTGAACTTACGACGTAGATAAATGCCAGAGAGAACCTTAATGTACATCGATCGAAATTTGATTTATTAAATTTCTTTTAGAAATAAACCTTCCTTTTTCAGTTACTATTGTTGCTGGCAATTTATTTTTCACACGTTTTCCAGACATTAAAATCGCAAGGATCACTCTTATGCTTGAACGAAAACAGATCAATAAATAAATCTCAGAATTGAGATAATCAATGAAAGTTGGTACATTGGAATCAATGGTTGAAAAAGAAACAAGGCGTGGAAAGGGCTCCTATAAACAGTTTGTATTTGAGTGTGTTACACTCTTGCACCTTCTGAATGGGCACCCTGATGGAACATGGTGCAACTCCAAATCGTACAAGTGTGCAACACGTGCATCTTTGACATTAAATAATTATGTAAGGCACAGTTACTGATGGTTGTATACGTAAAATTACATATGCATTAAAATTTTAAAAAATCAGTATTTCTTCCTGAAAATCAGTATTTTTGTCACAAGTAATCAGTATTTTTGTGCTCGGGGGTTGGCAGCTATGATAGGGTAATAAGGTGAATGTTGGGATTGGGAGTTTAGGGTTAAAGTGCTGGGGTTTCTGATTTTGGTTTGGGATAATAAGGTGAATGTTGGGATTGGGAGTTTAGGGTTAAAGTGCTGGGGTTTCTGATTTTCGTATGGGGTAATAAGGTGAATGTTGGGATTGGGAGTTTAGGGTTAAAGTGCTGGGGTTTCTGATTTTGGTTTGGGATAATAAGGTGAATGTTGGGATTGGGAGTTTAGAGTTAAAGTGCTGGGGTTTCTGATTTTGGTATAGGGTAATAAGGTGGATGCTGGGATTGGGAGTTTAGGGTTAAAGTGCTGGGGTTTCTGATTTTGGTTTGGGATAATAAGGTGAATGTTGGGATTGGGAGTTTAGGGTTAAAGTGCTGGGGTTTCTGATTTTCGTATGGGGTAATAAGGTGAATGTTGGGATTGGGAGTTTAGGGTTAAAGTGCTGGGGTTTCTGATTTTGGTTTGGGATAATAAGGTGAGGGTTGGGATTGGGAGTTTAGGGTTAAAGTGCTTGGGTTTATAATTTTGGTTTGGGATAATAAGGTGAGGGTTGGGATTGGGAGTTTAGGGTTAAAGTGCTGGGGTTTCTGATTTTGGTTTGGGATAATAAGGTGAATGTTGGGATTGGGAGTTTAGGGTTAAAGTGCTTGGGTTTATAATTTTGGTTTGGGATAATAAGGTGAGGGTTGGGATTGGGAGTTTAAGGTTAAAGTGCTTGGGTTTATAATTTTGGTTTGGGATAATAAGGTGAATGTTGGGATTGGGAGTTTAGAGTTAAAGTGCTGGGGTTTCTGATTTTGGTTTGGGATAATAAGGTGAGGGTTGGGATTGGGAGTTTAGGGTTAAAGTGCTTGGGTTTATAATTTTGGTTTGGGATAATAAGGTGAATGTTGGGATTGGGAGTTTAGGGTTAAAGTGCTTGGGTTTATAATTTTGGTTTGGGATAATAAGGTGAGGGTTGGGATTGGGAGTTTAGGGTTAAAGTGCTGGGGTTTCTGATTTTGGTTTGGGATAATAAGGTGAGGGTTGGGATTGGGAGTTTAGGGTTAAAGTGCTTGGGTTTATAATTTTGGTTTGGGATAATAAGGTGAGGGTTGGGATTGGGAGTTTAGGGTTAAAGTGCTGGGGTTTCTGATTTTGGTTTGGGATAATAAGGTGAATGTTGGGATTGGGAGTTTAGGGTTAAAGTGCTGGGGTTTCTGATTTTGGTTTGGGGTAATAAGGTCAATGTTGGGATTGGGAGTTTAGGGTTAAAGTGCTGGGGTTTCTGATTTTGGTATAGGGTAATAAGGTGAATGTTGGGATTGGGAGTTTAGAGTTAAAGTGCTGGGGTTTCTGATTTTGGTTTGGGATAATAAGGTGAATGTTGGGATTGGGAGTTTAGGGTTAAAGTGCTGGGGTTTCTGATTTTGGTTTGGGATAATAAGGTGAATGTTGGCATTGGGAGTTTAGGGTTAAAGTGCTGGGGTTTCTGATTTTGGTTTGGGATAATAAGGTGAATGTTGGGATTGGGAGTTTAGGGTTAAAGTGCTGGGGTTTCTGATTTTGGTTTGGGATAATAAGGTGAATGTTGGGATTGGGAGTTTAGGGTTAAAGTGCTGGGGTTTCTGATTTTGGTTTGGGATAATAAGGTGAGGATTGGGATTGGGAGTTTAGGGTTAAAGTGCTGGGGTTTATAATTTTGGTTTGGGATAATAAGGTGAGGGTTGGGATTGGGAGTTTAGGGTTAAAGTGCTGGGGTTTCTGATTTTGGTTTGGGATAATAAGGTGAGGGTTTGGATTATAAGAGAGGGATATTAAACAACTGACAAAATCAGCAGCATGATTGCTTGATATCTTTAAGCGAGTTACAAGGGATGTATGCTATTAAGTTGGTTTCTTCAATGTGCCATTCACTAGTCTTTTTAATCTGACCTTATTTCTAAACAAGCATTTCACACACACACACACATATGAAATAAAAGGTCAAAATTTGAATATGTGTTGATTCTTTTGTGGGCTGTTGTTGCTGATATTTTAACCCCTGCAGATAGTGAAATGTACGCTTAGAGTAATGTGTCAATATTGCAGATTCTGTTGCATGCCAACTCTATATAGTGTTGCTGTACACTACATAGGAACAAACATGCATAGAGAAAGTTTGGTAGACAGTAGAAGGTTGTGATGTTGATCTCATGCACATACCTATGGACATCTTCCAGACAAATAGAGCAAGATTTATATCGCATACACTTATAAGGACAAGAGACTAATAGAACATGGTTTATTTCACATGCACATACCTATAGACACCTGTTAGACAAACAGAGCAATAAGTAAATAAAATGCACATACCTGCTGACATGTGCCAGACAAATAGAACACGATTTATGTAACATGCACATATATTTTAAAATTATTTTCATAGAATGTCTGCATACAGATAGTTAAAATATACATATTATGTAAAGGATGATGTTAAGTATACACTTTATTTAAGTAATGTGTCAATATTGCAGATTCTCTTGCATGCCAACTCTATATAGTGTTGCTGTACACTACATAGGAACAAACATGCATAGAGAAAGTTTGGTAGATAGTAGAAGGTTGTGATGTTGATCTCATACACAAACCTATGGACATCTGCCAGACAAATAGCAAGACTTATATCGCATACACACATCTATGGACATGAGACGGATCCAGATCACAGACACATACCTATGGATATTGCCAGACAAATATAACATGATTCATATCACAGGCACATACATTGTTTGTATACAAATTTGTGGTTGCATAGGCAAAAAGGGTGCAATTGATTTTAATATCAGAGATTGTTTTCAATATAACTCTGAATACAGTTTGTTTGGTTGCCTATATTGTATAGACTAGATTGTGAATGATGTTAGAACGGTTGTAATGAGGATAATCCCGTGAAATCTGGGTGAGATCCTGTTAAGGGTTAGTGCTGGGGTTTCTGATTTTGGTATAGGGTAATAAGGTGAATGTTGGGATTGGGAGTTTAGGGTTAAAGTGCTGGGGTTTCTGATTTTGGTTTGGGATAATAAGGTGAATGTTGGGATTAGGAGTTTAGGGTTAAAGTGCTGGGGTTTCTGATTTTGGTTTGGGATAATAAGGTGAATGTTGGGATTGGGAGTTTAGAGTTAAAGTGCTGGGGTTTCTGATTTTGGTTTGGGATAATAAGGTGAATGTTGGGATTGGGAGTTTAGGGTTAAAGTGCTGGGGTTTCTGATTTTAGTTTGGGATAATAAGGTGAATGTTGGGATTGGGAGTTTAGGGTTAAAGTGCTGGGGTTTATAATTTTGGTTTGGGATAATAAGGTGAGGGTTGGGATTGGGAGTTTAGGGTTAAAGTGCTGGGGTTTCTGATTTTGGTTTGGGATAATAAGGTGAGGGTTGGGATTGGGAGTTTAGGGTTAAAGTGCGGGGGTTTCTGATTTTGGTTTGGGATAATAAGGTGAATGTTGGGATTGGGAGTTTAGGGTTAAAGTGCTGGGGTTTCTGATTTTGGTTTGGGATAATAAGGTGAGGGTTGGGATTGGGAGTTTAGGGTTAAAGTGCGGGGGTTTCTGATTTTGGTATAGGGTAATAAGGTGAATGTTGGGATTGGGAGTTTAGGGTTAAAGTGCTGGGGTTTCTGATTTTGGTTTGGGATAATAAGGTGAATGTTGGGATTGGGAGTTTAGGGTTAAAGTGCTGGGGTTTCTGATTTTGGTTTGGGATAATAAGGTGAATGTTGGGATTGGGAGTTTAGGGTTAAAGTGCTGGGGTTTCTGATTTTGGTTTGGGATAATAAGGTGAATGTTGGGATTGAGAGTTTAGAGTTAAAGTGCTGGGGTTTCTGATTTTGGTATAGGGTAATAAGGTGAATGTTGGGATTGGGAGTTTAGGGTTAAAGTGCTGGGGTTTCTGATTTTGGTTTGGGATAATAAGGTGAATGTTGGGATTGGGAGTTTAGAGTTAAAGTGCTGGGGTTTCTGATTTTGGTATAGGGTAATAAGGTGAATGTTGGGATTGGGAGTTTAGGGTTAAAGTGCTGGGGTTTATAATTTTGGTTTGGGATAATAAGGTGAATGTTGGGATTGGGAGTTTAGGGTTAAAGTGCTGGGGTTTCTGATTTTGGTTTGGGATAATAAGGTGAATGTTGGGATTGGGAGTTTAGAGTTAAAGTGCTGGGGTTTCTGATTTTGGTATAGGGTAATAAGGTGAATGTTGGGATTGGGAGTTTAGGGTTAAAGTGCTGGGGTTTCTGATTTTGGTATAGGGTAATAAGGTGAATGTTGGGATTGGGAGTTTAGGGTTAAAGTGCTGGGGTTTATAATTTTGGTTTGGGATAATAAGGTGAATGTTGGGATTGGGAGTTTAGGGTTAAAGTGCTGGGGTTTCTGATTTTGGTTTGGGATAATAAGGTGAATGTTGGGATTGGGAGTTTAGAGTTAAAGTGCTGGGGTTTCTGATTTTGGTTTGGGATAATAAGGTGAATGTTGGGATTGGGAGTTTAGGGTTAAAGTGCTGGGGTTTCTGATTTTGGTTTGGGATAATAACGTGAATGTTGGGATTGGGAGTTTAGGGTTAAAGTGCTGGGGTTTCTGATTTTGGTTTGGGATAATAAGGTGAATGTTGGGATTGGGAGTTTAGGGTTAAAGTGCTGGGGTTTATAATTTTGGTTTGGGATAATAAGGTGAGGGTTTGGATTATAAGAGAGGGATATTAAACAACTGACAAAATCAGCAGCATGATTGCTTGATATCTTTAAGCGAGTTACAAGGGATGTATGCTATTAAGTTGGTTTCTTCAATGTGCCATTCACTAGTCTTTTTAATCTGACCTTATTTCTAAACAAGCATTTCACACACACACACACACACACACACACACACACACACACACACACACACATATGAAATAAAAGGTCAAAATTTGAATATGTGTTGTTTCTTTTGTGGGCTGTTGTTGCTGATATTTTAACCCCTGCAGATAGTGAAATGTACGCTTAGAGTAATGTGTCAATATTGCAGATTCTGTTGCATGCCAACTCTATATAGTGTTGCTGTACACTACATAGGAACAAACATGCATACAGAAAGTTTGGTAGACAGTAGAAGGTTGTGATGTTGATCTCATGCACATACCTATGGACATCTTCCAGACAAATAGAGCAAGATTTATATCGCATACACTTATAAGGACAAGAGACTAATAGAACATGGTTTATTTCACATGCACATACCTATAGACACCTGTTAGACAAACAGAGCAATAAGTAAATAAAATGCACATACCTGCTGACATGTGCCAGACAAATAGAACACGATTTATGTAACATGCACATATATTTTAAAATTATTTTCATAGAATGTCTGCATACAGATAGTTAAAATATACATATTATGTAAAGGATGATGTTAAGTATACACTTTATTTAAGTAATGTGTCAATATTGCAGATTCTATTGCATGTCAACTCAATATAGTGTTGCTGTACACTACATAGAAACAAACATGCATAGAGAAAGTTTGGTAGATAGTAGAAGGTTGTGATGTTGATCTCGTGCACATACCTATGGACATCTGCCAGACAAATAGCAAGACTTATATCGCATACACACATCTATGGACACGAGACAGATCATGATTCAAATCACAGACACATACCTACGGACATCTGCCAGACAAATAGCAAGATTTATATCGCATACACACATCTATAGGCACGAGACAGATCATGATTCAAATCACAGACACATACCTATGGATATTGCCAGACATATATAACATGATTCAAATCACAGACACATACCTACGGACATCTGCCAGACATATACAACATGATTCAAATCACAGACGCATACCTACAGACATCTGCCAGACAAATAGCAAGATTTATATCGATACACACATCTATAGGCACGAGACAGATCGTGATTCAAATCACAGACACATACCTATGGATATTGCCAGACAAATATAACATGATTTAAATAACATACTCGTAGATTTTTAAATTATATGCATACAGATATTTATATATTGTAGGCATACTGTATCTCTCAATTTGATGGCAAGTGATTTAATTTGGAATAGTCATGCTGTTAAGTGTTAGAATGGTACTCTGCATGTGTCATGATCATATTCCATGTTAGAAAAAGCCCATTGTAACAATTTTGTTTAATTATCTTGGTTTCAGTTCCAGAAAATTATGAGGCTTTACTGGACTTGCTACAAGAACACAATGTATCGGACCAGATCACAATAATGCGGAGAGTCTGCATGTGTCACCACCCTAGTTTGGCTGAGGGAAACAAGAGTTTGCTGGAGGTAAAGAGCTGTCTGATTTACAAAACAATGCCACTTGCTCTTTTAAAGGTTACAAATTTAGAGAATCTAGTATTTATTTCACAATTTACAACATGACTGAGTAGAAAATCTGGACAGAGTACAATTTACAACATGTCAGAGTAAAAAATTTGGTCTTCCAGTTCAATTTACAACATGTCTGAGAAGAAAATTTGGTCTTCCAGTACAATTTAAAACAAGGCCCAGAGAGGCAGAGTGGTTTAAAGCGCTTTCCATTTCGGATCACTGCTATCTCACCTCTGTGTGGGTTCGAATCTCGGATTCGCCCAATGTGGGTATGTGAGAAAACTTGCCAATAGCTTCTCATGGGTTGGTGGTTCTTTCTGGGGTTTTCCAGGTTCTTCCTCCACCATTAATACTTGCCGCCATGTATAGCCTATTGTGTGCTGAAAATTGGCATTAAACCCTACAACAATAACTCACTGCTTTGGTTGCCTAGTGGTAAGAGCATCCACCGGGGAAGTGGGAGGTCGTGGGTTTGATCCCCGCCCAAGTCATACCAAAGACTTACAAAAAATTATACTTGCATCTGCATCGCTTGAAGCTCAACATTAAGAGGTTAATGTTGGGGCTGGTCGGTCTGGTGTCAGGAAAATGTGACTGGGAGGGACATCATATTACATGTCTGCAGCATGATGCCCCAGTGCTAGACATCACTATAAACTGTCTCACTGCAGACATTGTAGCGGTATGACTGAAAAATTGTTAAAGCTACATTAAAAATCCTAATCAAACAAACAAACAGACAACAAAATTTAAAACATGTCTGAGTAGAAAATCTGGTCTTCCACTACAAGTTATATATCTTAGTAGATTATTTGGTCTTCCAGTACAATTTGCAACTTTTCTGAGTAGAAAATCTGGTCTTCCAGTAAAATTTACATGTCTGAGTAGAAAATCTGGTCTTCCAGTACAATTTACAACTTGTCTGAGTAGAAAATCTGGTCTTTCAGTACAAATTACAACTTGTCTGAGTAGAGAATTGTATTGAAGAAAAATATCTTCATGGATAAATTCAGTATCACCAGTCCTTGTCTCA
The DNA here is from genome assembly GCA_029339505.1 of Unio delphinus. Classification (NCBI taxonomy): domain Eukaryota; kingdom Metazoa; phylum Mollusca; class Bivalvia; order Unionida; family Unionidae; genus Unio; species Unio delphinus. The sequence continues at coordinate 4,278,851 of JAQISU010000002.1, read as the reverse complement.
TGGTAGGGGAATATCTTCATGGATGAGTTCGGTATCACCAGACCATGCCTTATGGTAGGGGAATATCTTCATCGATAAGTTCAGTATCACCAGACCTTGCCTCATGGTAGGGGAACATCTTCATGGATAAGTTCGGTATCACCAGCCCTTGTCTCATGGTAGGGGAATATCTTCATGGATAAGATCGGTATCACCAGACCTTGCCTTATGGTAGGGGAATATTTGCTTCATGGTAGGGGAATATCTTCATCAATAAGTTCGGTATCACCTGACCTTGCCTCATGGTAGGGGAATATCTTCATGGATAAGTTCGGTATCACCAGACCTTGCCTCATGGTAGGGGAATATCTTCATGGGTAAGTTCGGTATCACCAGACCTTGCCTTTTGGTAGGGGAATATTTGCCTCATGGTAGGGGAATATCTTCATGGATAAGTTCGGTATCACCAGACCTTGCCTTTTGGTAGGGGAATATTTGCCTTATGGTAGGGGAATATCTTGATGGATAAGTTCAGTATTACCAGTCCTTGTCTCATGGTAGGGGAATATCTTCATCGATAAGTTCGGTATCAAAAGCCCTTGTCTCATGGTAGGGGAATATCTTCATGGATAAGTTCGATATCACCAGTCCTTGTCGCATGGTAGGGGAATATCTTCATCGATAAGTTCGATATCACCAGACCTTGTCTCATGGTAGGGGAATATTTTTATTTATACTCACATTATCACCAGACCTTGCCTCATGGTAGTAGAAAATCCAGGGTTCCTGGGGGTCATGAAATCCTGGAAAAGTTTTGGAATTTCAAGGGCCTTGAAATGTTAGGGAATTTGGCAAAACCTTGCAAAGTATTGGAGAAGTCATGGTGAGTTTTTGACAATGGAGTTAAAGAAATTGATTGCTTCAAATTTCATAGAGCACCAATTAAATAAAACACGATAAAATTACGATTGATAAATTTTGTTTCATATACCAAGAATAAATCCCCTAACAGTAGATATCACATGATTTCCAGTGTAGATTGATTGGAAAATTCCAATGGTCAGCAATGTCACTTTGAGTAATTAGCACTTGACAATCAATACGAAGCAAATTTCATCTGAAAAGTATTTCTTTGATCTAACATACTAATTTAGTTTAGTTTATATTTCTCTCATCATTTTGTATAACAAGAGTTAGTTCTCCTAACAGTAGATCCCGATTGATTTTCAGTGTAGTTCGATTGGAAAATTCAAATGGTCAGTCATGCAGCTTTGAGTAATTACCACTTGACGATCTGTCAAAACGATGGTAATATCTTTCGAAAAAGTTTTTTTATGGCAAGTTGTGTCCAGATCTTGGCACATGGAACCTCCTACAAATTTCAATGGATGGACCTAATGTTTCACATGTTGATGCAGAGATTAATTGTTCACACCCTGGAAAGTTTTTCTTGGCTTAACCGCCACAGTGGAATCTGGAGGAGACACTTAGCAGCCTCTATTACTTATTTAAAGAATCTCCTGCCAGAATAGAGGACTATTAAAAGGCATAGTGGTATCAAAGAGCTGCCACCAAAATTTTGTAAGCATAGGTGGCTTTAGTACAAATATTAGTACCCCTACTCCCGTGGATGGGGTACTAACCTGAGTATATGTGTCATTGGTGCCTTTTTAGCCTAGTATCAACAATTTGAACGTGTTCCTTGCAGATAATGAAATAAATTGAGTAGGCCTATTATTTAATACCAGAAGTAGTGCCAATCGTTGTAGAAATAGTTGTAAAATAATATTTACTCAAATTGGCAGATGAAAATGCTGAGAAAGCCGAAGCCTGCTAACTGTATCCAGTGAATCTAGAGACTCTGAAGGACCTTGAAAAGGAGACAGACCTTAAAAAGTTTGCCTCACACTAAATGCACATCCTACACAGACTACATATGATTGTTTTTTTTTCTTTTGAACATAAAATACATTGAACATAGGATTATGACATGAATTGTCACATAAAGGCAAGATGTGCAAGCCCAGGTAAATTTAAAATGGACATATTAAATATATTTGTTGTTAAATTAAATATATTTGTTGTTAAATTAAATATATTTGTTGTTAACTTGTTATTTTGGTATAGATGTCATTCTTTATATTCATCTACTTCACAATGCTTGATAATGTTGTCCTTGAGTTTTGTGAAATGGCCCTGGAAACGTTTTGGTAAAGTCATGGAATTTCTTTTAGTTCTGCAGGAATTATACCATCATGGATAGGCCCAATATAACCAAACTTTGGCTCATGGTAGGGGAATACTTTTAGGATATGCCCATTATCATCCGACCTTTCAGTATGGTTGGGAAATATCTTTATTGATATTCCTAATATCACCAGAACTGCCTCATGGTTGGGAAATATCTTTATTGATACTCTCAATATCACCAGAACTACCTCATGGTAGGGCACAGCTGCCATGTGTCCTGTTTATGTTTCTCCATATTTTTCCTGTATTTTGGACCCGAATATAACCATAGTTTTTCTTGTTAAAAATCCATTTTATTTATATTTAGAGAAAAAAAATTAGAATTTCCTTGCAATTTACATTATAACTGGCATCCGTTCCATTCTGTGAGTAAATATATTGCATTTATATAGGAATATAGAGTTCTAAAATATGATTGGTTCATGTAATCAATTTCCTATATCTGTCAATATTATTGCTGTCTTTCTTTTCAAAACCTTTTAAAGATTTTTTTAAACATGTCTTTACATTTGTCAAAAAAATGTCTTCGTTATTTCAGACCTTTATTGGTTTACTGGTGCAATATTATGGAGACCTTGCCCTTCAAAAGTCCCCTCAACTTTATATCTGTCAAAATAATGTCTTCTTTATTTCAGACCTTTTTTGGTTTACAGGTGCAATATTTTGGAGACCTTGCCCTTCAAAAGCCCCCTCAACTTTAAATCTGTCAAAATAATGTCTTCTTTATTTCAGACCTTTTTTGGTTTACTGGTGCAATATTTTGGAGACCTTGCCCTTCAAAAGCCCCTTCAACTTTAAATCTCTCAAAATAATGTCTTCTTTATTTCAGACCTTTTTTGGTTTACTGGTGCAATATTTTGGAGACCTTGCCCTTCAAAAGCCCCCTCAACTTCAACTGATGGACCAGATGATGTCCATACTATATTCACTGACTCAGCAATCTCCCGTAGCAGCTGCCCAAGCTGTGGTGGACCATATAGCAAACATGCAGAAGGAGTTCAAACAGATCTGTGATAGACGGGCTGGAAGAGGGATGTACCCTGGCCTTGATACAGTTAGCCTCTTTTTCGTATTAGGCAGTATTTAATGCCTGTTTTACAATAGAACTTCTACAATAATAATAATAATAATAATAATAATAATAATAATAATTTATTTATAGAGGGTGACTCATTTGTCAAGGACTATTCTCCCTTGAGGCCCTCTATCAGACCATACCCCTATCATTATAGTCATTATAGTCTTTTTGTTGTCATCTGTTGTTGTTGTTCATTTTCTTTTTTAATAGCCATAATAGATCACCTGCTTGTCTTTTCTTGGATGCCAACTCCTCAGTACAAAATAGGCTTAGAACTGAAAAGATTGTGATTGACTAGCTTCCTGCTTTTTCTAGGACTGGAAGTTCCACTTGCCAAGTTTGTTCATACAAATTCATATTTGTTCCTCATAAATGTCTTTTGATTTGCCGAGTAGAAAGCCTACTTGGGATACACACCATGTACCTTTCGTGCACAAGTTGATGCAAGCTATGTTATCTGTTGACAGGTTAAGTGTGTTTTGAGGTCTCCATGTACAGATTTGTTTGGTACAATTGCTTCAAGATGGAGACTACTGTCTGACAGGAATGCCATTAAGTTATGTGACTGTTTGGTCCTCATAGATCTGTAGGATGTCCACATGTTTCTGTTTGACTGATTTTGTCTTGGCCAGGACATCTTTCTGTTTGACTGGAAATACCTTTGGTTTTGTCATGGCCAGGATATCTTTCAGTTTTGTGCTCTTCCTCTTGACCTGATCTTCATACACAGAGCCATGCCAAAGTGGCGGAGGGGGATAGTGGTGGCCTTAAAAATCTATCAGATTGGATTCCTCTGGGAAAAAATATGAATTTATGACTACCTGTGTTGTTGACTGGATTAGTATCTGCACCTGACTGCAGTCCTGACTCACAAACCCAAGCCACACTCCTTTCTGTTTACAGACAACTAAAATTCTGGTTAAGGTGCTTGCTTGGAACAAGATAGGGAAGTTTTTTGAGGAATTTCATCTAAGAAGAAGCAACCGTTTGTATTTTAAAACTGAAAATTTTACTTTACAAATGGTTTGTAATGTTAGAGTACTTCATGTTTTTGTAGATAATAATCCATTATGGACTGAACATGTAAAATACATTACAAAACTTAATTATGGTTATGGTATCTTGCTTAGATAATATTTTCCAGAAATGCAGAAGAAATTGTTTTATAACTACCCTATTTAGATCACTGTAATCCTGTATGGGTTAATTCAGATGAGAGAGAGAGCAATTCAGATGATAAAGAGAGAACAATTTAGATGATAAAGAGCGAGAAAGAGAGAGAGAGCAATTCAGATGATAAAGAGCGAGAAAGAGCAATTCAGATGAATGGGAAGAGAGCAATTCATTAGAGGAAATCACTCAGAGTCTGCCAGTCAAAAGGAATGTCCTAGTAGACACAGTCCAAATTTGGCAATGTGGTTCTCTCAGAATGGTTATCATTAAGGAGGCAGGAATTGATAGACTAGACTGTACAAAAATCTGACTTTTTATCTCCCTTCAGTGCCAGATCAATGAAAATGGGCGGTGGGTGCTTTCAATCTTGAATGGTATTGTCTGTATGCATTTGCCTTCCCATGTCTCAAAATAATTCTGCAGGCTTTCCACCATGTCCGAATCTCCACATACTGGGTCATCTTGATATCGCATTTGGCCATATCAGTCATGGTTCATTGAGCTACATGACTTGTTGGTAAATGAACACAGGAGTCTACTAGAGAGGAGCCACCTGCTTTTGTGGCAAAGGTGGTCTTCTACACAACAACACACAGATTCTTCACAGTTATGCTTGGCTTATCACAAAGGATTAGTTTTTAAGCAAGGTTGCCAACTGTATTAACCAAACTAGGATGCAATCCGCTTAAAAATTGTTTTATAGAGTGTATTTTCTTTCTTTGTGAGGAGTTCAGTCTCTACTGTAAAGGACTACAGGGAAGCCCATTTAAGTACACTCAAGTTCTCTCAAGGCTCAGGGAAAATGAGGGTCAATATTTGCCAAAGTCGGGTATTTTAAAATTCAGAGATGGGTATTGTTCTCAATAATGCCTGTATGGAGCCTTCCGAAAAAGCTATGTTTTTGAAACCTTGAGTGAAGCTTCCTTTTATTAATACCTGTATGGAATTTCTGATGTTCTTTGGGTTTTATAAAAACACTGATAAAGCTTTGAGTCCTTTGAGAATCTTGCACTTAAGACAGTCTTTCTCCTTACCATGGAACAGGAGTGAACTTTATACCTTGTCAGTGGAAAATTGGAGACGGATGGGTCAGAATTGTCTCTGTCCACAGTGCAAGAGTTCCTTTGATTTTCAGTTGTCACCATTTCCAGGTGGATTATCTTCACTTTGAGGAGAGGTTGTCAGTCAATCATTCAGGGTTAGAAGTGAGCCTCATAAACCTTGAAAAACCTAAAATGTCATTTTGACAATGAAAACCCCCTGAAGGAAGCTTATGGTTGTGAACTCTCTAAAGTGTAAATGTATTCTTTTTTTTGGTACTTGTTTTGATTGGGGCTTTCAGTCTCCTTCAAGACTGGTAAATTCAGCTACTATTAGGCAATGTAATATTTTGATTAAAATGTACTGGGAGGGAGTAAAACTAATTTTAATAATGTAATTCTTATCTGTTACTATTGCAGAGATTTCCCTTCCCTCCCCCAACCCCACACCCCATAATGTTCTGCAGTCATGGTCCAGGTCAAAAGATGAAGGTATTTATATGTATTGAGTATGCCAGGTATGTCAGCTCTGAGATATGTAGCTAAGTTTTAGCTTTGAGAACCTAAATAGATGGCTAATTTGAATATGAAAACCTAGATACTTGGCTAATTTGACTTTAAGAACCTGGCTAATTTACATTAACTGTTGTATGCTCAATATGTATTTAGTCTTGTTTACTTAATGTGGATTAAATATTCATTTCCGAAAGTGAAGTAGTGTTCATTCATTTATCTTTAATGGTGACATTCTACTGGTCAGAACATTTCATTCTTTTCCAACTCTTAGCATTTATTTAGTGAATATTTCTCCAAGAGGACAGAATGATCAGTATCCTGTATAACGTGTAACACTCAGTTGCTGAGTACAGTCCTAACCTGAGACTGCAGAAGAACTTGCCAAATGAGATGACTACTGTACTAACACGACCCTCTATTTATAATTGTATCTGTTTTCAGTTACTGATGTTCAAGTTCGTATCCGTGCTGTTCCCCACATCAGACTTTTACCACCCAGTGACCACCCCATCACTGCTGTTCCTCTGTCAAATGTTGGCGCAGTGTTCAGTCAGCCAGGAAAGGGATGTGGCAGCTGGACTGTTTGTGTGCAATATCTGCCTAGAGGTATGGCATTTTTACACTAAGATATTATACACAATGGACCACCAATGGGAAACCATTAAAAATTACCTCAAAAGATTAACAATAAGCTTCTGAATTGTAAAATATTGGATAATATTATGGTGTAATAATGGTGGCTTTTTTGAAAGACAGACTTACGCACAAGTCAGATTGCATGTGGAGAAATATGCATGTATGACTTCTGAACAGTTGCATGAATAGATATCTAGATATTTAGACAACCAAAGATCGATAGACATATTTAATAATGTAAACCTCATTCCCATAGGAATGTATTTGATGCATGATGGACTGTATACAATATATTTATATTACTTATATACCGTATTTTCCCGCATATATCCCGCGTGTTATACCAGATTTTACAAACCCCGCTGGGGGGATGCGGGTTATATAAGGGTGCGGGCTATATCACAATTTTTTTACACATAGAAATATTTCAATATATTGTTTGAAAAACGTAACTACATAACATATATTGTTCTAGTTTTGTTTTGCTAGGGTTGGATATTATGGCTACTACGGTGACTTTACAACAACTTACGGTATCGGGACCAAATCAACATTTCGGGATAAAAACTTAAAATTTCGTATCCGTCACGTTTTTATAATTAATATTTTCTGTTTTCAATCGAAATAACTACGGTACCTAATTTTACTGCTGGGCCACGATCCACTGCTTCAGGTCAGCTTAAAGGTGAGGCCACTTTGCTTTAGGTCCGCGACGAGCACGTTTTCGTGGATTCATCTTTTCCAACGTTCCTTTTTCTTTTCTCCAACCTCGGATTACACTCTCATCAATATCAAATTTTCTGCCTGTGGCTCTATTGCCATGCACTTCAGCATACGCAATGGCAGTTAGCTTGAAGTCGGCTGTGTAAGACTTTCGTTTCGGCATTTTTTAAATTAAACAGAAAGAAATTATTTAAACTCGAATCTACACTTCACAAGAATACAAGATTATTTAGAAATGTCCGTGTTTATGTAGCCTGTAGTTGAGGCACAGCTCCTATAGACAGCCTACGCACACAAGCACTGTGTACCGTGTTTTTTGCTGACTTTTATTGAGCAAAGATCGTCGGCTTACTTTGATGATGGCTCCGCTAAAGGCTCCAGTTGAAGGGTCAAACAAATACCTGTTTGTTATTGCTGCGGCAACTAAAGATAATTGTATAACATTGAAACAGATTTGTTTTATTTGTTTAGTATATATCAGTGCTTCAAAGGTAATCAGTTCTCTTTGAAGTGTCAGCAAACATATTTTTCTTCTTCCATCTGGTATTTGTTTTTAAATTAGTGTCATCTGCTTGACTGTACTCATTTTACGTTTCCGCCTTCTGCGGATTCGGATTTTAACTAGTCAGTTGCATAAAGTAATAAGGCCAGATATCATCATTAGCGGATTATGATATAACAGTGCACTGTTAGTGTGGTTTGTCAGTATGAGACAAGGACTTGTTATTTTAACAATATATTCCAGTACTTGTTTCCTGTCATGGTGCCTTTGATTTTCTCTACTCCGAACGCAAGACTGTATATACAGTTTTTATCAGCCAAAATTGGTGTCACCACAAATATCACCAGATGGTATATTTTGTCACCAAAACGGAAAACAGAATAGCAGTTTGCTACATCAGCGAAGCCCCGTGATCCTGTAATTGATTTCATTTCCGATTGTAGCTGTATAAATATATCTATGGTTGCGGGTTATACAAAGGTGCGGGTTATGCCAACGATTTTTCACACAAAACCCCAAAACCTGCAGGCTATATGAGGGTGCGGGATATATGCGCAAAAATACGGTAAATATTTTGCTAATACATTTAGGGACAGCAGATATTATCTCAGGCCATGGATTCAATTATATGTGGGTGGGTGTGAAGATGCATACACAGTGTGATCAGTGCAATGTGTGTTTGTATGTATGCATGTATGTATGTATGTGTGTGTCAGAAGAATGTGAATCGGGGATATACTGAAGAAATGTGCAGCTAACTAAAAGTAATTGATGCAAACACTTAGAATATCAAGGAAAACTTGGCATCTTTTAAATTTTAAGACTATTTAGCTGCATCCAAAACCCCCAGTCCCACCCCAAGTAAATGTGCAGATTAGTTTGATGACAATAGAGCTGCTACAGAAGATAGTTCTTCATCATCTAAGAAGGCCGCCTTTAACAAGAGGTATGACTTAGCAACAAGGCAAATGAGATTTAATCCTATGCAGACAGGAATGTTGCCTTTTGCATACTTTGTATAAAGTTGTAAAAGTGCAGAAAACTTGTGAAAAAAGCCATTGTGTTGCTAACTGTGCTGTAGGAATTTGAAAGCTGGACTGATCCATTTTCACATCGGCTGCTTGTTGAAGCTGATCATGATAAGATAGCAGGACAGAGACTGAGGTTCTCATTCACACTTGGCAAATGAAATCAGATGAGATGGGCAGGCCACATCATCAGGATGTCAGAAGATTGACTACTGAAGAATATCTTGCATGGAGGAAAATTTGACCACGAGTCTTGGGAAGATACCTCACAAGATTGTTCCACCTGACAATCTCATCCATATTGAATTTGAATCAAGTTTGTAAAGGGATGAGCAGCCTGATCAACCTCTCATGTACTCGTTGAAACCAAACCTGTTAGTGATGTTATGGTCATCTTTTAACTCCAACAGTGAACAAGATGTATGACCTATATGGTTAGACATTGTCAGTGTCATGTCTGCAAGATGTATGACCGATATAAGCATGGTTAGACATCGTATAACCTTTTCAGTATCATTTGCATTGTCAATGTTAAAGGCTTGTATTACTATTTTGTGTTTAATTGTCAGCTAGTCAAATATAGAATGGAGATATCACTTCATGGACACAAGTGAGACAACAGGTTCGGTGTAACACTTATGTGTTCCTTATTAAAATGTAATGTTCAAAACTATTTATGATTAGAGAAATTACATTTTGTGCATACATACATTGTACGTTTTGTGTTCCTTATTAAAATGTTATGTTCAAAACTATTTATGATTAGAGAAATTACATTTTGTGTATACATACATTGTATGATTAGAGAAATTACATTTTGTGTGTACATACATTGTACGTTTTCTTTTTCAGTATGTCTCATTATCTAAGAGATATATCCCAGAAGTGGTTAATTTCCTCCATGGTCTACTGTTCTTAGCAGCTGAAAAAGATCCCAATAAAAGTATGGGTAATTTATGCATTTAAATTGTGTGTGTGTATTTGTGAATATGATTTGTAACATAGCTTTAACAATTTTTCAGTCATATCGCTATAATGTCTGCAGTGAGGCAGTTTATAGTGATGTCTAGCACTGGGGCACCATGCCGCAGACATTTAGCATGATGTCCCACACAGTCACATTATCCTGATACCAGGACGACCAGTCCTAACACTAACCTCTTATTGCTGAGTGTCAAGCGAGGCAGCTGTTAGTACCATTTTTGTAAGTCTCTGGTATGACTCAGCCAAAGATTGAATTCATGACCTCCCGCTTTCGTGGCAGATGTTCTAACCACAAGGCCACCGGAGCGGTATCATTTAAATTATAAGGTGACATATTCAACATCTATTTCAAATATGATGCCATCTTAAAAATTACTGTCATGCCCCAACTGCAAATGCACAAAAACAATTTGTTTCTGTTCATTATCATACGTTAGCTAAGTCATTAGGAAGCATTGGTTTTGGCATCTTGATTGTTATATGCCAAGGAGTTTTACAATGTTCAAATAAATTGTTAGGGAGTTGTTGGCACTTTAACCAAAAGAAATTGTTAGCATATTTTTGTGTAAGCTGAGATACTTGAATCAATGATTCATGTAATTTGATGAGAGGACAAATCTTGAATAGTACCCCACCATCGTCATAAAGGCTGTTCTTTTACCCATATATGATGCTTCGCTGCCTTGGTTTCAGTCTACATTATGTAGAATAATTTAACTTTTTGAGAGGATGCATCTTGGTGAGGACACCAATGCTTCGATAATTCTTGTACGACTGGGTCCAAAAAATATTGTGAGGGTATGAGTTATTGAGGGACCTCCATAACAATATGAAATGATGCAATTGTCGCTGGACATTGAGAAAACTGCCTGATGGTAGAGTACCGAACTGGTCTGTTCTTAAAGTTGCAATGAAAAGAGTTGTCAATAAAGAACTTTTTCTAACCAACAGTGAATCCGCCAGCGGGCAAGAACGGAGTCAAAAGTCTTCTTGGTATCAAAACTGGGGGTCAGACTGAGTTTTAAAAAAACAAAACGTTAAAACGGGGGATTAAATTTAAAATGTGGGGGTCTCTGAAGCGCAAATGAGGGTAAAGGGAAACGCTGAACCAAATTGTGTTTTTTTATGTGTGTGTAAAAATGACCTTTAATTTTAAGATGCCCAACCACTAAGAGAGCATTAACAATATTCTATTTGGTTTCAACAACCATCTAGCCTATGCAAAAACATTGTGTATTACATCACTGCTTTATGTTGTTGTTTAGAGTGGTTCCCTGATCCATATGCTGCCTGCTTTGCTCTCTATGTTAGTTGAATGCAATGCAAGGAGCACAATGATAAGGGAACCAGATTCCTTATTGATTCTAATTCACAATCAAACAAGATTCCTTTTATTAAATAAAAAGCACACAAAAACCCCAAAACAAACACTTTGTTTTTGAAACAGTCGTCCTCATCGAAGTCATACTTTTTATTATTGCATTTTATTTCATTGCCAGTTCAGTAATAACAAATTAACTACAAACTCTGATACTAACTTCTCATTTGTAAAACGTATTTGTGAAACAGAATTTTATGTTATCAGGTATTCATTTTGTTTGGTTGTCTTGCTATATTGCTGTGAATGAGTTTGCTAATTTAAGGCAATTTAATTATATTTACCCCCAAAAATTTTAACGGTGTTTGATGATCTGTCAAAAGGAAGTGTGTTCAAGTCTCAGATGTGGGAAAGCGTGTCAGTAGCTTCTTGTGGGTTGGTGGTTCTTTCTGGGGGTTTTCACCGTGTTCTTCCTCCACCATTAATACTGGCTACCATGTACAGCCTATCGTGTGCTGAAAAATGGCATTAAACACTACAACAACAACATTAATAAAAAAAACAACATATATCAGGGTGGTTATTGATAGTTATTGATGCCATTGCAAGTGTATCCTTTGTGCTGGTTCTGCTTATATTATGCCTTCACGCGGGTCCAAACTTGCAGACAGAAAACACACTGGCTATTAGGTTATGGTATGTGGTATTATCCTGCATACCATGGTTTGTTAGCCAGACAAATAAATCCTGCATACAGTGGTATATCAGGCAGACAAATAAATCCTGCATAACATGGTTTATTAGCCTGACAATCAAATCATCATAGCATAGTTTATTAGCCAGACAAATAAATCCTGCATACTGTGATAAATTAGCCAGACAAATGCATCTTGCATACAGTGGTAAATCAGCCAGATAAATAAATCCTGCATAGCATGGTTTATTAGCCAGACAATCAAATCCTGCATACTGTTATATCAACCAGACAAATATATCCTGCATACTATGGTATATCAGCCAAACAAAAAATTCTGCATAGCATGGTTTATCAGCCAGACAAATAAATCCGGCATATTGTGTTATATCAGCTAGACAAATATATCCTGCATACCATTGTTTAACAGCCATCCAAATAAAACCTGCAGCTTGACACTCAACATTAAGAGGTTAGTGTTAGGACTGATTGTCCTGGTGTCAGAATAATGTAATTGTGTTGGACATTTTGTTACCTATTTATGGCATGATACTTCAGTGTTAGATATCACTCTAAATTGCCACACTGCAGACATTATAGCAATATGACTGCAAAATTGTTACAGCTACATTAAAAATCCAAATCACACATAGATAAAAAACACTGCATAATGATTTTTGAGCCAGACAAATAACACTTGCATAGCATGGTTTATCAGCCAGACAAATAAACCTGCATATTGTATTTTATCAGCCAGACAAGTAAATACTGCATATTATTGTCATATTTATTTAATATCTGTTATTGTGCTGTCTCCTTATACAGGTTGCATCTCACTGCATTTTCATTGTATAATTAAAATAGGTGCGTCCAAATTTGCAGACAGAAAAGTACCTCTCTTTTGCAGTAACAGTAGTAATATTCTCCTGCTATACACAGACGGTAGCATTCATTCCAACCATTTTGCTTTTGGTGTAATTAATTCGCTTTCTTTCTCCGAATTAAGCTTTATGGATTATACTTTTCTGGTGCATTAAAAATAATATAAAGCATCAAAAAGTTTGTCATTTACATTATTGTCTTTTTAATTCAACTCGTAAAAATATGAGAATATTCAAAAAAGAAAGATTTACATAATAATAGTGTAAGAGCTAATTTTATCTATATGTACTTTCCTAATTGTCTAATTATAGCAGCTGTATGATCCATTTCCTAGAAAAGAGATTTAATTTTCTGTAATTTGAAAGTTTGCTCTGTATATTCATTATATTCATAATCAACAAGCCTTTTTTTTTTATAAAGAAAATGGGACCAGCTGTTAATCAAAACAGGATTTTATAGTTTACTTATGGATGAAAAATTCTTAGAGAGAAACGACAAATTAAATTTAAAATTTAAAAATATTGTAAAGCAGAATGTGGGGGTCATAAACAGCACTTGGAATGAGCACTTTATGCCCATTTCACAATTTGTGGGCTTCACAATCATTGGGTAAACATAGTAAAATGTAGTGTAATTGTGGCATGTAATATATTAACTACAGTGTGATAGCCTCAACAAAGTAAGGTTACTAGTATTACATAGATTACACTTGTTATACTCTGATGCTTTTTTGCTACCTATATTAGGAAAAAAGATGCTTATAGCACTCACAGGGTTGGCAATATTCTTGCACATGGTACTGACAGTTATACTATTCTTCTGCTGTGCACTTGACAGTTGCAATATTCTCCCATTGTAATGACTAATATTCTCTTGCTATGCAATGACAATTGTCCTATTTTCAGGTTATTGTCAGTAGTATTATCTTAACATGGTTTGTCATATTGACACATAATACTTTGTAAAATACTCTATATCACAAAATTTTGACAAATTTATATAAAATGAATTTAGAGAAGAGTCGAGATGGTTATATAGAACAGTATTGTTAGTTTGTGAAATTTTATGTCCTTACTTTGCAAAAATATGATTGAAAAGATTGGGTTTAATGGCTGCTGTTTGTATTTTGCACCTAATTCTTTGTTTCCTTTTAGAATCATCACTTTCAATTTTGCTTTATTGATTTTAAATAACGATTTGTACAGTATACAGGAACAATCTATATCTTATGCATGTCTTTACAGTTGAACCAGTGGTGCCCCCTTTTAAGCCTGTGGGAAAGAATGTAAACCTGCTTTTGCTCTCTAAGGCCATGCCTGAGTAAGTTTTTGTCTTGCCTGTAGTAGTAGATAGCATGATGTAGGTATTTTATTTATATATCTGCCATTTTAACCTAGTCTGTTGTGCTATGACCCTGTCCATCTGTCAGCATTTTCTCTGCATAGTAAATTGTGTCACTAATAAGGAAAATGTTTTTTGAATGATAACTTTAGTTGTAGACAACAAACCTTGACCAAAATTTTGTGGAAGGGTGCATTAATGGTACACAGATGAACATGTTCCCAAATTTAGTGTAAATGAAATCAAGATTTTTCTATAAAAAAAAGAAGAAAAAATGTGTTGTTGTCCCTTTCAAGTATTTTCCAGCAATATGTAACATGTTATCACTTTCCAGCATACAACAAGAGTGTTGTTGGTTCTTTCCTTATGAAAAGACCAGTTTTTGGCATACGATGTGCCATTATAATCAGAATAGCTTGTTTCATTCCTTCCTAGTCTTTTCTGGTTGTTTGAATCCCATGATGAGTTTCACACCATTATTCAGAATGCTTTATTTGCTTGACAGTTTTCTTCATGATGTACTGTTTTTTTTTTCTGTCAGATTAAGTTTCAGCAGAAATTGTGTTCACTTGCAAACTAGAATTGGCAGATTTTCTATAAACCTTTTGTGTTTTCCTTGACTTTTAAATAAAATGTTGGATAGTGATTTTTAACCCATCCTGAAATCTATATGGAATCCAATTCAATTAAATTCATTATTTTAAAGGAATAAAAGCCAGGTGTCTTTTATGTTTTCAAAATACAAAAATCCATCCAAAAATTGGAGAGATCTGAGAATGGAGCCATTTGCTGTGATAAACGGGAATTCTTCTTTTGCTGTGGTGAAACTATTTTGGAAAATGATTATTTGGCAAAGAGACTGCTCCATTGGCCTAATCGTTAAGAGTGTCTGCCTTGGAAGCGGGAGGTCATGGATTTGATTCCCGGCCGATTCATACCAAAGACTTTAAAAAATGGTACTAACAGCTGCCTCTTTTGGCTGTCAGTATTAAGAGGTTTGTGTTATGACTGTAAGGCTCAATGACAGTATAATGTGACTGGGTGGGACACCATGCTTCATGTCTGCGGCATGATGCCTGAGTGCAAGACATTACTATAAACTGTCACACATCATAGTAATAGGACTGAATTTTGTTAAAAGCTACAATAAAAGTCTAAGTCACACACAAAAGAGCCAATATAAGTTTGGAGGACAAGTAAAGGAATACACAGAGCTGTGTATTGTTAATAGTGTTATATTACAGCACAGACAGGTTTGTTAAGTTTTTATCTTTCTTTTGGCTTCCATGTGGAATTTTTATAACTATGAGCAGGCCACTGTCTTCCATTAGGTTTAGCATCATTACCAACATGGCAGCTTTAAAATACGTGTTCATGAAGAACCTAAGTAAGAATAGTTCCAAATTTGGAGCTCAACAAAACGGTCGCTGTGTATAATATGTGGAGAACCAAAATCAAACACGCAGGTTGAACGACAAACCTCTTAACTCTTTTACAGTCGACCATATATAAAAAAAATGCGAAGATATACTTGTACATCTATGGTCCACCATTACTTTAGAGCTATGTGGGATGATCACAACAACCGAAGGTTCCAATAAAGATAGTCTGAACATTTCAGGTTGGCAACCAATGATTGCGAGTATGCAAGCTGCACAGAGTAAATACAAATCTTCATCAACAAGAGCCAGGGCTGCCATTCATTTGCAAGTTTTATCATTCATGACTTGCAGACATAGTGACACATAAAAAATCCTGCCACTCGTGCCATTTTAAGTTTCATCATTCATGACTTACAGACATATAATGACATGTCAAAAATGATGTAACGTTTGCCATTGCAAGTTTCATCATTCATGACTTGTGGACCTTGTCACTTGAAAAAAAAAAATGTTACTTATGCTATTGCAAGTTTACTCATTCAAGACTTCCAGATATAGAGTGACCTGTCAATAAAGATTCTTAAACATGGCATCATTGCTTGATGTGTGATATATTGTACAATCTAGACAAGTTCTTTAAAAGAGATTATCATTGATGTGTATTTGAATGTCAAAGAGGACATAAAGATACTCTTGTCTTGTGCCTCAAAAATTGCATAAACATCCAACAGCTGTTACATTAGGTCTATAATGGTAAAGAAGATTTCTCGTTTAAATAGTCACCTGTTATGTTTGTGATCATAGTATTTCTTGATGTAGTAAATTGAACAATAGCTGGTCAAAGCCGAGTCATGGCTGTCTTGTCGGTTTTCTCATCAGTAAGTGTTATGATGCTATACTTTTGAAATACTCATAACTAGTTATTTTCTTTGTTTCCCAAGACTTAAAGTCACTACACAATGTGAGAAGTATCTGTTTGCATGAAATCATTGTATATACTTATATATATTTCTTCAGAGCAGAAATTAAGAAGTGGAAGATGAGTGAGCTGCTTTCCACAGATGTAGAAAGACAAGCCATGTGTAATGATGAATTTAGGTAAGTCTTTAAATGCTGTAAAGTGACACCTACACCCCAAAAAGAAGCTAACCAATTCTATGAAAGTCTTAAATGAATGAAAAGCTCTGGATCAATTTCAAAGCTGGAAATGTACTGGTCCTTCAAAAACTGATGTCAAGATGGCATTGTCCATAATTCCTTTGAATAATTTAAAACTGTTACTGAATAATATTATTGCTCAAAAAATGGGTGTTTTCCTCTAAAAAATATATATTGCAAGTCTATCCTCCATGCTGTTGCTGTTGTTATGCCTTCATGGGTTGAAAACTTGCACATAGAAAATCCACTGGTTATCTGGTTATAGTATGTGGTATATCTACATACAGTGATTAATTAGCCAGACAAATAAAACTATAATACTATATCATTGATCTTTCATGCTTTTTAATGTCATCACTGTTTTTATTATGTTTGAAACTCAAATTATCATATTGCAATTGTGTTAACCTCTCTGCTGGAACATCTGTGTATCTACTTAACTATCTACACACTGTTGTAAGCACACTAAAATTTGAGTCTGTACATGACATTATTAGAAAATATAATTTTGCAGCAGTTATATCATGCAGATGTCCCGAGTGGGCAAATGTGTCCACAAATGTAGAAAGACAAACCAGAGTTTTGTCATTTTTAAATTGGTGTGTGAGAAGTTAATGTTTATTTAAAAAATCCAATGTTTACTTATAAAACGTAACTTTTATATATATGCCAAATTTCTGTAACATCATTGGTATAATAATAAATGCAGGCAAAAGTAAAAAATGCTAGGCTACCTTTTTTTCTGCTTTGACTGCTATTTCTTCTTTTTATTAATCATCTGAGGAAAACATTTTGAATGCTAACTCTTACGTTTCATTGGTAGGGATATCGATACAAATAAAATATAACTTGTTGGGATATTTGTTTAGAATCTGTGGTAAAAAAATTAAATAGCAAAAAGAAAGAAAACCAGCAAGTCTTTTAAAACTTAACAAATCATTTAATTATCAAAATTATAAATGAAAATATGAGAGGAACTTATGTATTATGATATGAATCCAGAATAATCCTGACCAATTCTATGAAAGTCTTAAATGAATGAAAAGCTCTGGATCAATTTCAAAGCTGGAAATGTACTGGTCCTTCAACAACTGATGTCAAGATGGCATTGTCCATAATTCCTTTGAATAATTTAAAACTGTTCTGAATAATATTATAGTCCAAAAAATGGGTGTTTTCCTCTAAAAAATATATATTGCAAGTCTATCCTCCATGCTGTTGATGTTGTTATGCCTTCATGGGTTGAAAACTTGCACATAGAAAATCCACTGGTTATCTGGTTATGGTATGTGGTATATCTACATACAGTGATTAATTAGCCAGACAAATAAAACTATAACACTATATCATTGATCTTTCATGCTTTTTAATGTCATCACTGTTTTTATTATGTTTGAAACTCAAATTATCATATTGCAATTGTGTTAACCTCTCTGCTGGAACATCTGTGTATCTACTTACCTATATACACTCTGTTGTATGCACACTAAAATTTGAATCTGTACATATGACTATTAGAATTTATAATTTTTCATCAGTCAATGCATGTGCCAAGTGGGCAACTGTGTCCACAAATGTAGAAAGACAAGCCATATGTAATGATGAATTTAGGTAGGTCTTAAAATGCTGTAAAGTGACACCTACACCCCAAAAATAAGCTGTAACCCCCTCCCAGCAAAATGTAGTTTTATTGGTATTGTTAATGCTGCAGTTTTGAACAGCTTACATTCAGCTACTTGTCAAAATGCCAAGTTTTATCATTTTTTAATTAGGGCAGGTGAAGTTAATGTTTGTTACAAAGAACCATTATTTACTTACAAAACCTAACCTTGATATATCTGCCAAATTTCTGGAAGATCATTGGTATAATAATAAATGCAGGCAAAAGTCCAAAAGGCGCATGGCTACCTTTTTTTTCTGCTTTGACTGATATTTCTTCTTTTTATTAATCATCCATCTGAGGAAAACATTTTGAATGCTTACTCTTATGTTTCATTGATTGGGATATTGATACAAATAAAATATAACTTGTTGGGATATTTGTTAAGACTCTGTGGTCACAAACTAAGTAGCAAAAGGAAACAAAACCAGCAAGTCTTTATAAACTTAACAAATGATTTAATTAATCAAAGTTATAAATGAAAATGTGAGAGGAACTTATAGTATTATGATATGAATCCAGAATAATCCTGACCAATTCTATGAAAGTCTTAAATGAATGAAAAGCTCTGTATCAATTTCAAAGCTGGAAATGTATTGGTCCTTCAAAAACTGATGTCAAGATGGCATTGTCCATAATTTCTTTGAATAATTTAAAACTGTTACTGAATAATATTATTGCCCAAAAAATGGGTGTTTTCCTCTAAAAAATATATATTGCAAGTCTATCCTCCATGCTGTTGCTGTTGTTATGCCTTCATGGGTTGAAAACTTGCACCTAGAAAATCCACTGGTTATCTGGTTATAGTATGTGGTATATCTATATACAGTGATTAATTAGCCAGACAAATAAAACTATAATACTATATCATTGATCTTTCATGCTTTTTAATGTCATCACTGTTTTTATTATGTTTGAAACTCAAATTATCATATTGCAATTGTGTTAACCTCTCTGCTGGAACATCTGTGTATCTACTTAACTATCTACACACTGTTGTAAGCAAACTAAAATTTGAGTCTGTACATGGCATTATTAGAATATAATTTTGCAGCAGTTATATCATGCAGATGTCCCGAGTGGGCAAATGTGTCCACAAATGTAGAAAGACAAACCAGAGTTTTGTCATTTTTAAATTGGTGTGTGAGAAGTTAATGTTTATTAAAAAAATCCAATGTTTACTTATAAAACGTAACTTTTATATATATGCCAAATTTCTGTAACATCATTGGTATAATAATAAATGCAGGCAAAAGTAAAAAATGCTAGGCTACCTTTTTTCTGCTTTGACTGCTATTTCTTCTTTTTATTAATCATCTGAGGAAAACATTTTGAATGCTAACTCTTACGTTTCATTGGTAGGGATATCGATACAAATAAAATATAACTTGTTGGGATATTTGTTTAGAATCTGTGGTAAAAAAATTAAATAGCAAAAAGAAAGAAAACCAGCAAGTCTTTTAAAACTTAACAAATCATTTAATTATCAAAATTATAAATGAAAATATGAGAGGAACTTATGTATTATGATATGAATCCAGAATAATCCTGACCAATTCTATGAAAGTCTTAAATGAATGAAAAGCTCTGGATCAATTTCAAAGCTGGAAATGTACTGGTCCTTCAACAACTGATGTCAAGATGGCATTGTCCATAATTCCTTTGAATAATTTAAAACTGTTCTGAATAATATTATAGTCCAAAAAATGGGTGTTTTTCTCTAAAAAATATATATTGCAAGTCTATCCTCCATGCTGTTGATGTTGTTATGCCTTCATGGGTTGAAAACTTGCACATAGAAAATCCACTGGTTATCTGGTTATGGTATGTGGTATATCTACATACAGTGATTAATTAGCCAGACAAATAAAACTATAACACTATATCATTGATCTTTCATGCTTTTTAATGTCATCACTGTTTTTATTATGTTTGAAACTCAAATTAACACATTATAATTATGCTAACCGCTCTGTTGGAACATCTGTGTACTGGTCCTTCATGAACTGATGTCAAGATGGCATTGTCCATAATTCCTTTGAATAATTTAAAACTTTTTATTATGTTTGAAACTCAAATTAACACATTATAATTATGTTAACCTCTCTGCTGGAACATCTGTGTATCTACTTACGTATATACACACTGTTGTATGCACACTAAAATTTGAATCTGTACATATGACTATTAGAATTTATAATTTTGCACCAGTCAATGCATGTGTGCCAAGTGGGCAACTGTGTCCACAAATGTAGAAAGACAAGCCATATGTAATGATGAATTTAGGTAGGTCTTAAAATGCTGTAAAGTGACACCTACACCCCAAATATAAGCTGTAACCCCCTCCCAGCAAAATGTAGTTTTATTGGTATTGTTAATGCTGCAGTTTTGAACAGCTTACATTCAGCTACTTGTCAAAATGCCAAGTTTTATCATTTTTTAATTGGGGCAGGTGAAGTCAATGTTTGTTAAAAAGAACCATTATTTACTTACAAAACCTAACCTTGATATATCTGCCAAATTTCTGGAAGATCATTGGTATAAATAATAAATGCAGGCAAAAGTAAAAAATGCTAGGCTACCTTTTTTCTGCTTTGACTGCTATTTCTTCTTTTTATTAATCATCTGAGGAAAACATTTTGAATGCTTACTCTTATATTTCATTGATTTGGATATCAATAAAAATAAAATATAACTTGTTGGGATATTTGTTAAGACTCTGTGGTCACAAACTAAGTAGCAAAAGGAAACAAAACCAGCAAGTCTTTTAAAACTGAACAAACAATTTAATTATCAAAGTTATAAATGAAAATGTGAGAGGAACTTAAAGTATTATGATATGAATCCAGAATAATCCTGACCAATTCTATGAAAGTCTTAAATGAATGAAAAGCTCTGTATCAATTTCAAAGCTGGAAATGTACTGGTCCTTCATGAACTGATGTCAAGATGGCATTGTCCATAATTCCTTTGAATAATTTAAAACTGTTACAGAATAATATTATAGTCCAAAAAATGGGTGTTTTCCTCTAAAAAATATATATTGCAAGTCTATCCTCCATGCTGTTGATGTTGTTATGCCTTCATGGGTTGAAAACTTGCACATAGAAAATCGACTGGTTATCTGGTTATAGTATGTGGTATATCTACATGCAGTGATTAATTAGCCAGACAAATATAACAATAGTTCTCTCTTTATGGTATTTAATAATCTACATACAGTGATTAATTAGCCAGACAAATAAAACTATAACACTATATCATTGATCTTTCGTGCTTTTTAATGTCATCACTGTTTTTATTATGTTTGAAACTCAAATTAACACATTATAATTATGTTGACCTCTCTGCTGGAACATCTGTGTATCTACTTACCTATATACACACTGTTGTATGCACACTAAAATTTGAATCTGTACATATGACTATTAGAATTTATAATTTTGCACCAGTCAATGCATGTGTGCCAAGTGGGTAACTGTATCCACAAATGTAGAAAGACAAGCCATATGATGAATTTAGGTAGGTCTTAAAATGCTGTAAAGTGACACCTACACCCCAAAAATAAGCTGTAACCCCCTCCCAGCAAAATGTAGTTTTATTGGTATTGTTAATGCTGCAGTTTTGAACAGCTTACATTCAGCTACTTGTCAAAATGCCAAGTTTTATCATTTTTTAATTAGGGCAGGTGAAGTCAATGTTTGTTAAAAAGAACCATTATTTACTTACAAAACCTAACCTTGATATATCTGCCAAATTTCTGGAAGATCATTGGTATAAATAATAAATGCAGGCAAAAGTCCAAAAGGCGCATGGCTACCTTTTTTTTCTGCTTTGACTGATATTTCTTCTTTTTATTAATCATCTGAGGAAAACATTTTGAATGCTTACTCTTATGTTTCATTGATTTGGATATCAATAAAAATAAAATATAACTTGTTGGGATATTTGTTAAGACTCTGTGGTCACAAACTAAGTAGCAAAAGGAAACAAAACTTGCAAGTCTTTTTAAACTTAACAAATGATTTAATTAATCAAAGTTATAAATGAAAATGTGAGAGGAACTTATAGTATTATGATATGAATCCAGAATAATCCTGACCAATTCGATGAAAGTCTTAAATGAATTAAAAGCTCTGTATCAATTTCGAAACTGGAAATGTACTGGTCCTTCATGAACTGATGTCAAGATGGCATTGACCATAATTCCTTTGAATAATTTAAAACTGTTACTGAATAATATTATTGCCCAAAAAATGGATGTTTTCCTCTAAAAAATATATATTGCAAGTCTATCCTCCATGCTGTTGATGTTGTTATGCCTTCATGGGTTGAAAACTTGCACATAGAAAATCCACTGGTTATCTGGTTATGGTATGTGGTATATCTACATACAGTGATTAATTAGCCAGACAAATAAAACTATAACACTATATCATTGATCTTTCATGCTTTTTAATGTCATCACTTTTTATTGTTTGAAACTCAAATTAACATATTGCAATTATGTTAACCTCTCTGCTGGAACATCTGTTTATGTACTTACTATCTACACACTGTTGTGTGCACACTAAAAATTTGAATCTGTACTTATGACACTATTAGAATTTATAATTTTGCACTAGTAAGTTATATCATGCAGGGGCCCTGAGTGGGCAAGTGGTCTAAAGCTGTCACAGTTACAGATCACTGTCATCTCACCTGTCTGTGTGGGTTCGAGTCTCAAGTTTGACTAATACGGTTATGTAAGATAGCTTTCCATTAGCTTCTCATGGGTTGGTTCTTCTTTCCAGGGTTTTCCTGGGTTCTTCCTCTACCATTTATACTGGCTGCCATATTTCTACTATCTTGTACTGAAAAATGATGTTAAACCCAACAAGAACAACAATTATTTCATGCTTTGTCTGTGAATGTTTGCAACCTTGGTTGTAATTATGCATTGGAATTTCAATGTTGCTTTTTAGTTACAGGTCTCTTTTTTAAATATTTCTTTACCTTGATCCTTTTTGTAGCTAACTAGTTGATACTTTAAATATATTTGATAATAACAAGAATAATAGTATTACAGTGCTTTTTAATTTCAACCAGTTTAGCATCACAGTAGGCCAACATTGTTAGGGCAAAGCGTAGCCACTTACCGGATGGCTGAGCACACTTAAATGTTGTTAGATTGAGTGATACATGCATGAAGTTGATATGAAAATTACTTATTTCTAAGAAATTGTGAGTATTAAAATCATTATATCTTTAATCTGCTGAAAGACTAGATAAAACTACTAATTAGTTGGAGTGTACTGTGTTATCTATTTTGGGAAGTATTGTAAATAGATGACGCTTTTTGGAAATCTTGCAAAAAAATATATATGCTTGATTGCCTTGCATCATTGTGTGTCTTGTGGGATTGGGATGATTGACCATGTACAGGTAGTAAAAAACTTTTCCAAAAAATTGAAGTTGTCTGCATAGCAGGAAAGAAAAATGACCATTCTGAGAATGCATACTAGAATATGGTACCGTTGTATTAATACATGTATTGAAGGAATAGGGGACCATTCTTCAAATACATACTTGTATTGAAGGAATAGGGGACCATTCTATTAATACATACTTGTATTGAAGGAATAAGGGACCATTCTATTAATACATGTATTGAACGAGTAAGGGACCATTCTTCAAATACATACTTGTATTGAAGGAATAGGGGACCATTCTATTAATACATACTTGTATTGAAGGAATAGGGGATCATTCTATTAATACATACTTGTATTCATGACACCCTAGCTGAGAGTTAAGGTAAGCATCCATTGAAAATTGTATTTAGGATGGCACAAATATAAAAACAAATGAATTAATATCCTAATGATTTTTTTACCACAATTTCTGAAGTATTTTCATGTCTCTGTCTTTATGCCCTTTAAAAGAGGTATCCCGTGTCCCTTGGATCATATGCTGGAGAAAGACTTTGAACCCTGTCTTTTCTAATGTCCTTTGGCAGGTGGTTGCATTTTAATAGACCATGCATGATTTTAGTATACGACTCCAAATTGTGTATCTGTATAGAATTTTTTTTTTTAATAGAATACTGTTTATGCTTGTCAATTTCAGGTTATCTGCCATCCACAACAGCCTTATTCTCATCAGGGAATTCTCAAATCTGTATGCAGAGTTACCATCATACAAAGAAATATTTACACCTATCACTAATATGTGTAAAAAGCTACCAGTCAAGGATTTCCCCACAGCTTTACAGGTAAGTTTCCTGTCCAGACCCCCTTTAAACCGGCCTGTTTTATTTGTGAGAAGCGCGCATTGGATCTAGACTTCATATTTCCTTTTGTGATCCGGTCATCTGAAATTGTTTCCAAATGAAAATGTGCCAAAGGTGGAGAGGACAACCAGCTTCGTAAAAAGCTGAAACAGTGGTTGCATAAGTATAAAACAGATTACTCGGATACCTGGTCATGCTTAGAAAAAAGTGAAAAAGGTGTCAATTACATTTATTGCACGTTATGTCGTGTTGACTTGAACATTTCTCATGGTGGGCGAGATGACTGTCGCCACCATGTGAATTCCAAAAAACATACAGAATACGTTGCAATGAAATGAAGTTGTAAGTCGCTGACTTCTATGGGATTTGGATCTGCAGTGTCAGAAACTGAATTGGAGGTCATAAAGGCTGAAGTATATTTTACAAATATTTTGGTTAAGTGTAATGTTGCAATTGCTGCATCTGACATGCTTCTAAACTATTCAAGTGCATGTTTCCCAAATCGTCAGTAGCAAATAGTTATCAGTGTGGCAGAACAAAAACTACTGCTATTGTATTACAACAGTGCAAGTCAGTAAAGGAAGACATTGTTAACAATTTTTCATCCCAACCTTTCAGTATAACAACTCATGGTAGCAATGATTCTAAGAAGCTGTACCCAGTTGTTGTTAGATATTTTGATAACACACCGGGTTGTAACTGAAGCACTTTTGTCAGTTCCATCATGTGATGGAACCTCTACTGGGGAAATATTTTCACATTATTTGATGATGATTTGAAAAAGAGAAACATAAGTTGGAATAAATGTATTGCCTTTGAATCAGATAATGCTTCAGTGATGACAGGATGCAATAAAGGTGTATTTGGACATATAACTAAGGTAAATCCCTCAGTGTATCTGAGTGGATGTTCTCAGTGTATCTGAGTGGATGTTCTCAGTGTATCTGAGTGGATGTTCTTAGTGTATCTGAGTGGATGTTCTCAGTGTATCTGAGTGGATGTTCTCAGTGTATCTGAGTGGATGTTCTCAGTGTATCTGAGTGGATGTTCTCAGTGTATCTGAGTGGATGTTCTCAGTGTATATGAGTGGATGTTCTCAGTGTATCTGAGTGGATGTTCTCAGTGTATCTGAGTGGATGTTCTCAGTGTATCTGAGTGGATGTTCATGCCATTTGGTACATTTAGCAGCTAAAAAGGGGGCTGATGTGCTGCCTATTAGTTTTCATGACTTATTAGTGGACATTATTATTTGGATAAAAGTGTGAATAGACAAATGAAACTGAAAGATCTTAAGACTCTTTGTGGGAAAGAACAGAAAAATATTGAAGCATTGTGTGACAAGATGGTTGTCTCTTGGTGAAGGTATAAAGAGACTGTTGGAACAGTGGGAACCCTTACAAATATATTTTGATAAAGAAACCAAGAAGCAAGAGGTTAAATGCAAAGGAGTTAAAGCCAATGGTAGTCTGTCAGAGAATGTATCTAGTTCCAAGGATAAAGTTCCACATGTATCTAGCAATACAGAAGGAAATAATGACAGTGCAGGCAACTGTAATGATTATTACAATTTTATTTGTTGCCAGAACACAAGTTTTCACACCTTACTGTTGTGATGTGAAATGGAAAAGAATTTCCAAGATTTATGTCAAGTTGAGAGATAGCAACAAGCCATTGAGCTGCATAGGGTTTGGAATTAGAGTTTGTGCAACTGTACTAGTGATAAATAAAGTCTACACATACTTTACAAACTTTTCATTTGAGGATAATGTTTATCGTCAATACGTTGAACTTTGTTTTCCAATTTTACTGTAGCAGTTATTAATTGTTATTACACCTTGCTGAAAACTGGTGAGTCTTACGGAAAAAAAATCAACCATCTTACTGATTCAGATTTGTCAGGGTTGGCAATAACAAATTGGCATTTGTTTGGTTCTCCAAAGCTGTCCTTTAGCTGTGACTTCAATAATGCATGCACGCTTCATCAAAGAAAGCCAAATGCAGTCTTAAATAGAAACATAGAACCTTTCATGAAAGGAAGTCAGTACCAAACTTAAATAAAAGCAATGGAATCTGATGGATTATTTCATTTTCCAGTGTGACTGGAACCTGTTTACTGTGCTGTGAAAGTTTCCTTTTGTTTATTCTTCCCAACATTATGAACGGTATCTTAAAACGCAAACTAATGCTGACTTGGAACGTACTGTAAAGTAAATGTGCTTCATCATTTGTTATGTGATTATGCATTTTTCCCACACTGAATTCAAACCTATATGACCTGTGACAAAAGTTTAGAAGTTTTAAATGTGTGTATGCAAATTTTCAATTTAATTACTTGTATTGTGGATTCAATGTATGTGATGAGATTCACAGGTGTATACATGGTGTTGATACTTTATTCATGCTATACATTAGACTTGTATATATAAACAGTATACTTGTGTATATATATACCGCTGCATGGTTCTCTGAATAAATGAAAATATTATGAACGCCTAGTCTGTTTTCACTAGAGGTGTATTTATCACTTAATATGCGTCAATTTAAGATGGTAACTGATAAAAAAATAACTCGGAAAAATGTTTAACAATGTGGTAAAAGACAATTCAGGAAGCATTTTTAAGAAGTTCGTCAGCTGGAATAAAACTTAAGAAAAACCAAAGGTAATTATCTTTGTAACTCCACTGTGTGATGATTTATGGCATTACCTGATTATATGAAACTGTAACAACAGGCATTGTGTTTGTTTTCTTGACATAAAAACCTTTGAGCAAAATATATGTCTGCAATGATACTGGTTATGAAATGGCAAATTGTAATAAGTATTTTGATGTCCAAGGCATATCAAAAGTTGACAAGTTTATAAGTGTACAGCTTTTCTGTCCTAGTTTCCTTGGAATCCATTTTAGATATTCTGACATTTATGTTGGGGAGTGAGGTCATATCTCATTGTATATTGAAGTGTTGAGATTCAGCAAGAAGTTTTACTTTTTGTCACATGACAGTTGGATATGAAGGTTATGAGAGTTGGGTTGTCATGTGACTAGCAATGCAGATGGAGATAGCCAGGCAGATATTAACAAATAAAAGACATAATAAATTGATTTCATGCAGATAAGCCCGGTTGTAAGTGGTTTCCCTATGTTATCACTGACAAAGTCCAGCTTTTCATAGGCAGTGAACTTTGACACCAACATAATCATTTACAATGTGGTATAAAAGGGTCAAGAGTTAGCACAAATTAGCAGTCTTTGACATACTACTTTGCCCTATAAATTGAGCAAACCTGGTCAAGATTGATACAGCCTTGTTTTGAAATGCAGTATGTGAAAAAAAGAAGCAATTGAATCTTGAGGATTTACTTGATTAGCTCGAAGACATCATGGATATATGCAGTCATTCTGAGTTTTGAAATTTATCGATGGTAACTTTAATAAATGATGACGCATTACCAGTCCTATTTTTTGTGGTACCATACATACAAGATAAGCTGTAATCACATAATGTGTGATCAGATCTTGGTCTACGCACTTTGTTGAGAGTAGTGAGTGGAACAAACAACATAGACCCTGCTCTGCAAGCACATTATATAACATGGAGATTAGGGTCCTTGTTGTGTGCAGTTGGAAGTGGACATGCATGGTACATAATGACTTTACAATTTTAATTATTTTGCAGAAGAATTTGAAGAACTTGATGGAAAATATATGTGCCAACTGCGAAAGGAAAAGGAAATTTCTCGTCATCCAAAATAAGAAACCACAGCCCCTCAAACTGTATGAACCCAAGGTGGAAGAAGTGTAAGTTGTTTTTCCTCATTACTGTTAGGACCTGAAATTTTAGCTCAATATTTTATAAAAAAGAAATTTTATATTTTTTAAAAATTAATGGTAGCCATTGGTTTATCTTCTTTATAACTTTTTTCTTGGTTTATTCATAGTACTAGTAGTGTAAAACATTACAAATATTTTTGATGCTTGAACTTGTTTGTCCTAAGATTTAAACAACAGTACTATCTCTCAACCATCACTTTGTTATCGTCACCATAATGGTATAGTATACTGTTGGTTAAGGCAATGAAAATGCAGATTACGGTGCTAAAATGGCCCTTTTACAAGAATCATCTGATTTTAAAAGCCTGTTTACTGATTTTAAACCTCGTATAAAAGAGTACCTACACCAGAAGTGGCAGGAATCATGGAATGATTCAGTGAATAACAAACTTCACACCATCAAACCAACCCTAGGAGACTGGACTCCTTCCTACAGAACCATCCGTAGGGAGGAGGTAGTCACTGCAAGAATTTGAATCGGCCATATTTACATGACCCCCTCTCACATACTGAAAGGTGAAATTCCACCAGAGTGTGTTACTTGCAATGAACCATTCACTGTTAAGCACTTTATGACAGAGGGTTTTGACCAGCAACCTACACATGATAGGTATTATAAAGTACATGACATGAAAGAACTTTTTGATACTATAAATATCACTCACATTATAGACTTCTGAAGGAAGTAAACCTTTTTTTAAAACTATTAACTTTTATTTGATCACATAGAGCTTTTTTATGTATTTTAAATATCGTCTCTTATTTTCAAGATCTTTTCACTCGTCTTCATTACCATACACCATTTTCATCCCTTGTTTATCTGGAAGCATCATATTTTACTGTTATCATTATACCATTGTACTTTCAAATATTTGGTTTTTGATATTGCAGGTCAATATTAAAACTTTTACTTTTATAGTACAGTTATAAGTTATAAATAAAAATATCAAGATTTTTCTTTTTAAGATGATAGTTATAAGTTAGATAGATAGATTGACTTTTTTATTACAGTTATGATGTAATAAAAATAAACAGGTCAAGGTTATTCTTTTTATGATGATAGTTATAAGGTAAATAGATTGACTTATTTATGACAGTTATAATGTAATTAAAATAAACAGATCAAGATTTTTCTTTTTATGATGAAAAATATCAGAATTGTATTTGTCCTATGAAGTGGTTAAATTGTAATAAAAATAAACATATAAAGATTGTTTTATGATGATGTTTTAATGTAATAATAATTATTGCAGGTTTGATGGAAAGAAGAGCAAGCAGAAAGGTACAAAGGACTTCAATGAACATCAGAGGTTGATCCACAAACATAAGCGAGAACTGAAAGGGGCAATCCGTGAAATTAAAAAGGACAACCAGTTCCTTGCTAGACAAAAACTTCAGAAACAGTTATTACTGTAAGTTTACTTCTCTTTTTATGAAGGTGATGTATATATTTGCATTTTAACTTGAATGTAGAGAATATTGGAAGACAGAAAAAATTGTCTATTTACTCTCATTCATCTGTTCTTTCATCTCTCCATCCATCCATCCATTGTTACTATTCATTGCTATGAAAGTCAGTTGCATACAAATCCACATTCATTATGCAACTCATTGTTAAGTTCCTTGCTAAAGGAAATATCATGGCTGCAAACATGGTCAAATATGGGTACAATTCAGAGTCCTGCTTGTTAACAGCCATTGCAACTCTGGATATATACTTGCCTGCAAGTTCATGTTCTTTGTTTTGCTGTAGTACATCACACCAGGCAAAGTTTGTCTCCAAATATATACAGGCCTGCAAGTCCACCTTCCGTGTGTTTTTATACAACATCACCACCCTGAATATATATTGACCTACAAGGCTACTTTCTGTGTGTTGTTACAGTACATCACACCACTGAATATATACTGACCTACAAGGCTACATTCTGTTTGCTGTTATACTACAACACCACCCTGAATATATACTGACCTGCAAGTCCACCTTCTGTGTGTTTTTATACAACATCACCACCCTGAATATATACTGACCTACAAGACTACATTCTGTTTGTTGTTTGGGAACTGCAATAGTACTACAGAAGACTTGACAGACAGTTCATTGAATAATCTATTGATTGAAGCTCTTCAACAAATCACTGGTAGATCTCATAAATGTGGTCTGTTAAGTCATGTGGTCTATTTAGACATGTGCTTCTTCAGTACAGGTTCTTAGGATCATATATAGGCAGTAAGGATTCAGATTTATCTCCTAGGCCTAGTTGTATCATTGAAGAAGGGCTCTTAAGTTTGTACAATTGAGACTCCTTACTAGTTACTGTAGAAGGAAAAATGCCTGAAAGTTGTGCAACCTTTTAAAACAGGTTGTGCACATCAGCTACTAAGAATGGAAGTAAATTTGTTTTTTTTTTTTGCAGGACAGATGCTCCTCAAATACGTTTCACTTTCTGTCTTCATTTATTGTAAAAATGCAGGACTACAGTTTCTTGTTTCTTATGACATGGTCACGTGGAACAGGTGGTCTTTAGTACAGTTTAACACAACAAACATGCAAGCTCATGTTGAGGTGTTGTTGTGGTACAACATACTGGTCAAGGTTTGCATACATTAAGTTCTGGCTGAAAAGGGATGGCGTATGATGTATAATTTCATCCACCTTTGGACTTCTGCCAGACATTTTCTATATATCTTGAAACATTTTGGATTATATCATTGTACTTCAATATTCCAGGCTATTGGTACATCAGCACATGCAAAATTCAGAACACCACTGGAATTGATTTATATACTCTATTTTGCTCTTTTCTGTCACATAGTTTAAGACCATAGAGTCATAATATAGTCTTCAAAATTCCAGGTGTATGTAAATCTTCAATTACTATATAAAGTACAGAAGTGAAGTATATGATTTCTTGTGATATGTCGTCATTTAGAAGCAATGGCTTTTATAGTTTTAATCTCCAACTAAGCCATCTTGATCGCTCAAATTTTCTGGTCAGACCGAATTGTACATCAACAAAATTCAATTTAAAACTGATATATCAAAATCTGACTTGAAGAGAAAACAATCTAGGTAGTTCAGAGTTGGGTATGTTCTAATTTAAGATGCTTGAAAGTGGAGTTTCCCCTATTTTTGTCATTTGCTTTCTTTCTCAGTCACCATTTTTCTGAAAGACATTACTTTTACACATGGTTCAGTCACCTGTATAACCAGATCAAAACCATGGTGGTTAATTTGTACATGTATGTACAAATATTCTAGTTTATAAATGTATACTTGACTTGATTGGTGGAGTTTACAGTTCATCTGGTGGTATACTTCTTATTCGACCTTAGGGTTCAAAGATGACATTGACATCACTAACAGGTTTGGTGTTGGGGAGTATGTGAGTTGCTGATAGTGATTACAATGCTATTTTGTTTACTATGATTGTACGTTATACATTAAGATTATTATTTTCTTTGAGTAACTGTTTTCTTGTTTCTGAGTTCTAGATGATGCCTTGATTCTGACCCTAGCAGATTCCAGATACAAATTTTATTTACAGTTCGATGGAAATCTCATCAAAATGAGCTTCATCCTAGTCCTCATATTGTGACTTGGGGGTTTTTATATTAGGATTATTTATACTAAAATTACTTATTCCTATCTGAAACATTCAAAATGGAAGGAGTCTTTTAAGTTGT
Organism: Unio delphinus; assembly: GCA_029339505.1. NCBI lineage: Eukaryota > Metazoa > Mollusca > Bivalvia > Unionida > Unionidae > Unio > Unio delphinus. The sequence goes on along the minus strand of JAQISU010000002.1, from coordinate 4,246,719 downwards.
AATCAGTTTTAATTTGGGAAGGACTTGGTGGTCTTAAATTTAGAGTATCTTTATACATCTTCAATTACTGTATACAATACAGAATTATATGCTTTTTTTTTATATGTAGAAGCAGGGATCTTTAGTACAGTTTAACACAACAAACATGCAAGCTCATGTTCAGTTTGTTGTTGTGGTACAACATACTGGTCAAGGTTTGCATACATTAAGTTCTGGCTGAAAAGGGATGGCGTATGATGTATAATTTCATCCACCTTTGGACTTCTGCCAGACATTTTCTCTATATCTTAAAACATTTTGGATTATATCATTGTACTTCACTATTCCAGGCTATTGGTACATCAGCACATGCAAAATTCAGAACACCACTGGAAATGATTTGTATACTCTGTACTTTTGGACTTGTGATGTAACTTTTAAGTTTTATTTTTTAAAATTTAATTCACAATACTGTAGGTTATTTTTTAAATTGAATTGTTGAATTTTCCCAAAACTTGTTGCATTTTGCTCTTACTGTTACATAGTTCAAGACCATAGAGTCATAACAGTCTTCACAATTCCAGGTGTATGTAAATTTATAATTACTATATAAAGTACAGAAGTGAAGTATATGATTTCTTGTGATATGTCGTCATTTAGAAGCAATGGCTTTTAGTAAAGTTTAACACAACAAACATGCAAGCTCATGTTCAGTGTGTTGTTGTGGTACAACATGCTGGTCAAGGTTTGCATACATTAAGTTCTGGCTGAAAAGGGATGGCGTATGATTTACCATTTCATCCACCTTTGGACTTCTGCCAGACATTTTCTCTATATCTTCAAAACAGTTATCTGGTATTGTTGATGAACAATCGTGAGTGATTTCCAGTGTCTTAATGTCATAGTTTTATGATGAGGCATAATATTCTTGTATTAACAGAAAAGTCAACCATTAAAATTTGGTCAGATTCATTTTTAGTTTTAATCTCCAACTTAGCCATCTTGATCGCTCTAATTTTCTGGTCAGACCGAATTGTACATCAACAAAATTCAATTTAAAACTGATATATCAAAATCTGACTTGAAGAGAAAACAATCTAGGTAGTTCAGAGTTGGGTATGTTCTAATTTAAGATGCTTGAAAGTGGAGTTTCCCCTATTTTTGTCATTTGCTTTCTTTCTCAGTCACCATTTTTCTGAAAGACATTACTTTTACACATATGGTTCAGTCACCTGTATAACCAGATCAAAACCACAGTGGTTAATTTGTACATGTATGTACAAATATTCTAGTTTATAAATGTATACTTGACTTGATTGGTGGAGTTTACAGTTCATCTGGTGGTATACTTCTTATTCGACCTTAGGGTTCAAAGATGACATTGACATCACTAACAGGTTTGGTGTTGGGGAGTATGTGAGTTGCTGATAGTGATTACAATGCTATTTTGTTTACTATGATTGTACGTTATACATTAAGATTATTATTTTCTTTGAGTAACTGTTTTCTTGTTTCTGAGTTCTAGATGATGCCTTGATTCTGACCCTAGCAGATTCCAGATACAAATTTTATTTACAGTTCGATGGAAATCTCATCAAAATGAGCTTCATCCTAGTCCTCATATTGTGACTTGGGGGTTTTATATTAGGATTATTTATACTAAAATTACTTATTCCTATCTGAAACATTCAAAATGGAAGGAGTCTTTTAAGTTGTAATCAGTTTTAATTTGGGAAGGACTTGGTGGTCTTAAATTTAGAGTATCTTTATACATCTTCAATTACTGTATACAATACAGAATTATATGCTTTTTTTTTATATGTAGAAGCAGGGATCTTTAGTACAGTTTAACACAACAAACATGCAAGCTCATGTTCAGTTTGTTGTTGTGGTACAACATACTGGTCAAGGTTTGCATACATTAAGTTCTGGCTGAAAAGGGATGGCGTATGATTTACCATTTCATCCACCTTTGGACTTCTGCCAGACATTTTCTATATATCTTGAAACATTTTGAATTATATCATTGTACTTCACTATTCCAGGCTATTGGTACATCAGCACATGCAAAATTCAGAACACCACTGGAAATGATTTGTATACTCTGTACTTTTGGACTTGTGATGTAACTTTTAAGTTTTATTTTTTAAAATTTAATTCACAATACTGTAGGTTATTTTTTAAATTGAATTGTTGAATTTTCCCAAAACTTGTTGCATTTTGCTCTTACTGTTACATAGTTCAAGACCATAGAGTCATAACAGTCTTCACAATTCCAGGTGTATGTAAATTTATAATTACTATATAAAGTACAGAAGTGAAGTATATGATTTCTTGTGATATGTCGTCATTTAGAAGCAATGGCTTTTAGTAAAGTTTAACACAACAAACATGCAAGCTCATGTTCAGTGTGTTGTTGTGGTACAACATGCTGGTCAAGGTTTGCATACATTAAGTTCTGGCTGAAAAGGGATGGCGTATGATTTACCATTTCATCCACCTTTGGACTTCTGCCAGACATTTTCTCTATATCTTCAAAACAGTTATCTGGTATTGTTGATGAACAATCGTGAGTGATTCCCAGTGTCTTAATGTCATAGTTTTATGATGAGGCATAATATTCTTGTATTAACAGAAAAGTCAACCATTAAAATTTGGTCAGATTCATTTTTAGTTTTAATCTCCAACTTAGCCATCTTGATCGCTCTAATTTTCTGGTCAGACCGAATTGTACATCAACAAAATTCAATTTAAAACTAATATATCAAAATCTGACTTGAAGAGAAAACAATCTAGGTAGTTCAGAGTTGGGTATGTTCCTAATTTGAGATGCTTAAAAGTGGAGTAATATTTCCTCTATTTTTGTCATTTGCTTTCTTTCTCAGTCACCATTTTTCTGAAAGACATTACTTTTACACATAGGGTTCAGTCACCTGTATATCAAGATCAAAACCACAGTGGTTAATTTGTACATGTATATACGAATATTCTAGTTTATAAATGTATACTTGACTTGATTGGCAGAGTTTACAGTTCATCTGGTGGTATACTTCTTATTCGACCTTAGAGTTAAAAGATGACATTGACATCACTAACAGGTTTGGTGTTGGGGAGTATGTGAGTTGCTGATTGTGATTACAATGCTATTTTGTTTGCTATGATTGTAGGTTATACATTAAGATTATTATTTTCTATGGGTAATTATGTTTTCTTGTTCTGAGTTCTAGATGATGCCTTGATTCTGACCTTAGCAGATTCCAGATACAAATTTTGTTTACAGTTTGATGGAAATCTCCATCAAGATGAGCTTCATCCTAGTCCTCATATTGTGACTTGGGGTTATTATATTAGGATTATTTATACTAACATTACTCATTCCTATCTGAAACATTCAAAATGGATGGAGTCTTTAAGTTGTAATCAGTTTTAATTTGGGAAGGTCTTGGTGGTCTTCAAAATTCATGGTCTCTATACATCTACAATGACTATACAATATGGTAGTATATGCTTTTCTGTGACTTATTGACATGTAGAAGCAGGAATATTTAGTTCAGCTTAACACAACAAACATGCAAGCTCATGTTCATTGTGTTGTTGTGGTACAACATACTGGTCAAGGTTTGCATACATTAAGTTCTGGCTGAAAAGGGATGGCGTATGATTTACCATTTCATCCACCTTTGGACTTCTGCCAGACATTTTCTATATATCTTGAAACATTTTGGATTATATCATTGTACTTCACTATTCCAGGCTATTGGTACATCAGCACATGCAAAATTCAGAACACCACTGGAAATGATTTGTATACTCTGTACTTTTGGACTTGTGATGTAACTTTTAAGTTTTAATTTTTAAAATTTAATTCACAATACTGTAGGTTATTTTTTAAATTGAATTGTTGAATTTTCCCAAAACTTGTTGCATTTTGCTCTTACTGTTACATAGTTCAAGACCATAGAGTCATAACAGTCTTCACAATTCCAGGTGTATGTAAATTTATAATTACTATATAAAGTACAGAAGTATATGATTTCTTGTGATATGTCGTCATTTAGAAGCAATGGCTTTTAGTAAAGTTTAACACAACAAACATGCAAGCTCATGTTCAGTGTGTTGTTGTGGTACAACATGCTGGTCAAGGTTTGCATACATTAAGTTCTGGCTGAAAAGGGATGGCGTATGATTTACCATTTCATCCACCTTTGGACTTCTGCCAGACATTTTCTCTATATCTTCAAAACAGTTATCTGGTATTGTTGATGAACAATCGTGAGTGATTTCCAGTGTCTTAATGTCATAGTTTTATGATGAGGCATAATATTCTTGTATTAACAGAAAAGTCAACCATTAAAATTTGATCAGATTCATTTTTAGTTTTAATCTCCAACTTAGCCATCTTGATCGCTCTAATTTTCTGGTCAGACCGAATTGTACATCAACAAAATTCAATTTAAAACTAATATATCAAAATCTGACTTGAAGAGAAAACAATCTAGGTAGTTCAGAGTTGGGTATGTTCCTAATTTGAGATGCTTAAAAGTGGAGTAATATTTCCTCTATTTTTGTCATTTGCTTTCTTTCTCAGTCACCATTTTTCTGAAAGACATTACTTTTACACATAGGGTTCAGTCACCTGTATATCAAGATCAAAACCACAGTGGTTAATTTGTACATGTATATACGAATATTCTAGTTTATAAATGTATACTTGACTTGATTGGCAGAGTTTACAGTTCATCTGGTGGTATACTTCTTATTCGACCTTAGAGTTAAAAGATGACATTGACATCACTAACAGGTTTGGTGTCGGGGAGTATGTGAGTTGCTGATTGTGATTACAATGCTATTTTGTTTGCTATGATTGTAGGTTATACATTAAGATTATTATTTTCTATGGGTAATTATGTTTTCTTGTTCTGAGTTCTAGATGATGCCTTGATTCTGACCTTAGCAGATTCCAGATACAAATTTTGTTTACAGTTTGATGGAAATCTCCATCAAGATGAGCTTCATCCTAGTCCTCATATTGTGACTTGGGGTTATTATATTAGGATTATTTATACTAAAATTACTCATTCCTATCTGAAACATTCAAAATGGATGGAGTCTTTAAGTTGTAATCAGTTTTAATTTGGGAAGGTCTTGGTGGTCTTCAAAATTCATGGTCTCTATACATCTACAATGACTATACAATATGGTAGTATATGCTTTTCTGTGACTTATTGACATGTAGAAGCAGGAATATTTAGTTCAGCTTAACACAACAAACATGCAAGCTCATGTTCATTGTGTTGTTGTGGTACAACATACTGGTCAAGGTTTGCATACATTAAGTTCTGGCTGAAAAGGGATGGCGTATGATTTACCATTTCATCCACCTTTGGACTTCTGCCAGACATTTTCTATATATCTTGAAACATTTTGGATTATATCATTGTACTTCACTATTCCAGGCTATTGGTACATCAGCACATGCAAAATTCAGAACACCACTGGAATTGATTTGTATACTCTATTTTGCTCTTTTCTGTTACATAGTTTAAGACCATAGAGTCATAACAGTCTTCAAAATTCCAGGTGTATGTAAATCTTCAATTACTATATAAAGTACAGAAGTGAAGTATATGATTTCTTGTGATATGTCGTCATTTAGAAGCAACGGCTTTTAGTAAAGTTTAACACAACAAACATGCAAGCTCATGTTCATTGTGTTGTTGTGGTACAACATACTGGTCAAAGTTTGCATACATTAAGTTCTGGCTGAAAAGGGATGGCGTATGATTTACCATTTCATCCACCTTTGGACTTCTGCCTGACATTTTCTCTATATCTTAAAAACGGTTATCTGGTATTGTTGATGAATAATCTTGAGTCATTAACAGAACTGTCAACCATTAAAATTTGGTCAGATTGATTTTTATTTTTATTCTCCAACTAAGCCAACATGATTGATCTTTCTGGTCAGAAAGAATTGTACATTAACAAAGTCAGTTTTAAAACAGATATATCAGTATCTTCTAGGGAGCTACTAGTGTAGTTCTGAGTATGTTCCTGATTTGAGATGCTTGAAATCGGAGTGATATTTCTCCATTTTTCTTCTCATTTACTTTCTTTTATTCTCCTCACGCCCAGTGACCATTGTTCTGAAAGACATTACTTTTACACATAGGATACTGTCACCTGGATATCAAGATCAGAACCATGGTGGTTAATTTTTACATGTATATCAGAATGTTCTCGTTTTATAAATATATACTTGACTTGATTGGTGGAGTTTTCAATTAATCTGGTGGTATTCTTTTTGTTTGACCTTAGAGTTCAAATATGATCTTGACATCACGAACTGGTTTGGTGTCTGGGAGTATGTGAGTTGCTGATCATGATGACAGTGCTATTTTATGTATATGATTGTAGGTTATACATTAAGATTATTTGATTTTCTCTGGATTGTTTATACATTTGATTATTATTTTGTGTGGGTAGGTTATACATTAAGATTATTATCTTCTGTTGGTAACCATGTTTACTTGGTTCAGAGTTGTGTTTGTTCACAGTTGAATGGAAATCTCCATCAGGATGAGCTTCATCCTAGTTTTCATATTGTGACATGGGTTTTTATATTAAGATTGTTTATATTAGAATTACTCATTCCTATCTGAAACATCCAAAATGGAAGGAGTCTTTATGTTGTATTCAGTTTTATTTGGGAAGATCTTGGTGGTCTTCAAAATTACTGGTCTCTTTATACATCTACAATTAACTGTATACAATACAGAAGTATATGCTTTTCTGTGACTTGTTGACATGTAGAAGAAGGGATCTTTAGTACAGTTTAACACAACAAACATGCAAGCTCATGTTCATTGTGTTGTTGTGGTATAACATACTGGTCAAGGTTTGCATACATTAAGTTCTGGCTGAAAAGGGATGGCGTATGATTTACCATTTCATCCACCTTTGGACTTCTGCCAGACATTTTCTCTATATCTTGAAACATTTTGGATTATATCATTGTACTTCACTATTCCAGGCTATTGGTACATCAGCACATGCAAAATTCAGAACACCACTGGAATTGATTTGTATACTCTATTTTGCTCTTTTCTGTTACATAGTTTAAGACCATAGAGTCATAACAGAGTCTTCACAATTCCAGGTGTATGTAAATCTTCAATTACTATATAAAGTACAGAAGTGAAGTATATGATTTCTTGTGATATGTCGTCATTTAGAAGCAATGGCTTTTAGTAAAGTTTAACACAACAAACATGCAAGCTCATGTTCATTGTGTTGTTGTGGTACAACTTACTGGTCAGAGTTTGCATACATTAAGTTCTGGCTGAAAAGGGATGGTGTATGATGTATAATTTCATCCACCTTTGGACTTCTGCCAGACATTACCTCTATATCTTAAAAACAGTTATCTGGTATTGTTGATGAACAATCGTGAGTGATTTCCAGTGTCATAATGTGATAGTTTTATGAGAGGCATAATATTCTTGTATGAACAGAAATGTCAACCATTAAAATTTGGCAGATTCATTTATAGTTTTAATCTCCAACTTAGCCATCTTGATCGCTCTAATTTTCTGGTCCGACCGAATTGTACATCAACAAAATTCAATTTAAAACTGATATATCAAAATCTGACTTGAAGAGAAAACAATCTAGGTAGTTCAGAGTTGGGTATGTTCTAATTTGAGATGCTTGAAAGTGGAGTTTCCCCTATTTTTGTCATTTGCTTTCTTTCTCAGTCACCATTTTTCTGAAAGACATTACTTTTACACATAGGGTTCAGTCACCTGTATATCAAGATCAAAACCACGGTGGTTAATTTGTACATGTATGTACAAATATTCTAGTTTATAAATGTATACTTGACTTGATTGTTGGAGTTTACAGTTCATCTGGTGGTATACTTCTTATTCGACCTCAGGGTTCAAAGATGACATTGACATCACTAACAGGTTTGGTGTTGGGGAGTATGTGAGTTGCTGATAGTGATTACAATGCTATTTTGTTTACTATGATTGTACGTAATACATTAAGATTATTATTTTCTTTGAGTAACTGTTTTCTTGGTTCTGAGTTCTAGATGATGCCTTGATTCTGACCCTAGCAGATTCCAGATACAAATTTTATTTACAGTTCGATGGAAATCTCATCAAGATGAGCTTCATCCTAGTCCTCATATTGTGACTTGGGGATTTTTATATTAGGATTATTTATACTAAAATTACTCATTCCTATGTGAAACATTCAAAATGGAAGGAGTCTTTAAGTTGTAATCAGTTTTAATTTGGGAAGGACTTGGTGGTCTTAAATTTAGAGTATCTTTATACATCTTCAATTACTGTATACAATACAGAATTATATGCTTTTTTTTGACATGTAGAAGCAGGGATCTTTAGTACAGTTTAACACAACAAACATGCAAGCTCATGTTCATTGTGTTGTTGTGGTACAACATACTGGTCAAGGTTTGCATACATTAAGTTCTGGCTGAAAAGGGATGGCGTATGATGTACCATTTCATCCACCTTTGGACTTCTGCCAGACATTTTCTCTATATCTTCAAAACAGTTATCTGGTATTTCTGATGTTCAGGATGGAATCCATTCAGAACAACAATGAATTCATTTAAAATACTCTAAAAACCCTTGTAATTTTGATCAAACTTATAAGTTGTTTTTGTTGATCACAATACTGTAAGTTCTGTTTTAAATTCTCACATTCTGTTATAGGGAAATAAATTTTTAGTTGTATTTTGAAGAATGGTGAGGCTTTTTTCTGTTGATTAGGTTTTTGGAATATGTCTTAAAGTTGTGTTTAATTTTCAGTTTTAGAGGTGTTAAGTCATTCATTGGAATTACAATTTAGGACTAGATTACTATTCGTTTAAAGACATTTTGGATTATATCATTGTAATACATCTTCACTATTCTAGGTTGTTGGTGGGGCCCCAAGTGGCGGAGTGGCCTAAAGCACTCTCCGTTATGGAGCACTGCCATCTCACCTCTGTCTGCTTGGGTTCAAGTCTCAGATTTGGCTAATGTGGGTGTGTGAGAAAACTTGCCAGTAGCTTCTCATGGGTCGGTGGTTCTTTCCAGGGTTTTCCAGTTTCTTCCTCCACCATTAATACTGGCCGCCATGTAAAGCCTATCTTATGCTGAAAAATGGCATTAAACCCTACAACAACAACCAGGCTATTGGTACATCAGCACATGCAAAATTCAGATAACCACTGGAATTCATTTGTATACTCTATACTTGTTTACTTGTGATGTAACTTTTAAGTTTTATTTTTTAAAATTTAATTCACAATACAGTAGTTTTTTTTTTTTATAAAAAAAAATTGAATTTGTTGAATTGTTGAAATTTCACAAAACTTGTTGCATTTTGCTCTTTTCTGTTACATAGTTTAAGACCATAGAGTCATAATATAGTCTTCACAATTCCAGGTGTATGTAAATCTACAATTACTATATAAAGTACAGAAGTGAAGTATATGATTTCTTGTGATATGTTGTCATTTAGCTGCAGTGGCTTTTAGTACAGCTTAACACAACAAACATGCAAGCTCATGTTGAGGTGTTGTTGTGGTACAACATACTGGTCAAGGTTTGCATACATTAAGTTCTGGCTGAAAAGGGATGGTGTATGATGTATAATTTCATCCACCTTTGGACTTCTGCCAGACATTACCTCTATATCTTCAAAACAGTTATCTGGTATTGTTGATGAATAATCTTGAGTCATTTCCAGTGTAATAATGTCATAGTTTTATGATCAGGTATAATATGCTTGTATTAACAGAAATGTCAACCATTAAAATTTGGTCAGATTCATTTTTTCATCTATCCAACTTAGCCATCATGATCGCTATAATTTTCTGGTCAGACAGAATTGTACATCAACAAAATTCAATTTTAACACGGATATATCAAAATCTGACTTGAAGAAAAAATATTGTAAAAAATATTCTAGGTATCTAAAAGTTCAGAGCTGGGTATGAGACGCTTGAAATTAGATTAATATTTCCCCCTTTTATCTCATTTGCTTTCTTTCTATTATTCTCCTCACCCCCAGTCACCATTGTTCAGAAAGACATTACTTTTACACTACTCATAACCTATTAGAGCAGTTAGCTATGGCCAGGTATGATTTGGTACATCATGTTGTATTTAATGTTTTTTCAGTTATTAACTGGCATTATAAAATAACTTGTGTAATGTTGTGTGCTTAATTAGTACTTATTTGTTTATCTTTAGTTTTTGTAAAGTTGTAATTTATTACAAGAGCATTCTGCCATTTTGTGTTCTCCAGTTTGATTGCCTGTCAGATGATCAGCTGTCTATGACATTTTTGTCCTTTAAAAAAAGTTTGTTTTAAAAATGAATTGGGATGGAGCATATTTCAGGATGGTGAGCTTTTTTTGTGTCCATAATAAGGCAGTTGATGGACATCCATATATTCTCCATTTAATTGCCCACAGCTTTTTTATCTGCCCACAATAAGGCAGTTGATGGCCATCGTATGCTTTCCATTTTTTATTGCCCAGTTTTTTTATATGTCCCCAATAAGGGCAGTTGATGGACATCCATATGTTCTCCATTTAATTGCCCACAGCTTTTTTTATATGCCCACGATAAGGCAGTTGATGGCCATCCGTATGCTTTCCATTTTTAATTGCCCACAGCTTTTTTATATGTCCACAATAAGGCTGTTGATAGACATCCGTATGTTCTCCATTTAATTCATGCCAAATAGTCTCCATTTAATTCATGCCAAATAGTTCTACCTTCTACTGGTACTAAACACTGCAGATGATTTTAGGTGAGGAAAAAACTTGTACCTAAAAATTTCATTTATGGGTCTTTGTGGATGACTTGCACTATGGCTAATAAAGAAGCTTTTGATTTCTGGGAGGGTCAGAAGGTCAAAGCTTAATATCACTTGACTGTGACTCAAAGAAAAATGGATTTTGCAGAATAATGTATGTTCTGGAGGAAGTTCCTTAACCAAACTTATGCCTTTAATGTGTTTATGCATCTTAATGGATTTTAGTTTCTAAAGGTTAAAGGTAGGTTGAGGTCATTGAGACCTGTCAGTGAATAATCCACAGAGTTGCTCATGCCTAACTGGTGTCTACATTGACAAATATAAAATGCAAGGCAGGCAAATTAATGTGCTGTTACAGGTATTCTTTTTCACCAAGTAAAGATTGTACATTTGTGCAAGTTAGTTATCTATGTGCTGTTGTAGTACAACATATGGGATTCAACTTGCAAACATTAAATTGTGACTATTACAACATGATGTGTGATGGCAAGTCACCCATTCATACATGACTGTCACACAAGCTGTTACATTTATACAGGGCATGAATACCTGTTAGGAAGTTTTAGTTTTCAAGTCAGATCGAATTTCATTGGAATTATGTTTATAACAATGGAAAGGTATTTTGATTTTGCTCTTAATTAATTATGAATGGGAGATAAATACAGACAACTTTTTTAGATGTAAAGTTAAATTGAGATCTCTTGCTTCTTCTGTTAAATTTGATTTTGTTATAAGAGGATTTCATGGTATATTTCATGAATATTTACTCTCCTGTTTGGATGCTGTATATTGCCCATCATTCCATCAGATTACAGTAGTCCCTCAAATCCCCCCCCCCCCCCATTTAAGGCATTTCTTGTTATACCTAAAGGTTGTTTTACTAGTAAGGTTAGAGGTTACATCACATTGAGGGTCTCGAGTGGTCTAAAGTGCTCAATTTGTGGATCACATTCGTCTCACATCTGTGTTGGTTCGAGTCTCAGGCTCGGCCAGTGTGGGAACATGAGAAGGCTTGCCAGTAGCTGCTCATGGATAAGTGGTTCTTTCTGAGTTTTCCCGGGTTCTTCCTCCACCATTAATACTGGCTGCCATTTATAGCCTGTCTTGTGCTGAAAAATGACATTAAACCCTACAACAACAGCAACTTTAACATGAGAATAAAAGAAAAGTGTACTAAAAATGTGCAAGAATAGTCAAGCACAGACATGTACACACCAGGGGCTTTAAAATGGGGACCACTTTCTATAATCTTTTCCATGTGTAAGTAGAATGGAAAAATCAAATATAACTTTGGGTAATAACTTATGTACATGGTTAATAATATGTGTGCATAGGATGGAAAAATCAAATATAACTTTGGGTAATAACTTATGTACATGGTTAATAATATTTGTGTGCATAGGATGGAAAAATCAAATATAACTTTGGGTAATAACTTATGTACATGGTTAATAATATGTGTGTGCGTAGGATGGAAAAATCAAATATAACTTTGGGTAATAACTTATGTACATGTTAAAAATATGTGTGTGCATAGGATGGAAAAATCAAATATAACTTTGGGTAATAACTTATGTACATGGTTAATAATATTTGTGTGCATAGGATGGAAAAATCAAATATAACTTTGGGTAATAACTTATGTACATGGTTAATAATATTTGTGTGCATAGGATGGAAAAATCAAATATAACTTTGGGTAATAACTTATGTACATGGTTAATAATATTTGTGTGCATAGGATGGAAAAATCAAATATAACTTTGGGTAATAACTTTTATGTACATGGTTAAAAATATGTGTGTGCGTAGGATGGAAAAATCAAATATAACTTTGGGTAATAACTTATGTACATGTTAAAAATATGTGTGTGCATAGGATGGAAAAATCAAATATAACTTTGGGTAATAACTTACGTACATGGTTAATAATATTTGTGTGCAAAGGATGGAAAAATCGAATATAACTTTGGGTAATAACTTATGTACATGGTTAATAATATTTGTGTGCATAGGATGGAAAAATCAAATATAACTTTGGGTAATAACTTACGTACATGGTTAATAATATTTGTGTGCATAGGATGGAAAAATCAAATACAACTTTGGGTAATAACTTTTATGTATATGGTTAATAATATGTGTGTGCATAGGATGGAAAAATCAAATATAACTTTGGGTAATAACTTATGTACATGGTTAATAATATTTGTGTGCATTGGATGAAAAAATCAAATATAACTTTGGGTAAAAACTTTTTTATGTACATGGTTAATAATATGTGTGTGCATAGGATGGAAAAACATACTTTGAGTAATAATACTATTGGAGCAGATGGTAATGGTAGCTCAGTGGTTAGAGAATTGGAATTGTAATGCAAGATCTTAATTTTGATATCCAGTCAGGTCATTAATTCATCAGCTACCTCATTGTGTCCTTGTAAAAGGCATATAGCTACCATGTTGCCTTCTTGATAGTCAGTAATATCTTAGTTGACAAAACGGAATTTCATTATTTTACAATACCGCTACAAATATGTCATGATTTGAATGTATACTTTTCTATTTTTGGCTTAAAATATACACTTCATCTTCCTAGCAATACAATCATTAAAAATGTTTAATCATAGTTATCAAGTGCAAGTCAGTTATCTGTGTGCTGTTGTAGTACAGCGAACAGGATTCAGCTTGCAGACATTAATCTTTGGCTTCTACAGGAAGGTGTGTGAATTTATACATCTTTAAACAACAGCCAGACAGTACTAATGAATGACAGTTTGACTAGCAATAAGTTTTAAACAATCATTTGAGTAGCAAATGGTTGAATTGTGGTGGTTTAGTGGTTAGATTAGGAGTTGTAAAATATTGAGCCATGGATAATCAAGAGTGCTACCATTTTGTTTCCTATCATCAGTTAGCTACAAATTTGTTTCCTTTTATTCGATCATCTAGGGTTGGCTACTGTTTTGTTTTACTATTGGATCAACTAGAGTTGGCCACTGTTTCGCTTTACAATTGGATAGTCTAGGGTTGGCCACTGTTTTGCTTTACAATTGGATAGTCTAGGGTTGGCCACTGTTTTGTTTTACTATTGGATCATCTAGGGTTGGCCACTGTTTTGTTTTACTATTGGATCAACTAGGGTTGGCCACTTTTGTTTTACTATTGCATCTTCTATGGTTGGCCACTGTTTCACTTTATAATTGGATAGGCTGGCGTTGGCTGCTGTTTTGTTTTACAGTTTGATCGTCTAGTATTGGCTGCTGCTTTGTGTCTACTGTTGGTTTTCTATGACACTATTACCTACTGAGTCATGAAGAGTAGTCCATCATTTTGACAATAGACTTTGGTCATACAGTAACATACAACATGAATTAGAAGTTACCTTTTATTTTTAAGGACATTTATATTTTCATTTCATTTTGTTTATAGTTGAACATGAAATAACACATTCTCATGTGTTCTGTGTAAGTAGTTATTTGAACATGATAAATCATTCCCATGTCTTGTGTGTAAGCATTTGAACAGGGTAAATCACATTCACATGTATTTTGTATTTGGAGTCAAATTTGTGAAAGAAAATGTACTTAACTATGTGAAATGATGTCATGCTGGATTTTTCAGTGTACTTGGGATTATCTTGGAACTCATAAATAATTGGTCTTGGAATTTGTTTACAAGTTGGATCCAACTACAAACTTTATTGACCCAGGTCTGATATTGTATAATGCACTGGCAGATTTGGGACTAGGTCATTTGTTGGGAGTAATCATTGTGACAAAAAACATTGACCCAAATCTTACAGTTCATTATGATATGGCAGATTTGGGACTAGGCCATTTGTTGGGAGTAATCAGTGTGACAAAAAACATTGACCCAGATCTTATGGTTCATTATGATATGGCAGATTTGGGACTAGGCCATTTGTTGAGAGTAATCAGTGTGACAAAAACTATAGACAAAGATCTGCCAGTTATTATATGGCAGATTTGGAACTATGCAGGTTGTAGTTTGATCTGACGTTAACATAGATCTGTAAATGGACCCTCTGTTGATGGATAATTGCTTATTGTTTATATATTATCTAAAAGTGGAGGAATATATTTATTAATTTGTTGATGGATAATTGCTTATTATGTATAGATTATCTGAAAGTGGAGGAATATGTCTATTAATTTGTTGATGGATAATTGCTTATTGTTTATATATTATCTGAAAGTGGAGGAATATATCTGTTTATTTGTTGATGGATAATTGTTTCTTGTTTTAAAATTATCTAAAAGTTGAAGAATTTAACTCCATTAATTGATCTTTTTTTAAAAATCGATAAATGCTTATTGTTTATGGTTTTCCAAAAGTAGAGAAAGTGATTGTTCTGTTTATTGATCATTTCTTGTAGCCTATTTACAAGTGGAAAAATTGATTTACATGTATGGAGAATGACATGTTTATAGATTCTCTTCTGGCGAGCAGTTGCTGTGCACCATTGCTAGGAATAAGTATAACCGTTATGTAATTTTCTTTTTTTCCAGAGATGCCGAGAGGAAAAGGAAAGTGAAGCAGATCTACGCTATGTTATCCACCCAGGAAGGGGATTATAAAGCCATGAAGAGAAAAAAAGTTGAGTGAACACTGATTCCACCGGCATATAAAATTGGCCAGTTCTAGCATGCTGATCACTGGGGTGTGCCATGAAAATGGCATGATTCCCATTTTGTCCCTTGTCTAGTAGCGGGACAGAGATGAAGCTGAAGCTTAAAAAAAATATGACTTCAGTTTTCATAGAAAGGCATATTTATGGCTGGATTACCATTTATGGATTTAGTCTAAGACTTGTGTAAAGAGACTGCTGAGAATAAAATGTATACCACATCTTTAAGTACCACATATCGTATCATAACTATGAGAATATTGCATTTGAACAACTACCTGGAAAGGAAATATTTGCACAAGCTTTTGCATTACCACATACAGAAGAGAAATGTATATCAATAATCTGCCATGTTGCACTGGAGTGACATTGATAGTCATCGTTTGGTTCAGTATGAATCATTTAATATTTTACATCAAATGTCCATTCATGGAGACTGCAAGCAGGCCACGCACAAAGGAGATGATTAGGTTATGAAACCTGTTGATCAGGGAAGCTTAATTTCATAATAGGCGCAGAGTAATTAAACCATGACTACTACTAAATACTAAGCAATAGTTATGTAATTATTATCTTGTGACTGTGTGAGAGAGTGTCTGTAGATATGAAATTAAATTGCATTTGATTCATAGTTTGGCTTTTGTTTTATATGATTTCATGTAAATTCTGTTGAAATGTTGATTTTTATATGTCCAGCTGTCTATTAAATTTTCCTTTCCACATAATATATTCTACCAGTCCATTAACTTTTATTTTCCACATGACATCTTCTATCTGTCCATTAACTTGTCCTTTCAACATGACATTTTCTACATGTCCATTAACACATTAACCACTAGCGACGACTTCCTACATGCCAACCATTGCACTTTTGGCGTAATCATTACGCTTTTTCCCACTAAATTCCGCGTTACGCGTTAACGTTTATAGATTACGCTTTTTCGATATATCCATCTTGCAAAAAAAATAATTTTTTTTTCGTTTTTATTAGCATTTATTTTTTACATACTGTTTTATTTTTAATTAAAAAATACCCCGCTTCTACATAACTACGATATACGAGTATACTTGTCCGTGGACTTTCCTAATATTCATGTTCTATTTATAGCAACTATCTTGTTACTAAGATACTTTCAAACTTTCGACCTCATATTCTATTTATAGCGGCTTAGTGAGGAGAGAACAGACTGGTTTCTATTTTGTTTAAATCATTATGCACATACTCTTTGTTCTAATTTTGTATAGTGCAGAACCAGTCTAAAAGTTTTTTTGCGCTAAAAAGTATTAAAAAATTCTCAATGCGTTTATGAGTGCAAAAAAATCTCTTAAATAATTTCACAGATGGGTTAGAAAAAGTCAATAATAAACAAAGCAAAATGTAATCAATCCTCCAAACACGACGAGGGCATCATCACGTGACGTCTAATCGTTGGCGCTAAATGGCTTCAGATGTTAATATGGATTCTAGTCTTTGTGTATGTTAGAGCACATTTTTTTCCCCAAGAATTTCGCAGATGGATCAGAAAAAAGCAAAACAACGAGTCCTCCAAAAATTTAAAGATGCATATATGAATGGCATAATACAGCGTTCCATTCTAGGACAGCATCATGCTCATTGCAGACTGCGGAAACGATTTTAGCATTGGTCATGGTGGTAAATTTGATGTGGAAAAACACATGAAAACAAGGAAACACATCGAATTAGCTCGCCTTACGAACTCTAATACTAAGGTAACTTCTTATTTACAGCAGAGCTCAAGTGCAGACTTGAATACTATAAATGCTGAGGTGTTATTTACCGAGTTTTTAATAGAACACGGACTACCCTTAGCGGTAGCAGACCACGTTGGTCCCTTGTTCAAGCGAATGTTTCCTGATTCGAAAATTGCGGAAAAATATGCTTGTGCAAGAACAAAATCATCTCACATTGTTCGGTGCCTAGCAGAAGATACTTCACTTAAAATTGCAGAAGCAATGAAAATTGGGCCGTTTAGTATTGCCACAGACGGGAGTTGTGATTATGAGGATAAAAAGTTGTACCCAGTATGTGTTAGATACTTTGACAGTAAAAAAGGCAAAGTCATGAGTGTTCTTCTTTCTTTACCAGAATTAACAAGAGATTCCACTGGACAAAACATTTTTGATTTGCTTGACAATGTTTTGAAGAAACATGACATAAGTTGGCAGAACTGTATAGGGTTTGCAGCTGATAATGCATCAGTGATGACTGGAATTCATAAAGGAGTTGCATCCTATATTTTGAAAATGTCTCCATCAGTGTTCATAACAGGTTGCCCCTGTCATTTGATGCACCTTGCTGCTGGTAAGGCTGCTGATAAATTAGAAGTAGATATTGGCCATTTATTAATAGATATCTACTATTATTTGGAGAAAAGTAGTAAAAGGAAACAGGCTCAAAAGTTGTTACAAGATCAGTTTAATCTTGAAGACTATAAAGTTATAAAGCATGTGTGTACAAGATGGTTATCCCTTGGCAAATGTGTTAGCCGTTTACTTGAGCTTTGGGATGCACTACAAGCAATCTTTCAAACTGAAAGTGAATCTTCACAGAGAAAACATGGTGGAAAAGTGAAGAAGAGTGGTACAAAAGCAGAATCTGTTATTGCAAGTCAGAAGAGAACAAGAGATGAAAGTATAGACAGACATACTAACAATAAAGAGATTGGTGTAGCAGAAAGAAAGAAATTTAAATCCATGGAATTTTTATTTGAGAGGCCTCTTTCTATCCAGCTAGAGGGCCTCCAGGCTCAGACCATGACTGTGAAAGATAAATCTTTTGACATAAAATTTCATCAGCCATCTGGATCAGGTTCTTCAGAGTATAAATCTGTTAAAAAGCAAACTGGATCTTCTCATACTTCCAAGGGCAAAACTAGCATGCGAGATGGTTTACAAAAAGCTTAATGATCCAGTTACAAAACTGTACTGCTTGTTTATGAAGAGTGCCATTCCATTGTTTGATGCAGCAAATGTTGTCTTGCAGAAAGAAGAACCATGCATTCATATTATGCACAAGATTCTGTCAAACCAGTTGTCAGATTTGCTAATAAGGTTTATTAAGCCAGAAATCATCGCATCAGCCAAACTTTTAACTGATATTGACTTTCATGACCATGCAAACCAGAAAGATAATGAAGATCTAGCTATTGGTGCAGAAGCAAGAGAATTCATAGAACACAATTCTACTCTTCCTGTGAAGATGTTCTATGATAATGTTAGAGATTATTATGCTACAGCCTGTGATTACATGCTCCATAAATTCCCATATGGAGATGAACTGCTTTTAAATGCTTCAGTTGCTTATGTAAATGAGAGACAGTCAAAAAGCTTCAAAAGTGTTAGATTCTTTGTCAAGAGATATCCCTTTCTATTGCCACCCTTGTCTAACTTGGATCATCAGGAAGAAGAATTCCTGAAGTATCCAGTTGGGATTCTACCTGACAATATACTTAATGCAGATAGAGTTGATGTGCAATGGCACCTTATTTCCCAGCTAAAAGACTCTATCACTGGAAGAAATAAATTTCCTCTTCTTTGTCAGGTTATGAAAAGAATATTGGTTCTTTACCATTCTAATGCTGACTATGAGAGATTGTTCAGTGTTGTTAACAAAAATAAAACTGAATTCAGGTCCAGGCTAAGTAACCCGGTACTGAGTGCTCTACTGGTATGCAAAACATTCATGGCCTCAGCTGGTACAAAATGTTTTGAAATGCAACATGACAATCTGTTGCTTTCTAAAGCTAAAAGTGCTACATATGAACACTTAACCATTAATGAATGATAAAAGACGAGAAAAGCAAATAAATCATTGTTAATTGTAATTGTAGTATGTTATATGTGGATTACTCTTTTTCTGCTTGGATTCCTCTTTTTGACCACTTGGATTACACTTTTTCCTCGTCAGGGGTTGGCATGTATGCGACTTTACGGGGCATGAGGTAGTAGCATACTTCCAAGGTCTGTAGTGACAAGTGATACACTAAAGTGAGTGGTATTTTAAAAAGGTAAAATTTTCACATCCTGCTCATGTGCCTGCAAATTAACCAATGAAAAACATTTTCTTTAGTACAATTAGCAATTTGTCTAACAGAATATTGCTTGGAAATAGATGTATTAAGATGTATTCAGAAATATTCCCCAAAATGTGTTTCCTACTCGCATTTAATATGAAAACAGCAAAAACCTCCAGGGATTAATGTGTTATAAACAGTCACTTTTAATGATACCACAAAATTTGAATATTCCTTGCGTATTTAATCACTTGTGCATCAACACTGCACATGAATTACAAATTTAGCCATTCCGTGACAATTTTCAATTTTTTTCCTCAAAATTCTTGTCAACACATTAACACCTAGCGATGACTTTATGAGGCATGGGGTAGTACCCTACTTCCAAGGTCTGTAGCGTCAAGGTCATGCATGATAAATTAAAGTGGGTGGTATTATGAAAAGGTAGACAGATGTAGCTCTACAATGATAGCAAATAATCTGGACATTTTAGTTGCACTACAATATGCAGAGGGAAAAACCGAATTTTTTTTTTCCACCCAAAATTTGCCCATGATTGGAATCCGAATTTGTGTCCAGATTTTAGACTTTATGGCCTGAGATCTACAGCAGACTGGTCTCAAGTGCACACAGACATGTGAACCTGTATAAAAAGTAGGATAAGGTGGATATTTTGAATAAAGAGTCTTAGCCATGTGAAAATTATGGTTCTGTTAAGCAAACCAAAAAAATAAGTCAGAATTTTTACTTTCTGCTCATGCATTAGCAAACTAGCCAATGAAAAACATTTTCTTAAGCACAACTAGCCATTTGTCTAACGGAATGTTGCTACGAAATCGATGTATTAGGATATATTCAGAAATAGTCTCCAAAATGTGTTTTCTACTTTAATTTCATGTGAAAACAGCAAAAACCTCCAGGGGTTATTGTGTTAACTTGTCCTTTTCTCCTGACATTTTCATTCTGTCCATTAACTTGTTCTATCCACATGATTTCTTCTGTCTGTTCATTAACTTGTCCTTTCCACAAGACATCTTCTGTCTGTCCATTAACATAGTCTTTCACATAACATCTTGTCTGTCCGATAACTTGTCCTTTCCACACGACATCTTATGTCCTGCAGCACCTACCATTGAGTACATTTCTTCTTGATGAAAGAATGAAGAATATCAGTTATGGAGATTAAAAGTAAATATCACTGACTGGACAAATAAAACCTGGTTTCCACACAGAGAAAGAAGAAAAGAAGCCAAAAATCTGGGTCACTGTGACTAAAAGAAGATTTTTTAATCCAGTGTTAGATGCCTGACAATCTCTTCATCTATTGCCAATTTCATTTCGCATAATAACTTCTCAACCATCTACATTTACGCAGCTTTGTGGATAGCTTGCATATGGGGTAAGGAAGAGCTCAATTGAATTTGGGGTCAAAAGTCAAGGTCATTGTTTGAAAGAAGAACAAGAGTTGCTTGAAGGGACTGCCCAATAAGAATGTTCAGGAATTCAAAAATAAACCATTTTCTTTTGTAAAATGACGAGTGTTAAAAATTAAATACTTTTAAGTGATAAAGATTTTCCAAACAGTTTGTGTCAGCCATATTGGAAATGAGGTCCAACTGGACACCATTAGAAGATTTTTTATACAATAATTGTATCTTGATATGACCATTCATTGTATCATATGTCCGCAAGAGTTCACTTACTCTGCTGTTTCATGTAAGAAGTCTCCTAGTGTAAACCTTGATGTCATTATGACGAGCCATTCAGGAGTAGTACAAGAATTTTCATGATGACTGATATCACGGCCATATTGCACATCAGATTATCACTAGATCTCGTAAGAACTCTTTTGTTACAAAACCCTTGAACAAAGAATGTACATCTGTCTGTTCAGGAAAAGGAGTGATCGATTTTCTAGTTGGTTGTAATGGGAACCATATTAGACATTTAGGCAGCACCATTTTCATTTATGACCTTGGGATGAATATGTGTGTCAAGTTTCATGCAATTCTCAACACAATTTAGCAGGAGTAGCCATAACAAACATGGGTCAGTGAATTGATGGACAGCAGATGCCAGACATTGGACAACAGGCCTTCCCATAAGGTCTTTGGATGTATGATTAGTGGAGCTGAAAATGTTTTCTACAGAACAACTTAAGTTCTTCACTATGTGCAGTTTTATGGATAGTATGTATTTGGAGTAATGGTCACAAACTGAAGTAACAGAAAACCAAAACATTTTGTAAAACTTAACAATTAATGAAGATTAAATAAAAAGATATGAATTTAAATTATTCTTTATAAAACTCGTTGAACAAATGAAAAGTCCCATCTAGTTTCAATACTGGAAAGGTACTGGTCCTCCAAGAACCATGATGTCAAGATGGCATTGTCCTGAATTCCTTATAATTTATAAAAATTCCAGAATATTATCATTGACCAAATAATTAGCACTTTCTTTCACCACTGAACAGTCCAAACAAATGTTTTTCCTCTAGAAAAATATCTAAGGACAACACAAAATATGTCTGCAGACTTGCATCAGGAACACAAAGTGTCAATGATTCTAGGTATCAAAATGAAACAAAAGGAAATGGAATGCTTAACTTTATCCTTATATTCACTGTAAATTGTGACTGTATTTCGAAATGGACTCCATATGACAACATACACTATTAGTTTATGACGTACTAAATCACAATACACTATATTGACGTGACCTATGCAACCAATGTGGATGCCACAAAATTGTTCTGAAAACTTCCATATCCCACCAGTCACTAAGAAACTTACATTTTAAGTCTTATTATTATGATTATTATTACTGTCGACACATAAACTACTAAAAGATCCTATGTGATTTGTGTATTCAAGAGCCAAATTACACGCAATTTATAACAAAAAATATTCTATTCAATTTACGACCATGACTAAAAATGATGAAAAATAAAATCATATACCAGAAGTTACAGATATATATATATATATATATATATATATATATATATATATATATATATATATATATAACAGACTACAGTAAGGAAGAAGTATATTCTATACAAAGGTCAAAGTTCCATGTCAGTCTAAAAGAAGAATGGTTTCTGCACAATAACACCCGTTCTTTATAACCTTTGGTTACCAAACTTTGTGGCTATTGACTGTTGAGTAGGGTAAATATCACGGACAACATGATGGGATAAAAATAGATTTGCAGAACAATATTAATTCTTTGTTAAAATATGTGGACCAAAGATTTTGGATGCCATGAACATGGACAAGATGTTCCAGAAAACTACTAAAAGAAGAAGAATGATTAAAGTTCAATTGTTACATAACAGACTTGACCAAACTCCTGTGGTGTGAACTGGGTCATAAAGAAACCTATTAATTTTGGGATTAAAAGGTCTCAAGTTCAAGATCACTGATCTGAAAGAAGAAAAATGGCTCCTTTACATAGATTTGTTATCAGCACAGTTCTGTTAAACATGGAGAAACTCTTGCAATCTGCTGTTGAAGGTTGTTATTTGAATCTTTGTTTTGTTTTTAATAAATTGATTCATGGTTGTAGATTGTAAAGGTTCATTGTTGTAAATATGTTACATAGCTTCAGGATACGTACTTTTAATTTTAATAAATATGTTTATGTGATATTTTGCCTTGGTCGGTGTAGAAATAATCTTAGGATTAGGTCATTGGTTTCCCCAAGGAAATTCTATTACACCCATTTTCTGCTTGGCAGACTGTTAAAAGACCTCACTAAGTTCAAATGTTCTGGAAATGAACACTATACCCTCATCCAGCTTCTGAAATTGTATCTTAGTTTTATATACAAGATAGCGAGTAACATAATCGTTGCTATCATAAACATCTGTAGTGGAGACAGTCACCTAGTTACATGGGTGAAATTTTTCCAACATATGATGGAGATTCTGTCTTCAGAATGTCCACACAGGTTGATCTTCCAAATCGTGAAAATGTTGAGGTTTTCTTTTGGGGAGGTTAAAGTGGTTGGAAAGTGTTTATATAATAAATGCTTTAGGATACTCAATTTAAATAATAAATATAAAAATCAATTTAGGATACTCAATTTAAACTTTAAGATTTACTGTTGAGCAAACAAATGGAAGACAAAGAAAAAGAAATTGCTAATGGATACCATCGGAAGTGATGAAGTTTTCATGTGTATCACGTGTTTAGGAAATTGATAATGGAGACCATCTTAAGTGATGAAGTTTTCATGTGTATCGCGTGTTTGAGAAATTGATAATGGATACCATCTTAAGTGATGAAGTTTTCATGTGTATCAAGTGTTTAAGAAATTGATAATGGATAACATCTTAAATGGCTCGGTCAATAAAGTCATCTTGTTTTCTTACAGTGAAAGGTTTACAATCTAAAAATTTAAACATGGAAGAAGTTTCAAAATAGTTCTTTTGTGAGGCATTTTTGGAAATGTTTGAGAGAATATATTTTAAATTTCGGTAGGTCCTGGCAAATGTGAAATACGAGTCACAGTTACCTAATATTGTGACTGTAGTACTCGTCAAGATGCACCAAGTTTCATGATTCCAGGTATGCAGTGTTCAAAATTCACAAGCTACAGCTCACCAACTTTCATGATTCCAGGTATACAAAATTCCCAAGCTACATCTACTCATGGGATAGGTGCTTTGAAAATCACTCCAAACTGTTGCCTAAGATCCAGGAGGAAAGAATGTTTGAGATGCAGTGAAGCGGTACACGTGTATATGCTTTTATATACTTTGATGCAGTACAGTTATAATAGTTAAGGCTAGCCTCGATTTAGAAGAGAACAACATACCGTATTTTCGCGCATATATCCCGCGTGTTATACCAGATTTTACAAACCCCGCAGGGGGGGGGGGGTGCGGGTTATATAAGGGTGCGGGCTATATCACAATTTTTTTTACACATAATGATATTTCAATATATTGTTTGAAAAACGTAACTACATAACATATATTGTTCATGTTTTGTTTTGCTAGGGTTGGATATTATGGCTACTACGGTGACTTTGCAACATCTTACGGTATCGGGACCAAATCAACATTTCGGGATAAAAACTTAAAATTTCGTATCCGTCAGGTTTTCATAATCAATATTTTCTGTTTTCAATCGAAATAACTACGGTACCTAATTTTACCGCTGGGCCACGATCCACTGCTTCAGGTCAGCTTCAAGGTGAGGCCACTTTGCTTTAGGTCCGCGACGAGCACGTTTTCGTGGATTCATCTTCTCCAACGTTCCTTTTTCTTTTCTCCAACCTTGGATTACACTCTCATCAATATCAAATTTTTTGCCTGTGGCTCTATTGCCATGCACTTCAGCATACGCAATGGCAGTTAGCTTGAAGTCGGCTGTGTAAGACTTTCGTTTCGGCATTTTTTAATTTAAACAGAAAGAAATTATTTAAACTCAAATCTACACTTCACAAGAATACAAGATTATTTAGAAATGTCCGTGTTTATGTAGCCTGTAGTTGAGGCACAGCTCCTATAGACAGCCTACGCACACAAGCATTGTGTACCGTGTTTTTTGCCGACTTTTATTGAGCAAAGGTCGTCGGCTTACTTTGATGATGGCGCCGCTAAAGGCTCCAGTTGAAGGGTCAAACAAATACCTGTTTGTTATTGCTGCGGCAACTTCAGATAATTGTAGAACATTGAAACAGATTTGTTTTATTTGTTTAGCAAATATCAGTGCTTCAAAGGTAATCAGTTCTCTTTGAAGTGTCAGCAAACGTATTTTTTCTTCTTCCATCTGGTATTTGTTTTTAAATTAGTGTCATCTGCTTGACTGTACTCATTTTACGTTTCCGCCTTCTGCGGATTCGGATTTTAACTAGTCAGTTGCATAAAGTAATAAGGCCAGATATCATCATTAGCGGATTATGATATAACAGTGCACTGTTAGTGTGGTTTGCCAGTATGAGACAAGGACTTGTTATTTTAACAATATATTCCAGTACATTGTTTCCTGTCATGGTGCCTTTGATTTTCTCTACTCCGAACGCAAGACTGTATATACGGTTTTTATCAGCCAAAATTGGTGTCGCCACAAATATCACCAGATGGTATATTTTGTCACCAAAACGGAAAACAGAATCGCAGTTTGCTACATCAGCGAAGCCACGTGATCCTGTAATTGATTTCATTTCCGATTGTAGCTGTATAAATATATCTATGGTTGCGGGTTATACAAAGGTGCGGGTTATGCCAACGATTTTTTACACAAAACCCGCGGGCTATATGAGGGTGCGGATTATCTGCGTGTGCGGGATATATGCGCGAAAATACGGTAATGCTTGTATTAGTTCATGAACTTGGGATCTGGAAATGATTTGGGAACATCTGCCATTTGTTGTGTCATATTTACATTGTTAATTGGTACAGTTAAAAAGATACTTGCCTAATTTACCAAAAAGATAATTTGGTGAGAAAGATATTGTTTTATTTTTCAATGAAGCATACATCAAGCATACAGAATGCAGCACGACATGTTGGGCAAGGGCAACGATTTCCAAGCCATATTTCAGGGTGTTGCTGATCCTGTCGGCTGGAGAACCACTTTCCCATACATTCCAGACACCACATGGGCCTGCAGTAGCACTGCACACATTCGCCGATCTCAGGGTCATCACATTGTTTATTTAGCTTGATATCCGACTCCTTCTGCATGCAGCCAATACAAGTATCGACTTCCTGGAAAAACAAAAGTCAAGGCTCATTGGTGTATGTTATAAGTTAGTGAACACTTAGAATTTCAAACAATTTTATGGTACAATGTATTTTTGGAAAGGCTGTAATAATGAGGAAAACTAACATGACTGAATGAGTGAGTGTATTTGGGTGTTCAGTACATTGTTTTTCCTTATACTTTAGAGAAAAGAATTGAGATACACAAATGTTACCAGATTTTTACTACAAGTGACATGTTATTCAAAACTTGTTTAAAAAACGTTTAATGGCAAATGGTATTAAATATTTATAGGGTCCATACTTGTCATCAACAACTGCTCCTAATTTGGAATATGTGTCAGCAGATATATATATATAAATGTTACCAGATTTTTACTACAAGTGACATGTTATTCAAAACTTGTTTAAAAAACGTTTAATGGCAAATGGTATTAAATATTTATAGGGTCCATACTTGTCATCAACAACTGCTCCTAATTTGGAATATATGTCAGCAGATATATATATATATATATATATATATATATATATGACTTTGTAGATTATCTAATCTCTAGAAGCTCTAGGTGCTTTACAACATTAGACAGCACCTTAAACATAAAAAACATAATGATATGATTACCAAATAAAACCCACCATGAAATTAGAAAAAAAACCATGCTGAAAATATTTCAGGTAGGAAACATTATGAGGTCTAAGTTTGTTCTTGCAGTTGAAATAGGCGAGTTTCAAGAGCACTCTTTAAACGGGTCACTGTGTCTTTGTGTCTAAGTTCAGTGGGCCATTCGTTCCACGTTGCTGGGTCCTGTTATGCAAAAGAACATCGTCCACATGATTTCATTTTCATTGTGGGAATAATGAGTGTTTGATTGTCAAAAGAGAAGCATAAGTATCTTGCTGTTGTGTACACAGTTAGGTGAGGGTGAGATGGGTGAGGTGGATAGGTATGTTAGACAGGAGTCCGTAAGTGAAACGTAGCACAGAGAATACATTTTGTCTTTGATTCTGAATCAAATGGATAGCCTGTGTAGGGTACAGAGCTGTGGGGAGAAGTGCTCTGATCTTGTTACTCTAAGGATGATCCGAGCAGCTGTGTTAACTTTTTTAGTTTCTGTAGTAGATATTGAGACAAACCAGACAGAATTGAGTTACAATAGTTCAGTCTTGAAAGTACTAATGAACACATGTGTTTCAGTGGCATCAACCGAAAGTTATTTGTGAATGGAGTTGATGTGTCTCAGCGCAAGATATACATTCATTGCATATGTTTGTTCATGACATGTTGGTGCAATGTGAGAGTACTGTCCAGAGGAACACCTAGGTTTCATACTGACTGTGTGAATTTAATGTTGGTGTTGCTGATATTTATTGTTTGAGGTAGAAGATGTAAATGAGAGTCTTTGTGTTGTGATCAGAATGGTCAGTTTTATCATCATTAATCTGCAGTCTGTTACATGTAATCCATGATTTCACATCAGAAATGCACCTCTCTATACCTTTGATAAAAGCATCAACTTCAGTTGGGTGGCTAGATTTGTTTATTTGTGTGTCATCAGCATACAATTGGTCAGACACTGGATGATGATCTATGACATTTGAGAGCGTCTGAGTGTATAGAATGAAGTGAAATGATCCATGAATACACCCCTGTGGAACACCACAACATAAATCAATTGGGGTGGAGTGTATTCCATTTGCAGATACAATTTATGTCCTGTTGACTAAGTCGGACTTGCACCACAGTAAGGCTGTATTGTGAATGCTAAATGCAAGCTGGAGATGGTGAAATAATATATCATGGTCTATTGTGTCAATTGTTGCAGACAAATCATGGAGGGTGAGGACTGTAATTTTTCTGCTATCCAAGACAGAGAGAATGTCATTAACTACTTTCAGAAGAGTAGTTTCAGTACTGTGGCAAGGGAGATTTGCAGACTGTACATTGCTAAAAAGACTTTGAATTCAGATGAGAGACATGTTGACACTGAGCTTGTCCTTGAACAATATCACCCAACATAATTATTTAAATGTTCAAGTGTTTGAATAATCATCAAAGTACTGTATTTTTATATTTTTATATATTTCTCACTGTGCAAGTCCATGAACATATAAATAAATAACCATTTCCTCTCACGTCTTACACAACTGGCATAAGAAGTGAAGAATAATGAAATGGTGCATATTTAATTTCCTTATATAGTCTACATGTATGCATCAAATCAAGAAAATCGGAATCACCAAAAAGATTCTCGAACATTTAAATTACATTATGAATAATTTTAGTCATGTTCTTACCTAAAATTATTGAGTCAATCAACAAAAAGGGCATGCATGATTTCTCTACAGTACAAATGTAATCCAAGTATCATGCTATGTTGATATGACCTACATACTTTGACCTAAATAGTTGCTGACTTGACACTGGCAATCAGCCTTGATTGATGAGTAGAGATTATCGTCAAACATTGTAAATTGGAAAAGGGCAACAGGTAGAGATTACCATCAAACCTTGTAAATTGGAATAGGGCTACAGGTAGAGATTACTGTCAAACATTGTAAATTGGAAAAGGGCAACAGGTAGAGATTACCATCAAACATTGTAAATTGGAAAAGGGCTGTATATAGAGAGTACAAACTGTAAATTGGACAAGAGCTATAGGAAGCAGGTACACTTACTTGTACACTGTAAACTTAAAAAGTGGACTATACACTCGTACACTTTACATTGGAAAAGGGCTATAGGTAGAGAGTGCACATTGTAAATTGGAAAAGGGCTGTAGGTAGAGAGTACACACTGTAAATTGGAAAAGGGCTGTAGGTAGAGAGTACACTTGTACATTGTAAATTGGAAAAGGGCTGTAGGTAGAGAGTACACACTGTAAATGGAATAGGGCTATAGGTAGAGAGTACACTTGTACATTGTAAATTGGAATAGGGCTCTAGGTAGTGGATCAAACATTGTAAATTGGAAAAGGGATGTAGATAGAGAGTACAAACTGTAAATTGGACAAGAGCTATAGGAAGCAGGTACACTTGTACACTGTAAACTGGAAAAGTGGACTGTACACTCATACACTGTACATTGGAAAAGGGCAATAGGTAGAGAGTGCACATTGTAAATGGAAAAGGGCTGAAGGCAGAGAGTACAAACTGTCAATTTGACAAGAGCTATAGGAAGCGGGTACACTTGTACATTGTAAATTGGAAAAGGGCTGTAGGTAGAGAGTACAAACTGTAAATTGGACAAGGGCTATAGGAAGCAGATACACTTGTACATTGTAAATTGGAAAAGGGTGCTGTACACGCATACAGTATAAATTGGAAAAGGGCTATAGGCAGAGAGTGCACTCATTGTAAATTGGAAAAGGATGCCATACTCTTGTATGCTATAAATTGGAGAATGACTATAGGTAGAGAGTTATAATCAGTGATGGGAATTATTTGGAATACCACTCAAGTTTATTTAGAACTTTATTCATGAATACTTGTGTAAGTAATTATTTGGGATTAAATTCACAATACTGTAAGTTCTTTTACCTTTTCACTTTGTATTTTAGAGAAATAAATTATATGTTGAATTTGACAAAACTTGTCAATTAAGGCTCTTTTCTGTTACTTTGTTTAAGACCATAGAGTTCTAACATGTTCTAGATGACAATGATGTAAATCTTACTTATGATAATGATAAATCTTGAAAACCTTGTTATGAGTAAAAGGATGTTTGTCCTATCAATAATATGCTTTTACTTCATATAATGTCTAATTGGTACAAAATAGATCCAATATAAAATATAACCGTAATGGCATCCATCATGATACACGAAATCTTGTTATCTAAATGAAAATGGCATCCAGTATGTCCACCACAGAGTAAATTTAAAAATCAATTGTCACTGAAGAATATCAAAGATAAGTTCAATAATCCACAGTTACCCACCCACCCACTTGACTTGAATTCCTGGAAGTTCTTTTCGGACAGGAGAGCAACAGTTCTTTCAATGATTGTTTTTCTGATGGTCCAGAATTAAGAAAAAGTATGATAGTTTGTTTGCAGTTGTTCTGGAAAAAAGGTTGCTGATCTAACCTCCAACACTGCAACCATTATTGCCAATTCAAAATGTAACTGGTTTGAATACAAATGGTATATATCACCAATACATCTGTACTTTGTGAAGGAGTTGCAAAACCAGACCCACTTAATTCTGGAATGGAGTCAAAGGTCAGTTTGAATTTTTGTGGTTCAATGAACATTGTGGGCAGCTGATAACTGAATAGAAATTCTGAATTTTTGTTTCATTCTAACAAACAAATTG
Organism: Unio delphinus; assembly: GCA_029339505.1. NCBI lineage: Eukaryota > Metazoa > Mollusca > Bivalvia > Unionida > Unionidae > Unio > Unio delphinus. The sequence goes on along the minus strand of JAQISU010000002.1, from coordinate 4,216,175 downwards.
ATAGTCAGCACGCTGAAAATGCGAAATATACATCAGAATTATTACCAGTGATCATCCTTCTGTCCATCCAGCACAGTTTTGTAAATGCAACTAGTCTCACATTGTGTATTTGATTAATATATGGTATAATCAGCATTTAATTATGTACATATTAACAAAACACTATACCCCTGTAATTTTATATTTAATATCACCTAAGGTGCACATATAAAAAAACATTGCTTAGTTCACAATTTTCAGAGTTTTTGCCCCATATTCATTTTCCAGCCAAATGCAGGGTATGGCAAAATCTTATGAATTAAACTTTTCTCCGAGGTCATTCGATCACCATGAAAAAATTGTATGGTCAACTTAGAATAGGCACATACTGACAATTTGCTTTGCTCCCATAATTGTTCTTAAATAAAGAGATGTTTTTCTAGCAAATGAATGCATTATATGACAGAAACTTATGAATGCAACTAACCTCGTAGGGTTTCTGATTGATTACCAAATACCTATCCATACATTACTCCACATCATCTGCCTTTGTCAAAATTATTGTATTGGTTTTACTAGTAGCTTGATGCAGTGCAGGACATAATCTTGTGAAAGCAACTACCTGGAGTCTCATAGGTTTAAACTTTGGAAATGATATGGTACTCTTCTAAAGAAGCAAAATGGAACAGACCAACAGGCTCCTACAACATTTTGACTCTTCACCTGATTACTCCTGATAAAATGTATAACAGAATCTATTCTCTGTTTTCAAGGGATTGCTATGAAGACATCATCATTTGAATATGCACATATTGACAAATAATTGTTGTCCCATATTTTAGTCACTGCTCTGGTCTGTCAGTTCACTGCAGTATATTACTATAACAGAAATTTGGTATGTTGGGGTTTTCAAGAATATCGGATACAGTTTCAAAAATCAAATAGATAAAAAGACATAAGATACAGGTCTAATCAGAATTTCAGGGCCATAAGATATGTATGTAAGGAAGTTTTCAAGGACAGAAGATACGGATCAAATGTGGACTTCAAGGTCAAACACTGTGGATCTAATGAGTATTCCTGCTTATTTTTGGCCACACATTTGAATCTTTTTGAGGGTCTCTTGTTTTAAGTTATTTTGGGACTTAGCAAGCATATAATAAATTTATTATTCAGCTTTTCTGGAGAGATAACTCACCATATGTGGAGGAAGTCTGAATTTTTGATTTTGAGAGACCTGGTCCCTAAAAGCCTCCAAAAATAGTTCACTAAGAGATTGTCGCACAACAATATTCCTTGCATTCCTCACTGGGGACTGCAGTTTGTCTGTTAACTCCTTGTACTCCAGAGAATTTAATCTGCAAAACAAAAATACAACAAAACTTCAAATCTGCTGATATAAACATGAACCAGTTTTATCTCCCTTTACAATACATGGAGAAAAATATGTTTATCTTGTAGCTGAGTGTCATCAATAGTAATTGACACCAATAGTAACAGTGACCAAGGTAACTGTCACTAACGGAAACTGTGACCAATAGTAACTGTCACTAACAGTAACTGTGACCAATAATAACTGTCACTAACAGTAACTGTGACCAATAGTAACTGTCACAAATAGTAACTGTTATTAAAACAACTGACATTGTGATGTCCCATTATAACATCATGACTCTAGTACACAGTAAATTGAGACGCTTGGTTTTCAGTACTAGGTCAGCAGAATGCAACTGTGTACAGAAGCTGAATTTGATTTAATATGTGTGTATGTGTGTATGTGTGTATATATATATATATATATATATATATATATATATATATATATATATATAGTATGTATGCTGGATCACTGATATATCACACCTTGTTTCCTTTTAATGAAAAAAATATACAATGAGTGGTTCATCATGGGAGATAAAACTGACAGCCATAAACAGTGCACTGTAGGGGAGTAAACTCTTTACAACCCCCCTGCATATATGTATGCTCAAAAGAAGTTGTATAGTGATTCTTAATTTCATGTACACTTCATTCATATTAATTGCTATATGTTTCCTTTAAATGAAATGAACACATTAGGCTGGTGTGTGTGTGTGTGTGATTTGGATTTGTAACATTGCTTTAACAATTTTTCAGTCATATCGCTACAATGTCTGCAGTGTGGCAGTTTACAGTGATGTCTAGCACTGGAGCATCATGCCGCAGAGATGTAGCATGATGTCCCACCCAGTCAAATTATTCTGACACCAGGCTGACTAGTCCTAACACTAACCTCCTATTGTGTATGTATCTATAGTGACATTATGAATCAAGTCAGAAACAGGAGCAAGAGGTAATTAAATAACCCTAACAACATTTCATTGATTTCATTTCTGTCCACATTTTGCTATTCCTACTGACTGTTAGTGGCACATTTAATTTAACCCTACCAACATTTCATTGATTTTGTTTCTGTCCACATTTTGCTATTCCTACTGACTGTTAGTGGCACATTTAATTTAACCCTACCAACATTTCATTGATTATTTTTCTGTCCACATTTTTCTATTCCTACTGACTGTCATTGTCACATTCAATAATCCTCCTAGGTTTCTGCTGTGTAGGACTTGTTTGTGAATTTGCCTGTTGAAAAAAATGACCCAATTAGACAACTCGTTCACCTTTTGTGGGAGGTTTATAACAAACATATTTTGTATGGTGATGTTTGATCCCAAGAATGGTTTGCTGATAATCTGATTATGTTGAATATTACATGTTTGGGAACTGTATATACTACAGGCTGTTGCGGTGCAGTTTTAAATTTCTTTAGTGTTGGGGTGGGGGTTGACAGAAGCATTACTTGGGTGGCTGGTTTAGCTCAGGTAATTGGAATAAGTCTTGTTGTTTGTCACTAATCTGTAAATATTTGTGGCCTGAAATTTGCATATCAGTTGGGGGAATGTTTGTGTCTCCTAAATTCTGAATTAGGTACTTTTCGGCTACTAGCATTTGTTCATATTCTTCTGTAATATTTGCTTCTTCTTTCATTTTTTTCATGATGCATTCAGGCTTGTTAATTCCAAAGATTTGTTTTGGGTTTGTCGCCGATATTGACTTAGTGTTGGGCACAATATAGAAAGGATCATCACGTTAACAAAACTGCAGGTCTTAGCTCAGCATACCATTTGTAAATAGCAAGTGGATCTCTCTCTTTGTTGTTTTTATTTGCATTCATCTTAGGATTAATATCCTTGATGTCCTTGACATTGTCTCCTGTTCATGTTTTTGTCTGCCTTTCATTGAGTTCAAGATACTTGAGGTCATTCACATCTTTCTTTCATGTAACATCCCCCCATTTCAGATTGTAATGTTCAGTCTCTCCCCTCAAACTGAAAAGCACAGAGTTGTTAAACCACAATGTGTTAACAATGGTCTCAGATGTTTCCATCCCCATTATTTTTTTCTATACATTTATTTTTTTTGTTTGTGATTGTTTGACTCCAATTGGGTTTATTTCCTTTTCCTTTAGATTTAAAATCTTTTTGATTGGCCCAAAAAACTTACCTTTGGCATTTTTTCCCCAGACAAACCCTCCCGCAGTTGTATTTTTCTTATACCTTAAACAGTTATTACTAGTCGATTCGACTAAGTGAACCTCCATCTTCAGGGCTACAAAAGGCCAATGTCTTTGACTATCCTACAAGTCAAGGTGTATTTTGCAAGTTGTATCAGGCTGAAGGGGTGACTTGTCAGTGAGTCAGAGCTGCACTTTGTTAAAATAAAGATGGCTGGCTGGCTGGAATTGTATTATTGAGTGGAACTTATTAAAAATAAATTGACAACTAACATTTTGTCCAAATTTACAGAGAAACCTTTTTTAAAAGAGGCCTGCCCATGAGACCAAAATAGGATTTTCTTTGTCATTTCCCACAGCTGTTTAAACTCTTTCTTGGTCAAGTAGTCATACATAAGCCCATCAAGACGAGACTCCTATTCCACAAATTCTTTAATCCATGGCTCATCTTTGTTGCTTTAACAAAATCATTGTATTGTTGAAGGATATTGTCACAGTGGCAAACCTGACAAGGTGCAAGTCTTTCAAAATCTGACATGGTGTGAGTCTGTCAAAATCTGACATGATGGGAGTCTTTCAAAACCTGACATGGTGGGAGTCTTTCAAAACCTGACATGGTGGGAGTCTTTCAAAACCTGACATGGTGGGAGTCTGTCAAAACCTGCAAGCATCTTTGCATCTGCTGCACATATTAGTATGGCTTCTCAAAATATGATGAGGTACAATCCATGACAGGTTCCTGAAGAGTCCTTACTAGATGGGGGCCTTTTCCAAAAATTTGATACGGATGCAATAAGAACTGTAATCTTAATCTAGAACAGCCTGGATGAAGAAGTCTTCATGATGTCCTCCTTTATAAATCCATCCTTGGGAATCACGCGAACAAACATGCATACTAACTTTAATTTGACTACATCAAGTCATGTTTGCTAGCAATGTTTTTGTACAAATAAACAAATATGCATACTAAATTTAATTTGACTATATCAAGTCATCTTTGCTAGCAATGTTTTTGTACAAATAAACAAATATGCATACTAACTTTAATTTGACTACATCAAGTCATCTTTGCTAGCAATGTTTTTGTATAAATAAACAAATATGCATACTAAATTTAATCTGACTATATCAAGTCATCTTTGCTAGCAATGTTTGCGTACAAATAAACAAAAGTCAAAAATGTTAAAACTGTAAACAATTGAAAACTGCTGTAATTTTATGCCAATCATTTCTATCTGTAAAAAAAAAAAGGCAATTACTGACAACACTCACTCAACTTCTACAATTAACAATGAGATTTTAACTTGTTTGGAATCTGCCTCCCCCTTGCCAAATTTCTTTTGAAGTAAATCAAATCCCATCAGGAAAATCAGTAACTGATTGATTATACATACGAGTGTAAAAGAGACTTGATTCAAATCCTCAGATCAATTAACAGATGTTGCAGTCTCAAGTTAAAGAATAAAATGGCAAAGGACAAATAATTATTCACACCTACTGAAGATATAACATGTATCATTTTGTATCAATATAGGTATCAATATAGGTATCAATATGGGTATCAATATAGGTATCAATATGGGTATCAATATAGGTATCAATATGGGTATCAATATGGGTATCAACATGGGTATCAATATGGGTATCAACATGTGTATCAACATGGGTATCAATATAGGTATCAACATTAGTATCAACATGGGTATCAATATGAAAAAGTATCCATACACAAACTAATTGTTTCACCCCTACAAATGTACTAAATTTGCTCATTTAAAATACTGTGGATTGAATGTTAAAAATTTAAGTGTTAATAGTTTAACATAATGCAAACTGAATACAAAATCAGCACTAAGCTAAGCTTGTGCTTGTTCCTTCTTACCTAATAGTAAATGGTTTAAGCTTCTGGTTGATGCTGATGACATCGATATTCAGATATTGCACTGATGTCATACTTTCATAGGACACTGAATGATCTTCGGATCCAGATATGGTTAAGTGAATATCATTTTGATGGGCTATGTATATATAATATGTTGATGTCTTCATGACCCAAGAATCAGTCACTATCACTCTTCTCCCTGTGGGAATGCCAGAGGTAAATTTGTCAATCCTACGAAATTCAATATTAATAGAAGATGCAACAGCTCGCCATGACTCTTCATTGCTGCTCAGATGAGTTAACTCCCTTGCTATGGGGTGGTTGTCCCACTTGTTTCTAGACCAGTAGAAGACAGCTATGGATGCAGAGAGCAAGATGAGGATGGATATAAGCAGATAAAGCTGCCAGAAGAGAGAAGTATTCCATGGTGTCAACAGCTTCAGCTGTGGCTGGAAAAGTGCAAGGCACAGGTAGTAGGCTGTAAAAGAAATATAAATAAGACATATTAAATATGTATATTGATTATGACCACCAGTCTGTCATATCTGGTAAAATATTTTGTGAGGTTTTTGTGATTTACTACATCTTTTAACAATGATTATTGACTTTTTTAAAATAATAGATGCAAATGAAAAATATAATTTATAATGAAATACACGATACATTATTCCCTCATTATAATGATATCCAGTGAGCAATAGCAGGTATGGTCTTATAATGAAATACACGATACATTACTCCCTAATTATAATGATATCCAGTGAGCAAAATAATGTCTTGTAATGAAATACATGATACATTATTCCCTCATTATAATGATATCCAGTGAGCAATATAATGTCTTGTAATGAAATACATGATACATTACTCCCTTATTATAATATCCAGTGAGCAATATAATATGTCTTATAATGAAATACATGATACATAACTCCCCTCACTATAATGATATCCAATGAGCAATAGAATATACTGTCTTATAATGAAATACATGATACATTACTCCCTCATTATAATGATATCCAGTGAGCAATATAATGTCTTTTAATGAAATACATGATACATTACTCCCTCATTATAATATCCAGTGAGCAATATAATGTCTTATAATGAAATACATGATACATTACTCCCTCATTATAATGATATCCATGGAGCAATAAAATATACTGTCTTATAATGAAATACATGATACATAACTCCCCTCATTATAATGATATCCAGTGAGCAATAGAATATAGTCTTATAATGAAATACATGATACATTATTCCCTCATTATAATGATATCCAGTGAGCAATATAATGTCTTGTAATGAAATATATGATACATTACTCCCTCATTATAATATCCAGTGAGCAATATGTCTTACAATGAAATACATGATACATTATTCCCTCATTATAATGATATCCAGTGAGCAATATAATATACTGTCTTATAATGAAGTACATGATACATTACTCCCTCATTATAATGATATCCAGTGAGCTATAGAATATACTGTCTTATAATGAAGTACATAATAAGTACTCCATCCTTATGTTGTTAGTTTAGGGTTTAACACCATTTTTCAACACAAGATAGGCTATACATGGTGGCCAGAATAAATAGTGGAGGAAGAACCCAGGAAAACCCGAGAAAGAACCATTGACCCACAAGAAAATACTGTCGAGCTTTCTCACGTACCCACATTGGCAGAGACCGAGACTCAAACCCACCTAGACAGTGGTGAGATGGCAGTGTTCCATAACAGTGAGTGCTTTAGACCACTATGCCACTCGGGGCCCCCTACCTCATTATAATTCTGTCCATGAGGAGCAATAAAGTATACCGTACTACATAATAGTGATAATTACTGTAATAAAGTTCATTTTACTCTCATTTGCAGGTCAAAAACATTTTTAATTTGACCCCCAGTTTTTATACCAAATTTTGTTTTTTTCTCAGTCAAACCCCCAGTTTTAACACCATGAGTATTTTGGACTCATCTTGCACTTCTAGGTGATACATTGATCTTACATTTAAATTTACTTCCACTTAATGAAATGGGATCTATGCATACATGCCAACCCCTGACGAGGAAAAAGTGTAATCCAAGTGGTCAAAAAGAGGAATCCAAGCAGAAAAAGAGTAATCCACATATAACATACTACAATTACAATTAACAATGATTTATTTGCTTTTCTCGTCTTTTATCATTCATTAATGGTTAAGTGTTCATATGTAGCACTTTTAGCTTTAGAAAGCAACAGATTGTCATGTTGCATTTCAAAACATTTTGTACCAGCTGAGGCCATGAATGTTTTGCATACCAGTAGAGCACTCAGTACCGGGTTACTTAGCCTGGACCTGAATTCAGTTTTATTTTTGTTAACAACACTGAACAATCTCTCATAGTCAGCATTAGAATGGTAAAGAACCAATATTCTTTTCATAACCTGACAAAGAAGAGGAAATTTATTTCTTCCAGTGATAGAGTCTTTTAGCTGGGAAATAAGGTGCCATTGCACATCAACTCTATCTGCATTAAGTATATTGTCAGGTAGAATCCCAACTGGATACTTCAGGAATTCTTCTTCCTGATGATCCAAGTTAGACAAGGGTGGCAATAGAAAGGGATATCTCTTGACAAAGAATCTAACACTTTTGAAGCTTTTTGACTGTCTCTCATTTACATAAGCAACTGAAGCATTTAAAAGCAGTTCATCTCCATATGGGAATTTATGGAGCATGTAATCACAGGAAGAGTAGAATTGTGTTCTATGAATTCTCTTGCTTCTGCACCAATAGCTAGATCTTCATTATCTTTCTGGTTTGCATGGTCATGAAAGTCAATATCAGTTAAAAGTTTGGCTGATGCGATGATTTCTGGCTTAATAAACCTTATTAGCAAATCTGACAACTGGTTTGACAGAATCTTGTGCATAATATGAATGCATGGTTCTTCTTTCTGCAAGACATTTGCTGCATCAAACAATGGAATGGCACTCTTCATAAACAAGCAGTACAGTTTTGTAACTGGATCATTAAGCTTTTTGTAAACCATCTCGCATGCTAGTTTTGCCCTTGGAAGTATGAGAAGATCCAGTATGCTTTTTAACAGATTCATACTCTGAAGAACCTGATCCAGATGGCTGATGAAATTTTATGTCAAAAGATTTATCTTTCACAGTCATGGTCTGAGCCTGGAGGCCCTCTAGCTGGATAGATAGAGGCCTCTCAAATAAAAATTCCATGGATTTAAATTTCTTTCTTTCTGCTACACCAATCTCTTTATTGTTAGTATGTCTGTCTATACTTTCATCTCTTGTTCTCTTCTGACTTGCAATAACAGATTCTGCTATTGTACCACTCTTCTTCACTTTTCCACCATGTTTTCTCTGTGCAGATTCACTTTCAGTTTGAAAGAATGCTTGTAATGCATCCCAAAGCTCAAGTAAATGGCTAATACATTTGCCAAGGGATAACCATCTTGTACACACATGCTTTATAACTTTATAGTCTTCAAGATCAAACTGATCTTGTAACAACTTTAGAGCCTGTTTCCTTTTACTATTTTTCTCCAAATAATAGTAGATATCTATTAATAAATGGCCAATATCTACTTCTAATTTATCAGCAGCCTTACCAGCAGCAAGGTGCATCAAATGACAGGGGCAACCTGTTATGAACACTGATGGAGACATTTTCAAAATATAGGATGCAACTCCTTTATGAATTCCAGTCATCACTGATGCATTATCAGCTGCAAACCCCATACAGTTCTGCCAACTTATGTCATGCTTCTTCAAAACATTGTCAAGCAAATCAAAAATGTTTTGTCCAGTGGAATCTACTGTTAATTCTGGTAAAGAAAGAAGAACACTCATGACTTTGCCTTTTTCACTGTCAAAGTATCTAACACATACTGGGTACAACTTTTTAACATCATAATCACAACTCCCGTCTGTGGCAATACTAAACGGCCCAATTTTCATTGCTTCTGCAATTTTAAGTGAAGTATCTTTTGCTAGGCACCGAACAATATGAGATGATTTTGTTCTTGCACAAGCATATTTTCCCGCAATTTTCGAATCAGGAAACATCCGCTTCAACAAGGGACCAACGTCGTCTGCTACCGCTAATGGTAGTCCGTGTTCTATTAAAACCTCGGTAAATAAGAAGTTACCTTAGTATTAGAGTTCGTAAGGCGAGCTAATTCGATGTGTTTCCTTGTTTTCACGTGTTTTTCCACATCAAATTTACCACCATGACCAATGCTAAAATCGTTTCCGCAGTCTGCAATGAGCATTATGCTGTCCTAGAATGGAACGCTGTATTATGCCATTTATATATTCATCTTTGAATTTTTGGAGGACTCGTTGTTTTGCATTTTTTCTGATCCATCTGCGAAATTTTGGGGGAAAAAATGTGCTCTAACATACACAAAGACTAGAATCCATCTTAACATCTGAAGCCATTTAGCGCCAACGATTAGACGTCACGTGATGATGCCCTCGTCGTGTTTGGAGGATTGATTACATTTTGCTTTGTTTATTATTGACTTTTTCTAACCCATCTGTGAAATTATTTAAGAGATATTTTTTGCACTCATAAACGCATTGAGAATTTTTTAATACTTTTTAGCGCAAAAAAACTTTTAGACTGGTTCTGCACTATACAAAATTAGAACAAAGAGTATGTGCATAATGATTTAAACAAAATAGAAACCAGTCTGTTCTCTCCTCACTAAGCCGCTATAAATAGAATATGAGGTCGAAAGTTTGAAAGTATCTTAGTAACATGATAGTTGCTATAAATAGAACATGAATATTAGGAAAGTCCACGGACAAGTATACTCGTATATCGTAGTTATGTAGAAGCGGGGTATTTTTTAATTAAAAATAAAACAGTATGTAAAAAATAAAGTAATGCTAATAAAAACGAAAAAAAATTTATTTTTTGCAAGATGGATATATCGAAAAAGCGTAATCTATAAACGTTAACGCGTAACGCGGAATTTAGTGGGAAAAAGCGTAATGATTACGCCAAAAGCGTAATGGTTGGCATGTATGTCTATGACCATACCTGCATTATAACAGAAACTGTGTTACACTGAAGGGCTTTAAAACAGGAACTGTATAATACTATAGTGCCTTAAAAGAGAAACTGTGTTATACTGAAGGGCTTTAAAACAGAAACGGTGTTATACTAAAGGACTTATAACAAGAACCATGTGGTAATGAAGAGCCTTAAAACAGAAACTGTGTTACACTGAGGGATTTATAACAGGCACTGTGTTATACTGAAGGGCCTTTTTGCAACATAGATATAAATTATATTCAAAGACAAAGATTTTCTGGAATGTGGTGTCCACAGCACACTTTGCTAATATGCATGTCAAACGATCTTAACTAAAAACAACAGCTGCTTTAGCCATAGCTTAATGCAGGTGAGACAAAAATATGTCATATATATATATATATATATATATATATATATATATATATATATATATATATATATACACACACACACTGTATATGATAGTTTAGTCTCATTTACATGGCATCTGTTCAACCGATAAACACTTGTATTGAATTGTTCTTGTTTTTATGGGTTTAACTCCAGTTTCAGCATATCACTGAATATATGGTAACCAGTATACATGATGGAGGAAGAACCTGGAAAACCCCTGGGAAAAAACACCAACCCACAGGAAGTTACTGGCAAATTTTCTCACATATCCATGCTGACAGAGGTATGATGTCAGTGAGCATCTTAGACAACTCTGCCGCCCATGGCCCTCATATATGAATTATCTATTTTTCTTGCTAATGAGTTGTGTTGAATAAACAAAATTAGGTCTGAGATTTACTGCTGCAAGAGACCCAGTAGCAGATATGTCAAAGCTAACTGCACTAGATCCTATGTAATTTTAAGTCAGGCATGCACAATACATCACTTCCTTGATAACTTGCAATTTGTCATAAAACACAGGGGAAGTCTGATTTCTTTCCAGAAAATGCAAAAGAATTTACCTTGTTTGTTAAAAGTAAAGCAAATCATGATAAAAAATTTGAAAAAAAAAGCCTGATGAATTTGTAGCTTTAATTTGATTAAATAAATTTAATTTGAAAATGGCAGTTAGTGTCCGGAACTTTGAAACAACATCATGAAATTCTCAACTTATAAAAAGAAGTTATTTTATTTATAACCAAAAAAGTATCATTACATTTTAAATAACAACAATCTTTGACAGAATTTGAATCACTAATTGCCTATTGATGGAAAGACTTCAAAAAATGAATAGATTGCAATAAATTCTTTCAAGTGAAATTTATGTTCAAGTCATATCTTTTAATTTGGTTTCATTGTAATCTTCATAAATGTGATATACCCACTTGTATTCAAATATGAAAAATGTCTATCTACCATCACAACTATGTCCGTGTTTTTTTTGGTCAGAATCTAATTGACTGAAAACTGTGCTTTGATCTCATGTCTGTTGTACTGTCCATTTGTCAGACCCGCTGTGTTCTTGACTACTTCTGATGGGAGAGTTCTCTTCTGAATTCAGAGTTTAGTGGTATAACACTAAGTCATTTTGGCAAACTAATATTTATATCCAAATATATATCACCTCTAAAAGTTTTTCAGTTTTCCTACTTGATTTAGTTGTCCACTCATAATATCTATTAGCTATACTATAGTTTTTATTACGGTAAGCCCAAATCTTATATATATCTTTTTGTTTTTACTGCTCCTTCTCTTCTTACCAACACTCCCTTCTGTTATACATCCAAAATATGAACCCATTCACCCAGACCATACCATAACTAGTTGAAATAGCATTTCACATGACCCATTTATCAGATCTGTCATGATGTTGACCCATTTACGTGCATTTGTCCTTGCTTTTTCCACAACAATCACAGATATTTATATGTTTAACAAATTCTCACACCCAACTTCTGGAAAGGAATCCTGACCAGACACTGGTGTTTTTCCTGTCCATTTAAACTCGTATATTTTAACTTTTTCTCAGAATAAAAATCCCGTTGGTCAGTTACAAAAAAGTTAAAACACATGCCGGCCATACATTCAGCTCCATCCAGAGCAAAAGTCAGTTCTAAGTGATATATGACTCACTAGACAATTTCTATTTGTTACTCATACATTGGGATGCTGCTGCGTTCAACACGTGCATCAGCAATTCAGATCTGTGACCAAGAGCTGCTAAATATGCAGGTGTTCTTTTCTGACAGGGATTAACTAAAAAAGTTCATGTTTTCAAGGATTTATTGCCATTTATCAATAAAAGATGAATAATACTTAACAGTTTGGATTAGTCAAAATAAATTTATTAATTAGTAATTATAATCCACCTGCATAATGAAACTGACACTCCAGTACAAATCATGTCTTAATACTCTTGTTCTCTGTTACCTGTCTAGTCCTACATGTAAAATCTGACGCTGATATTTATGTTTGCGGCGAGCACTTAAACAAAATCAACATGTGATATGTCTTACATGTAGGACTACTACCTGTCTTGTTAAGTTGTTATGAAGAAAATAAGTCAGACAACTCTTGTTGGACTAATAATCTGAATGGCTAAATGTTAACTTTGTATTCTAGACGTCTCAAGCAAGATGATATCATATAAATGAGATAGAGGTGGTAGAATATTTGTGGTGGTTTGTATGGGGTATCTGAAAGTCATAGGAACAATCACAAAATATAATTACCGAGTGGAAAAATAGAATGAAAAATAAGGGTTGCTGACGTGCGGCGAAGTTGGTAGTATATAAAGTTTATATCTTCACTCCCAAGCAAGCTGGAAAAAAGGTTTTGCACGGTTAGCCCTGCTGAAATGAACTCTGTTGGAGGAGCAATGAGAAGAGTGCAGAAAAACGAATAAAAGAGAGTGAACAGTCCAGTCAAAACATCTTCTGCCATCCTGTTCGTATTATGGATCTTACAGGCAACTAGCACCGATATAAATGTGAAAGACACACTAAAAGATACAGCTTGAACATATCAACAAAAAATGCATCGCTATAGTTTTCCTTTTCTTAAGGAGAATGATCTGTGAAACATTATAAACCGGAAATATGCTACTCAGCCGGCGTGAAAACACGAAAGTTCTGGAAAATGGCGGCCTCCAGTGACAACGTGGAGATACGAACTATTGACACTCGAAAGGTCACAACTGGACTCTTAAGAATTTAATTATATTATCGCACTCATCATATTCTTTAGTAGATTTTTTTAAACCAGTAGCATTAGTACAGTGTAAGTCGAGCGGGGTGGGGTGAGGTTGTTTAGTGCTATACTCATCATATTTTTGCGGCCGTGACGTTACTGCGAATGCTGGCTGAGTAGGCGAAATTACTGGCGAATTCCGCCCAAATTATAGGATAATGAGGTCCAAATTCCAGGCTGATGCGAACCACGTGAAATATTTAAAGAAACACAATGGAACACGTGTGTGTGTGTGTGTGTGTGTGTGTGTGTGGTTGCTTCCTACGCTATAATGGGTTCTATAGTATTCAGTATGTTTTCTGCATAGTGACACCGATCATGTTCTTGGATAATATGTAGGCTGGGTCGGCATGACGTCACGAGCTTAGCGACCTACTTTCTGCTATAGTGCGGAGGTGAAAACAATTGCTTAGTAACAGTATGGTAGTGTTAGTTATGTTCGATTTTGCAAAACCGTTTTTGTTTACCAATATTTTATTTCTTATTTCTGTTTTCTGTTCAGACGTGTTGCATAGTCTTCTGTACAAGCGGGATGAAAAACCATGAACGTGTGCCTGTCAAATATTTTTAAAGATGTAATATATTTAGGTTGATAAGGCAGGAAGGAAATCTCACACGGGAAATGATACCACCATATAGTGCAGACTACATTCATCATCTTCAGGACTTGTTTAAGTCCGCTTATCAATACTCATTCACTTCAACAGGTGCTACTTAAATACAAAATATGTCATATCTTTGAAAAAACAAAGCTGTAATTTCTTTTGGTAGATGTTATATTCCAAAGGCTCTATACTTAGTTACGAAAATGTTATTTGACGTCGGCTTTGTCTTTCCAAGAGAAAAACGCTGTTTGTGGGATTTGTTTTGGTATTTCTCTTTTTGTTTGTGAATTTTAATGACAATTGACTTAGAAATAAAAGAAACAAAAAGAGAAGCATAATATACATATCTAGAATTTACTAAACTTTACCATCAACTTCTCATTTTGTTAGGCCTACCCCTAGTCCTCCGCCAAAATAAGGGGGTAAGTACCCAAACATTATCGCTTGCGTTCATTTAGAAATGCTTTACTTACGACCATGTAAAAATATTCCCATATTTCCTGTCATTACACATTAAAAAAAATACTTATATATTTTTGTTACCTTTACATAAACATGTAAAACGTAGATAGGAAAATGCAAAGAAGGACGGCAATTTTTTTTCTTCTCATTTCAATATAAAATGAATGAAGATTATTCTTTTTTAACTCAACTCCATCACCTTCGATTCTCCAAACTCTCAATAATCTGCTTTTCGACCCTGAAAAACTTGCCAAATCAGTTCGTTTTTCTGCTTGCCTGTAGACTGGAATTTAACATGCGCCAAAATACTTCTGTATACAATTTTGAATTAGCATATTATGTTGTTAAATTTTCATGACGATAATTAGAGAATCCCCTTTTCTTGCTTCAGCGAAAATTGCGGGTCCATTGCTATCTTTTACAAAATGTATTAGCACTAAAAACCCTTTTCAAGTTTTGCGTGCTATTTACTTTTAAAGTGGTTGGATTGTTGGTTCGTCTATTGGATGGATGGATGGACAGACATACATACAGACAACCATATATATGTATGTATGTATGTATGTATGTATGTATGTATGTATGTATGTATGTATGTATGTATATATAGAGAGAGAGAGAGAGAGAGAGAGAGAGGTGCACACTTGATCATGTGTGCGGCAAGAAATCTTTAATCAATAAATAAATGCTGATACTACTATATCTTGCCAGTGTTTCGACCTGCAGTGAGAATAAAATAATGTATTTTTTTTTTTAACACAGTAGGTTTGTGAAATGAACTGATTGTTATTTAATACACAATTATAGGTTAATTTATCATTCAAATACCCCATCCATGTCTTAAAGTCGTCAACATATGACAGTTTTAAATAAAAGACAGTTTCCGGTTTTCAAATTTCTGTTTTTATGTGTGTGTGAATTTAATTAAAACCTGCTAATTACTGTAGTATCCTGGTCGTTCTCATGATTAAAAACATTAAATAAATGGCACAGAATCAGAGTAGTCAATCATTTACAAGAACAATTCAGGGTGGGCACATATAGTTGGCAAGAAATTTTTGCAGGCTAATACACCCAGTCTATGTGTCATATATTTAGTTTGGAGTTTGCATTATAAAGGCAAATATGAACGAGGGAGTGTCAAAGAAATAAGCGTGGTTCGATACTATTTATAATCTGGGGAACATATAAAGGACGGAAAGCTGCGTGGTAGAATTTGTAGCTTATTTGTTTATTTAAACCTAGTTGTACCAATAATAGACACTTGTATATTTATGTAGTTATTGGAGAGATAGAAAAGATGTATTTGGTAATTTAGGAAAAGTTTATAATTATTTAAATTTTCCTTTTGCATATGATGGTTTGTGCACCCACCAACACTGCAAATCTTAGGCATATCTTAAAATGTGTAAATGTCCCCCACACGGCACACTCAAGTAACTAGAAAAATAGCGGTTGTTTTCACCTTGGCAGTCGTAACCAACCATGCACTGAAAATGCCTGGATGTGAAAAAGTGCCCGGATTCCCAACCCAACCTATACAGTATATGATCATAAGTTACTAGTCTTGCATCACCAGTTGACTTTGAGAAAATCTCAAGATTGCTGCACACTTTTAAAAAAAATACACCCATGAATATCACTTTTTTCTAAATAATAGTCGTCACCCATGTTCACATATAATCTATATCTTCTTCAGATTGCTATAATTGTAACATATTGTATAAACAGCTTGTTGTCTGATAATGTTAATGATTTTATCTAAGGGTTAGAGCACATGATAACTCTATTGGTCATAGACGAAAAGATTAAATCAGGTAGCAAATAATAGTCAAAATGTGAAGTATGGAAAAAAATTCTGGTGACTTTTGGAATTGACAAGTATAGAGTTTAAAACTTTCTTGTACATTCATTTTCTGTAATGAGATTCTGTTGAACAGGTGGCAGAGTACCATGGAAGTAGCATCCACAGGCCTGCCAACTTTTACGATTTTGCTGTAAGTCTTACAAAAATTACCCTTAAAATATGGACTTGCGGCATAGTAGCAAAAACTACAGAAAAATTATCATTGCTAAAAAAGGAAAATAATCATTTCATCTGTGTAATGGGACCCTGAGTGGCAGATTGGTATAATGCACTCACTTTTATGGATCACTGCCATCTCACCTCTGTCTATGTGGATTCGAGTTTCAGATAACTTGGATACAAGAGAAAGCCGATAGTATCAGTCTATCTATCTCTCTATCTATCTCTCTCTATCCATTCATCCATCCATCCATCCATCCAAAATTGGCAAATGACATCAAAATTGCTTTAATTATAGTGGCGTTGGTCCAATGAGAAATAAATAAATTTACTATTTAAATTTTTTAATAAAGGTGATTTTGCTGCTTGAAACATATTTCACTTCTAACTTGCTAGTGTAAGTTAAACAGTCTTATATCATTTCATTATATATAACAACTCCATTATCACATGTATGGTCAGGGTTTTTGTTTCATAAATGCATATTATAACTGCTCTATGTACCTTGGAAATAATGAGAAATATCATATTTTAAACAAATGTAAATGTCACGTTTAAATCCCAGATGAAACTAAAATGTCACATGGTCTGAATGTGCCTGACGTTTGGTCCAAATTAGCCCAAAATCTGTGCCAAATCAGTCCGTAATTTGGGCTGAGTAAACCTGTTCCAAATCAGTAATGGTCTGAATCAATGTGTCGAAATTTGCAAAGTTTTATGATATGATTATACCAATTTTAATTAGGATTTTTTGACAGGAAAGAAACCATGGATATGTATTAAATGAAAACACTGAACACAATGGATACTAACCCAAAAATTATTAAGTAAAAGAGTAAAATGTGACCATTCATACTAATGCTAGAATGAAGTTTATAAAGAAATTTAGTCACAACAACAAACAAAACAAACACGTATACTCTGATAATGCATGGTCTTACAGACATTAACTTAAAAGATGAAACTTATTCTTTTGAATGCATAAAAAGAATCATTCACTATATGATAATATCTACTTCAGCAATTAATGAATTTTATATTCATACATATACTGTGAATATGATGTTATAAATTATGTGTGGTTCATGACAAACCAAACCAAATTAACAGTTCAAGATCTACTTACTTAGTTCAAGATTACCATCCTTTGAACAAATTCTTTAGACCCTCTGGCCCCATTCTGGTGATGCCACTTTGTTGCTCTTTTGTCAACAGCTTTGCTTTTTTGCTAAATATTTGTTCTGTTGCCACTCTGTTTTTATGTTGCCAACTCTGTTATTATGTTGCCAACCATGTTTCCCTATTGCCAACTATGTTAGTCTGTTTCAACCTGTTTTGCCCTGTTGCCAGCTATGAGGTACTGCCATTCATGTTACCATTTTGCTAGCTATACTGCTGTACCGCCAGCTATGTCACCATACTGCCAGCTACATAGCCACACTATCAACTATAAATAAACCAAACTGGCCTGCATATTGTATTGATTACTTGTCAGCAATAACAAAATTTATGTGTACGATGAATCATATCGAGCATATTAAAATACACATTTACCATTATGCAAGACCCAAGAGTAAAGTACCCAGGCACATCATGAAATATCAGTATCTTGATGTGAATGATCTACATCATGATGCATCTATTACTATGTAAAAATTATTCTAGGTAACACTGTCAGTTACATATAATCATTCTAATGCACCACAACTAATTTAGTACCTTATTCTGTGAGTTTTTATCATTTTAATGCTTATATTATTTATAATTATAATATTTATATCATTTATCATCATAATGCTTATATTATTTATCATTATAATGTTAATATTATTTATCATGATAATGTTTATATTATTTATCATTTATAAGGTTTATATTATTTATCATAATGCTTATGTTATTTATCATCATAATGCTTATATTATTTATCATTATAATGCTTATGTTATTTATCATTATAATGCTTATATTTTTTATCATTATAATGCTTATATTATTTATCATTATAATGCTTATATTTTTTATCATTATAATGCTTATATTATTTATCATTATAATGCTTATATTATTTATCATTATAATGCTTATATTTTTTATCATTATAATGCTTATGTTATTTATCATTATAATGCTTATGTTATTTATCATCATAATGCTTATATTATTTATCATTATAATGCTTATATTTTTTATCATTATAATGCTTATATTTTTTATCATTATAATGCTTATGTTATTTATCATTATAATGCTTATATTATTTATCATTATAATGCTTATATTTTTTATCATTATAATGCTTATATTTTTTATCATTATAATGCTTATGTTATTTATCATTATAATGCTTATGTTATTTATCATCATAATGCTTATATTATTTATCATTATAATACTTATATTTTTTATCATTATAATGCTTATATTTTTTATCATTATAATGCTTATGTTATTTATCATTATAATGCTTATATTATTTATCATTATAATGTTAATATTATTTATCATGATAATGTTTATATTATTTATCATTTATAATGTTTATATTACTTATCATTATAATGCTTATATGTTTTTTTTTCTTCATTTTAATGCTTATATTTTTTATCATCATAATGCTTATATTATTTATCATTATAATGTTAATATTATTTATCATGATAATGTTTATATTATTTATCATTTATAATGTTTATATTATTTATCATTATAATGCTTATATGTTTTTTTTTCTTCATTTTAATGCTTATATTTTTTATCGTCATAATGCTTATATTATTTATCATCATAATGCTTATATTTTTTATCATTATAATGCTTATGTTATTTATCATTATAATGCTTTATATTATTTATCATTATAATGCTTATGTTATTTATCATTATAATGCTTATGTTATTTATTATTATAATGCTTATATTTTTTATCATTATAATGCTTATACTATTTATCATTATAATGCTTATGTTATTTATCATCATGATGCTTTATATTATTTATCATTATAATGCTTCTGTTATTTATCATCATAATGCTTATGTTATTTATTATTATAATGCTTATATTTTTTATCATTATAATGCTTATATTATTTATCATTATAATGCTTATGTTATTTATTATTATAATGCTTATACTATTTATCATTATAATGCTTTATATTATTTATCATCATAATGCTTATATTATTTATCATCATAATGCTTATATTATTTATCATTATAATGCTTATGTTATTTATTATTATAATGCTTATACTATTTATCATTATAATGCTTATGTTATTTATCATCATGATGCTTTATATTATTTATCATTATAATGCTTATATTATTTATCATTATAATGCTTATGTTATTTATTATTATAATGCTTATATTTTTTATCATTATAATGCTTATATTATTTATCATTATAATGCTTATGTTATTTATCATCATGATGCTTTATATTATTTATCATTATAATGCTTATATTATTTATAATTATAATGCTTATGTTATTTATCATTATAATGCTTATGTTATTTATTATTATAATGCTTATATTTTTTATCATTATAATGCTTATACTATTTATCATTATAATGTTTATGTTATTTATCATCATGATGCTTTATATTATTTATCATTATAATGCTTATGTTATTTATCATCATAATGCTTATATTATTTATCATCATAATGCTTATATTTTTTATCATTATAATGCTTATGTTATTTATCATTATAATGCTTATATTATTTATCATTATAATGCTTATATTTTCTATCATTATAATGCTTATGTTATTTATCATCATAATGCTTATATTATTTATCATTATAATGCTTATGTTATTTATCATTATAATGCTTATATTATTTATAATTATAATGCTTATGTTATTTATCATTATAATGCTTATGTTATTTATTGTTATAATGCTTATATTTTTTATCGTTATAATGCTTATATTATTTATCATTATAATGCTTATGTTATTTATCATCATAATGCTTATATTATTTATCATTATAATGCTTATGTTATTTATCATTATAATGCTTATATTATTTATAATTATAATGCTTATGTTATTTATCATTATAATGCTTATGTTATTTATTATTATAATGCTTATATTTTTTATCGTTATAATGCTTATATTATTTATCATTATAATGCTTATGTTATTTATCATCATAATGCTTTATATTATTTATCATTATAATGCTTATGTTATTTATCATCATAATGCTTTATATTATTTATCATTATAATGCTTATGTTATTTATCATCATAATGCTTTATATTATTTATCATTATAATGCTTATGTTATTTATCATTATAATGCTTTATATTATTTATCATTATAATGCTTATGTTATTTATCATTATAATGCTTATATTTTTTATCATTATAATGCTTATATTATTTATCATTATAATGCTTATGTTATTTATCATTATAATGCTTTATATTATTTATCATTATAATGCTTATATTTTTTATGATTATAATGCTTATTTATCATTATAATGTTTATTTATCATTATAAATGCTTATATTATTTATCTTTATAATGCTAATATTATTTGCTAGTTTAATTCCATGGTATGCATTTTTACAATGTTACTACTTAATAATGAGGAGCTGCATTGGCTCAGTCATTAGCATGTTAGTTATAAAGACTCAAAAGTTAAACTGCTAATTATTGACCATCCATTTAGTACGTACACATGGAGGGGTGAAGTAACCCAAATGCATATGATTGCATATCAGGGGTGTGGGGTGTGGAGGGTGGAAGGCTCTACTGATAATGTTTGCATAAGAAATGGGGAGGGGGTGAAACTTCAGTATTAATCTAATACATTACCTGTTCAACTGGGTTCAGTAGGTGTTTGAATTTTAACAGTCACATGACACACTTTTTAGTTACACAGCTTATTTCTTTGATGCAGCCAGACAATGTTGGTGGATTATCACACTGGCTTTCTGGTAGGAGTCCATGGTCAAGGTGTGATGTGAGATGGTTGAGGAGAATCCTGGCGAGTATCTTGCCCGCGATGGAGAGCAAAGAGATACCTCTGTAGTTATCACAAGACTGAAGATTTCCTTTGAGTGTATAATAAGTAGCATCCTTGAATTCCTAAGGGATCGTCTCTTTTTGCCACATGAGATGGAGCTTTTTAGTTAGAGCTGCACCGCCTTTGTTGTATATCTGTACTGGGATAGAGTCTGAGCTAGGAGCCTTGCCACTAGAGAGCAGACACTGCTTTCTGGGTCTCTAAGATGGTTGGTTAGTCATCCAGTTATTCACTGACTGACAGTTGGGGCAATTGAACAATGGCTTCATCATTGATGGATGATGGGCAGTTCATGACATAGTTAAAGTACTCAGCCCACCTTTCGAGGTTCTTCTCTTTGTCTGCGATCATTCTGTTCCCATCCACACTGAGCAGAGGAGATGATCCTGATGATGATGGGCCATAGACTTCATTTAGCCCATCATAAATTTCTATGTATCATGCTTGACAGCATTGCTTTGGATCTCATCAGCTTTGTTACTCAGCCAGGTTTCCTGCATCTGTTGGAGTTTCTGGTGAACAGTCCTATGGATGTTATTGAAAGCATCTTTCTTTGAATTGCATCATTTATGTATGCTTTATAAAGGTGATGTTTTTATCCAGCAGCTGCCTGATGTTTCTGGCCAAATGTGTTTGCATGTTCCATGCGCCAATGGTGAAAGAAACGAGTTTCATCTTTTTCTTTGGAGTGTTTACACTGCTGATAGAGGCCCCCAAGAGTCATGGTTAGCTGGTAGTGAAGGATGGAGAAGACAATTTTTGAGGTACCTTTTCTAGCCCCTTCTTATGCCATGGAGGTGAAAAGTGTGAATCCGAATAAGGGCTGCTTGGTCGCTCAGGGGGCTGCTGAACTCCACTGCTGCTCCATGTCAGTGAAGAACGACCATATGGCCTGAGCCGCCTATGTGCAGATTTGTAGCTATGGCTACCAGTGTATCCCCACCTGCCACTTCGTTGCTTGTCTGTTGTCACAGGACTTTGGGCAGAAGGATGACCAAGTGACTTGTGCATTGACTTGGTTTAAAGCTTGGAAGAGTTTTAGTAAAATCTCCTACACATTTTTAATGAGTATTTTCAAATCTTGATCAGGCAAAACTTGTAGGAATCAAAATTTTCATAAGACTGTAACAAGATTGAAACTGAATGCATGCTTGAATTGAATGATAATGCAACACAATGTGAAGGTATGAAAGTTTATGAAACATACCAAAAAAATAATTATAAATGTTCACTGCAACACATATGCAAATTGACTTGCATACCACCCACTGCATATAATACGCTACTACTACACTGAACAAGATACAGATTCACATAAGAATATGAGTTCTCACATTCACAATGAAGATAATATGATTTTGGAATCATACGATATTAATGAACAAACATGAGCATGATTCACAGAATCGTATGATGCAAGAAAAAAAATAAGTATGATACTCGCAACCATATAATGCCAATGAAAAATAAGTATTGTTCACACAACCATATGATAACAGTGAAAAATATATATGATTCACACAACCAAATGTCACAAGTACATTCAGTATGGTTCAAATAACCAAGTGTTATAAAGAAAATTAAATGTGGTTCACAACCAAAATTGCCATGTATACATTAAACAAACATAATGGTCCTTATACCGGAGTTGAGAGTTTATGTCATAATTCATGATCATTCTTCAGAATTATACATCCCTATTCAAGAATTCCCATCATAAAACATACACTGTTCGTTGAAATGGCTTCAATGCCACACTACAGATAATACCTCACCATCTTCTAACAGATCTATCCATCCATCCATCCATACAGGCAGCTATAAATAAATCAAGTTGGTGATAACAAGGAAAAAACAATACAGAGGAGAAATCCATAAATATATGTTAAATAATTGTTTTATGTCAAATAAGGTCCTTACCATGTACCATGCATACTGTTTTTATGGTGTATTAAACCCACAGAATGACAAATAAAGGCAGTAAATTGAAGAAAGGCATTTAAGCTATCAAAATACGCTTACAAACTGGATTTGTATAAAATTTAACACTTACCCCAATGGCTGTAGTTGGAACTAAGAGTGTTGACACTACCTGACAAGATCCGAGTGATCACTGTGTCACATAAAACAATAAGCCTCCTATAAATAAAAGATAAAAAAGATACACACAATCAAGGGAAAAAATCAGTATATGGTCTGAATCACCTGAATATGTTCACTGATATAAGCTTGTCATTATTTGTTGAATTTATTCATTTTAAATTCATATTTCAATATTTCCTTAAGGTCAAAAGTTAATGGTTTGCATGAATTTGTCTTGAATGTTATATGACACATATATTCTAAGAATTTCATGCATTATGTCTGAAGCAGATAGTATGATTGATATTATTATATCTGGAAATAATATGTCATGGAATTGCTAGTTAACAGTTAATGTAGTTAGGACAAGGAATATTAATTAATTCACATTATTAAGTTGTAAATTCTTTTCAAATGAGAATCAATGGTGTTGGCATTAGTTTTTTTATTGCTCACATTAGGACATAATAGTTTATCAAAGAGGTCTAGTTAGGTCATGGTTGCAATTAGGAATGCAGCTAGAAGCTTTGAAAAGGCAATTATATTATGATGATATGTTTGTGTTTGTATCAGGGTGAGAATGTACCATATTAGCCTTAGTCCATCGAGTTACAATAAGACGACATCTGACATAACAAAAGTGGGAATATTGTTCGATGCCAGAAAAGAAAACCTGAAAAATATTAAGGTTGCGTGTTGTTTTATTTTATATCTCAGCTCAAATCGCTGTTCTTCCATCCATTAATTTCATATTTTTTATTATTTTTTACTCAATCCGGGAATCTGACAGGTTACACACTGCAAGTGACCTATGACAAAAGACATGTATTCAGTTATGCAAATAAAAATAAAAAACCACCCTTGATAATGCTGTATGTGTCTATGAAGTTAATTAACCAAATTGTTCTTATGGCATACCAAATTATTTTCTTGCCTTATTCCATGACAAAGACTGATCAGAAATCCTATCGCTTCCTTCATGCACTTATTGTAAGAAGAAAATGCATAGTATTTCTGATTGCTGCAGGTTTAGAAATAAGCAACATAATAAAGATAAGTTTTTTTTCTCCAAATGCTTTTATTTGAGAGGTAAAGGTAATGATCTTACATTGAACCAATACATTGGTTGGGTCAAACAAACCTCACCTGATTTTATTTTGGAAAATTATAATTATCAAAACATTGGTTGGGTCAAACAAACCTCTCCTGATTTTATTTTGGAAAATTATAATTATCAAAACATTGGTTGGGTCAAACAAACCTCACCTGATTTTATTTTGGAAAATTATAATTATCAAAACATTGGTTGGGTCAAACAAACATCTCCTGATTTTATTATGGATAATTATAATTGATAGGTTCTATATCACAATTGGTAATTCTGCCAAGCTTGTACCTATTAAAATAGTAAATGACACAAGCTTTTCGGCATCATTTATTATCAGATACTTTGCCTGTATCTGATAAGTCTTTTCTAGAGAAAGTGTTCTTATTCTAGTAGAGTGTGAATTCAAAGTTCCTCTCTACAGTGTTAATTTGACATCAGACTTGGTCTCAGGAAATGTGACAGTCAGAATAGAGACATCATGATCCATTGAGGGTATTCATTTATTACTTGGCAGTGACCTAGCTGGAGATAAGGGTGTGATTCATCCACTTGTAATTGACAAGCATTGTTAGGATCAAAGAGTTGATCATGTTGAGATTGAGATCCCAGATTTATACCCAGCTTGTGTAGTTACTAGAGCTATTGCTAAATGATCTTTTGAGAATAATGTTGATTAGGAAGTAATTTCTTTAGCTGACACATTTATTGGTCAGATATTTGCTCCTAGTATTGATCACTGTGTTTCTCTTTTCTCATTCTCTCACTTTTTCTAAACTAGTACTAGAGCTGGCTTTTTTAACGTTTTATATATTTTGTAGTTGTTATAATTCCATTATGAATTTCTTGCTATTGACCACATATCCAGTAGTTGTTTTTATTCCATAAGGTATTCCTTGCTTTTAACCAGGTAGTCTATAATTGTTTTAATTCCATGATGTATTTATTCTATGCTATTGACGGCATACCCAGTAGTTATTTTAATTCCATGATGTATTCATTGCTATTGACTGCATAGCCAATAGTTATTTTAATTCCATGATGTATTCATTGCTTTTGACTGCATAGCCAATAGTTGTTTACAGGGTGAGCATTACTATTCAGTTTCTATTTTGTAACCCAATATATATTGCATCTAAGTCAAACTTTACTGAGCTTTTACATTTTTTTATTTGCAGGGAAAGGGGTTATTTGCTCAAATATCTTTGAAGGAGGGAGAAGTGATTTTTGAAGAACATCCAGTTGTAAGTACTCAGTTTCTCTGGAATGAGATGTACAAGTACTTAGCTTGTGAGTACTGTCTACAGTCCCTGGAAACAGCTGAAGAGATGAGCAGGCGACTTACACAAAATCCAGCCCTTGATTTACCATACCAAGAATGTTGTGAAGCAAGACCTTCTGAATATGTTGACTGTCCAGATTGTCAGGTGAGCATTTGGAGTACTCCTGTTTTATCTATGTCCTTGATGTACAGTACTGACAATGCTGTGAAGCAAAACCTTTTGAGTATGTTCTCTATCAAGACTGTCTGATGAGTATTGGGAGTACTCGTGTTACCTCCATCCACTTCTTGTACCATATTTTGTATGCATTATTACAGCTTTTTTCCTCTTAGTATTGAGTTTGAATCTGTTTTCTCATTACATATGTAGCTTAGTGGCATAGGTCATAATAAGGAGACAAGACTATATATATTGCATAAGTAATGTTTATGAGCCAAGGTTGTAATATAGCAAATTGGGATGAGTCACACTGAGAAGGCAAGGTTGTAGTATAGCATATTACATGAGCAATGTTGAGGAATCAAGGTTGTAATATAGCATATTGGCATGAGTAATGTTGAGGAGGCAAGGTTGTAATATAGCAAAAGGCATGAATCACATTGAGAAGGCAAGTTTGTAATATAGCATAAGGCATGAATCACACTGAGAAGGCATGGTTGTAATATAACAACAGGCATGAGTACCGGTAATGTTGAGGAATCAAGGTTGTAATATAGCATAAGGCATGAATCACATTGAGAAGGAAATGTTGTAATATAGCATAAGGCATGAATCATTTTGAGAAGACAAGGTTGTAGAATAGTACCAGGAGAAATTTGGCCACTTAGCATGATGGTAATAATAATAATAATAATAATAATAATAATAATAATAATAATAATAATGTCGATAATAATAATAATAGTAATAGTAATAATAGTGATAATAATAATAAAAATGATGATGGTAATAATAATAATGATACTACTACTACTACTACTACTACTACTACTACTACTACATGTAGTAATAATGATGATGATAATAATAATAATAGGTATAATAATAATAATGATGATGATAATAATAATATAATAGTAATAATGATATTGATAATAATAATGATGATGATGGTAATAATAATAATGATACTACTACTACTACTAGTACATGTAGTAATAATGATGATGATGATAATAATAATAGTGATAATAATAATGATGATAATAATAATATAATAGTAATAATAATGATAATAATAATAAGAAGAAGAAAAAGAAGAAGAAGAAGAAGAAGAAGAAGAATACTTTGTATAGTGCTTTGCCTAATCTTTAGAAGCTCTAAGCGCTTTACAACATTTAAGGTAGGAAACATTATTAGGTTGTTTTGTTTGTTCTTGCAGTCAAAATAGGTGAATTTTAAGAGCACTCTTGAAAGGGATCACTGTGCCTTTTTATCAAATTTCTCTGGGCAATTCATTCCATGTTGCTGGGCCCTGGTATGCAAAAGAACATTGTCCATATGACTTCATTTTCATAGTGAAAATAATAAGTATATGATTGTCAGAAGAGGAGTGTAAGTATAGTGCTGGTGTGTACAGATGGGTGAGGTCGGATAGGTATGTTGGACTGGAGTCCGTCAGTGAAACATAGCACAGAGAACACATTTTGTTTTTGATTCTGGATCAAATGGATAGCCATATAGGGTACAGAGTGGGGTGGTGTTCTCTGATCTTGGTACTCTAATTATGATCTAAGCAGATGTGTTTTGAACTGAAGTTTCTGGAGTAAATATTGTGACAAACCAACAGAATTGGGTTACAATAGTCAAGTCTTGAAAGTACAAATGAACACACAAGTGTTTCTTCTTTGAATGCGTTCCCCAATCACATTAATGTAAGGGATATAAGCCTGCTACCTCGCGACTCCAGCCCTACTAAAAGACGAAAATTCGTCTTTTCTATGTCCTATAGACAGAGGGCAATAACTCTTGCCCCTTTCCTCCCCTTGCCACAGCCAGGTGTCACTAGTTTTTAAGCTTCGCTTGTACTGTACACAACATACAATTAGGCCTCCTTATAATCCAAGCCATCTTAGTGTAAAATCGGACCATCCGAAGTTAAATTTGGAATTATTGTGTTGGACAATCATTCTTCTACAGGTTGTATACATTATTTTACAATATTTTCAAATTTTGAGTGACTTTGTCACCTTGTACGGACTTCGTCTATGGACGACCATGTTGCAACACGCTAATGGCGGTACTTGTGTTGTCCTTTGCGAGTTTACTTGGCACTGAATAATTTCGCTTGCTCCGTTAGTAACGGTTGTGGTATTAGCGAATTAATAACATGTTGAATTGCTAATTTGCGCTTTGTTTTTCTTCTTTTGTCGTTTCAGTAGAATTGTCAACCAAATGCATGAAATGCAGAAAGTTCAAACAAAAGAAGACAACCATGAGACTTGTATTGTATGTACCAAGTGTACATCATCTATACCATGCAGCATGTGTAATACATGGACAGAGCCAATGTGGCAATGGAGGAAAATAATGTTGACATGGTACAACAGTCTGCCTTTGAACAGATGCGTCATTGGGTCCAGGAAACTACGTTGTAGCTATTGACATCAGGCTAGATATTATTTCTTTGGGGGAGTGTTCCCCAATTTTAGGCTGCCCAGTGGGCGTAAGTCCCCCCACATGTCTGAGCATGGCCTTCGGGCCTGTAAGTCAGGACACATAGATTTTTTGCTGGAACCATTGGATCTATTTCATTATACAACCTCGACATCACCGGCTGTCCAGCCGTCCCATCTTATTGCTAAAATGTGGTCCGACCAACTATGATTTATGGGGATTTTAGTGACAAATCCGTCCGTAAAGCTGTACTGCTGGCAACATGCCAATACTACGACGGAGGTTATAGTGAGAATTCTGTCCGTCCAGCCAGGCCATTGGAGCAGCCGGTACCGGTGATAGCTGGACCGTTGCCGACATTCAGGCCGACCATTCGCCAGACAAACCAGCCAGCAGTGCCAGCCGTCCATATGTTCATGGCTTCTCCACAAGGGAGAATTAGTGAAATTGTCAAGGATGATAGAATTGCGTCATCTATGTCACCTGGTATGCTATATCCAGAGATGCAAGCTGTACCAGAACCAACGTTCCCTCTGAGCGTATGGTAGATGTGTGTGCAGTGCTTGCTGCACTGCGCAAGCATTATAGAGACGAGAAAAATTTAAAGTTGGATTGAGCAAAATTTGACAATTCAGCTGCAAGGGGATGCCTGAGCAGCTGCATGCGCAGCTTAGAGGGAAAGTTGACCAGAACACGACTCAGCACACAGTGAGTGTGACGAAACACTTTCAGCCGTACACAGATTCAGTCATGGAACGGACTGAGCTTAGCTTCAAGGCCGCAGTGGAAGAAATTTATAGGGTGTTGGCAACTTCAGAATGCCCACCACCTCCTACCGCCATTCAAGTCTACAAAATTAAGGTGTCTTTAGATCTTGAATGGGAGGAAGAGACGATGTCCTTTCTACTCCTTTCCCAATCGGCAAAATTCAGAAAGCTAAGTACCAGTACCAATAATGATTACGCCCGAGATAAGATCATTCTTGTGTCATTGGCACAACCCCAGTTGGCTGTCCACAGGGATTCCTCTGGAGATACCCCAAGCAGAGATAACGTTATGTTCCGCGGCCAGTATCTACGGTTGGGGTGCCCACCTGTTGCCGGACTTCGATACTGTCAGCGGCACGTGGGTTCCAGGGGAGAGCCCTCTCCACATCAACCTTTCAGACATAAAGGCTGTCATCAATGCTTTTCATTTCTGGAAGGATCAACTCTTATTCAAAACTGTCCTCATTATGTCAGACAACTCTGTGGTGGTGACTTGCCTCCTCAAACAAGGGGGCAACAAATCACCAGACCTCTGCAATCTGATCCAGCAGTTTCTACATTGGTGCGACAATCTCCACATCAATGTACAAATCAGACACATTCCCGGCAGACTCATGCCTTGGCTGACACTCTATCCAGGAAAGGTCAAGTCATTCACACGGAATGGTCACTCCATCAATCGGTCTTTCTTCCAATCTGCACACTTTGGGGGCGTCCGATTATCGATCTTTTTGCAACAAAGTGGAATCACAAGTTGCCCACCTTCGTCTCTTCGGTTCCAGACCCAGAAGTTTGGGCTGTGGATGCTCTGTCAATCAGCTGGGAAGGGTTGTGAGCATTCTCCTACCCTCCCACGGTCTTGGTACTGAAAATAATCCAGAGGTTAAGGGGTCATAACTGTCAGATGATTCTGATTGCCCCTTTCAGATGGAACAACTCCTGGGTCTCCGATCTACTTGATCTGGCGATAGATCTACCCAGGAAGATTACAGTCAGCCCAAATCTTCTCAAGCAACCGTGGTCACGGGTGTTCCACCCCTGTCCGGACCGTCTTTGTCTTCATGCTTGGCTCTTGTCCGGACGGCCTTGCAAGACAAACAATTTAAACCTTCGATTGTGGAGAGAATCTCGAGATCAAGAAGGCCTTCTACTCTGAAGGCTTCAGAGCGAAAGTGGCATGTTTTCCGGGACTGGTACCATATCAATAACCTTTGAATGTCTCAATCCCTCAACTGGCCGACTTTTTTCTCTGGCTTTTCGAGGAGAAACAGTTGGCTCCAATTACTATCAAATGCTACCACTCCATGATATCAGACACATTCCGCCATCATGGTATATGTGATATCAGGCATGACAAAGATCTGTCAGATCTTTTAGCAAAGTTAGAGTTCAATAGACCAAAATCCCTCACCATTTTCCAAATGGAATCTGTCCTGGGTTTTAACATGGCTCAATTCAGACAATATTGAGTCTTTAGAGCTACTATCATACAAAACGGGTTTCTTGATAGTCTTAGCTTCAGCATGCAGGGTGAGTGAGTTACAGGCCCTTTCCAGTGACCCGAACTATCCTCAGATCAGATGATTCGGTGGTCCTCTTGACGCAGCCAGGCTTCATAGCCAAAAATAGGTTACCATCCTTTGGCAATCAGAGTCGTCATTAGCTCGCTTTCTTCCATAGATAAGTCAGGAGCAGCAGCCATGCAAGATCTTGTTTGTGCACTCAAGCACCATTTTGAACACACAGAGACGAGTTGGGTCACATGCAAGCACCTCTTTCTTCTTGTGACAGCTGGGAAATGGAATATGATCCCTCAAGCCCTTGCTTCATGGCTGAAGTTGGTTATACACTCAGCTTACTTTGAGGTCTCACAAGATCAGAATCGCCTCATGAAGATTACCGCTCATGAGATTAGGGCAATCTCAGTGAGTCTTGCATTCAAACGCAATGTTTCGATCCAAGATGTAATAGAAGCTGTTGGCTGGCATGCTGAGTCAACCTTCTCCAGTTTTATCTCAAAGATTTAACCTCGCTGAGGCAAACCTTGAATCTAGTAGGTCTGGTGTTGGCAGCCCAGATGCCCACTAGACCCATTTAAAATAATCAGCACAGCCTATCAGCTTCGCTGGATTTGCCAGAAAAATGTTTTGTAGGTAAGAAGATTTCAATAACTATCTTCTTAACCGTATAAAGGGGTCACATATCATGTGACCCTGGGCTGTGTTGCTGATGAAATTAGGAGAACGGGTTATTGTTCACATGGGGAATCCAGCCTTCATTCCCTAGAATATACCTGGGGTAGAGGTAGGATGCTTAGCATTCCCTCCTATTATTACCTATTCTCCTAACGTGAATGTGATTGGGGAATGTATTCAAAGAAGAAAGCAAATTTTTTTAAGTAAATTATGTTTCTCTGAGAATACTTACCCAATCACATTACTTAAAAACCCTCCCAACCACCCTGCCATGCAAGCATCCTCGTATAGAATATATCGCTCAGCTTAAAAACTAGCGACACCTGGCGGTGGCAAGGGAAGGGGCAAGAGTTATTGCCCTTTGTCTATATGACATAGACAGAAAAGACAAATTTTCGTCTTTTAATAGGGCTGGATTCGTGAGGTAGCAGGCTTATATACCTTATGTTAATGTGATTGGGTAATTATTCTCGGAGAAACATAATTTACTTAAATAATTTGCTTTTAGTGGCATCAACTGAAAGTTATTTGTGAATTGAGCTGATACGTCTCAGCTCAAGATATGCAGCCTTGCATATGTTCATGACATGTTGATGCAGTGTGATAGTACTGTCTATAGTAACACCTCAGTTTTGTACTGACTGTGTGAATTTAATGTTGGTGTTGCTGACATTTCTTGTTTGAGGTAGAGGATGTGAATGAGAAAGTTATCGTGCCGTTATCAGAATGGCATCAGTTTTATCATCCTCCATCACAATGAATTTCTCAATGCAACCAAATTTGGCCATGATATTCCAAAGGCCCCCACAGCTGACTGTCAAAGGCTTTTGCCAGGTGGATGAATGTAGTGCACAGGTTGGATTTGTTCTTGGCATTAGTCCTGGAGTTGACATATACACCATGTCTGTGGTACCTCATTTTTTCCTCAAGCCACACTGACTTAAAGGCAGAAGCCTTGATCAATGTAATGCACAAGATGATTCAGCTGAATTCTGTCAAGGATTTTACCTGCAACTTAGTGCAAGGAGATGTTATGTTATCACAGGATTATTTGTTGGCTTTCCACTAGTAAAAGTGGATTATAGATGCATCCATGTATGACTGGGGTATATAACCTTGACATCCCCATTGAGTAGAATTTACAGGATAAATTGATAAACTGTAAAATTGTGACAGCTACAGGACATATTGATAAACTGTAAAAGCTTTAACTTCTGTTAAAAAATATGGATATATACTTGAGCAACTGCATTTGTATGAATACATGGGCAAGTGAATTTGTATGAATACTTGGGGAAGTGAATTTGTATGAATACATGGGCAAGTGAATTTGTATGAATACATGGGCAAGTGATTTGTATGATTACTTGGGGAAGTGAATTTGTATGAATAACTTCGGCAAGTGAATTTGTATGAATAACTTGGCAAGTGAATTAGTGTGAATACTTGTGAATACTTGTGCAAGTGAATTTGTATAAATACTTGAGCAAATACATTATTATCTTCATTTTTGAACTGGTGCAAGGTCTAGGGCCAGCTTAAGTTCTATTCATGTCGTGATGTGTTAAGCTTAGGTGGCAGCCAATCACATATTATCCTTGTGTGTTTACTGAGTAGCACCTGTGTGGTAACATTTCAAAGTACACTTACTGTATATGTAAAAGTCATTAACGAAATCCCCTCACCCTAAATTTTGGAAAAGTTGTACAGCATTATCTCCAAAAGTAAATTTAAAATCAAGTCTGCTAATAGTTGTATAATGCAGTACCACATCACATCACCATTATCCTGACACCTGATGCTCTAACCACTAGGCCACCGGAGGGGTAGACAAAAGATTCTTGGAAAGTCAGATTGGTAATAAAATTATTTGCTTCTATTGGTACTCAAAGTTTAAGTTCTGTATTCTCTATGGTCTCCATATTCTAGTCCTGTATTCTCTATGGTCTCCATATTCTAGTCCTGTATTCTCTATCTTCTCAATATTCTAGTCCTGTATTCTCTATCTTCTCAATATTCTAGTCCTGTATTCTCTATCTTCTCAATATTCTAGTCCTGTGTTCTCTATGGTCTCCATATTCTAGTCCTGTATTCTCTATCTTCTCAATATTCTAGTCCTGTATTCTCTAAGGTCTCCATATTCTAGTCCTGTATTCTCTATCTTCTCAATATTCTAGTCCTGTGTTCTCTATGGTCTCAATATTCTAGTCCTGTATTCTCTATGGTCTCCATATTTTAGTCCTGTATTCTCTATCTTCTCAGTATTCTAGTCCTGTATTCTCTATGGTCTCAATATTCTAGTCCTGTATTCTCTATGGTCTCCATATTCTAGTCCTGTATTCTCTATCTTCTCAATATTCTAGTCTTGTATTCTCTATCTTCTCAATATTCTAGTCCTGTATTCTCTATCTTCTCAATATTCTAGTCCTGTATTCTCTATGGCCTCAATATTCTAGTCATGTATTCTCTATGGTCTCCATATTCTAGTCCTGTATTTTATATTACCTCCATGTTCTGTCCCATTATTCTATATATCCTTTAGGTTCTGGCCCTTTAATCTATATAACCTCCATTCTTAATTGCATATCTTTTCTGGTTCTATATTATATCTGGCCTTCATTTTCCAGTTCTTGTATTCTCTATGACCTCAATATTCTATTCCTGTATTCTCTATGACCTCAATATTCTATTCCTGTATTCTCTATGACCTCAATATTCTAGTCATGTGTTCTCTATCTTCTCAATATGCTAGTCCTATATTCTCCTTGACCTCAATATTCTAGTCATGTATTCTATGGTCTCAATATTCTATTCCTGTATTCTCTATGTCCTCATATTCTAGTCATGTATTATCTATCTTCTCAATATTCTATTCCTGTATTCTCAATGGTCTCTATATTCTAGTCCTGTTTTCTCTATCATCTATGGTCTCAATATTCTAGTCCTGTGTTCTCTATGGTCTCAATATTCTTGTCCTGTATTCTCTATGGCCTCAATATTCTTGTCCTGTATTCTCTATCTTCTCAATATTCTAGTCCTGTATTCTATCTTCTCAATATTCTAGTCCTGTATTCTATCTTCTCAATATTCTAGTCCTGTATTCTCTATCTTCTCAATATTCTAGTCCTGTATTCTCTATCTTCTCCATATTCTAGTCCTGTATTCTATCTTCTCAATATTCTAGTCCTGTATTCTCTATCTTCTCCATATTCTAGTCCTGTATTCTATCTTCTCAATATTCTAGTCCTGTATTCTATCTTCTCAATATTCTAGTTCTGTATTCTCTATGGCCTCAATATTCAAGTCATGTATTCTCTATGGTCTCAATATTCTAGTCCTGTGTTCTCTATGGTCTCAATATTCTAGTCCTGTGTTCTCTATGGTCTCAATATTCTTGTCCTGTATTCTCTATCTTCTCAATATTCTAGTCCTGTATTCTCTATCTTCTCAATATTCTAGTCCTGTATTCTCTATCTTCTCAATATTCTAGTCCTGTATTCTCTATCTTCTCCATATTCTAGTCCTGTATTCTATCTTCTCAATATTCTAGTCCTGTATTCTCTATCTTCTCAATATTCTAGTCCTGTATTCTCTATCTTCTCAATATTCTAGTCCTGTATTCTCTATCTTCTCAATATTCTAGTCCTGTATTCTCTATCTTCTCCATATTCTAGTCCTGTATTCTCTATCTTCTCAATATTCTAGTCCTGTATTCTATCTTCTCAATATTCTAGTCCTGTATTCTCTATCTTCTCAATATTCTAGTCATGTATTCTCTATGGTATCAATTCTAGTCCTGTATTCTATCTTCTCAATATTCTAGTCATGTATTCTCTATGGTATCAATTCTAGTCCTGTATTCTCTATCTTCTCAATATTCTAGTCCTGTATTCTCTATCTTCTCAATATTCTAGTCATGTATTCTCTATGGTATCAATATTCTAGTCCTGTATTCTATCTTCTCAATATTCTAGTCATGTATTCTCTATGGTATCAATTCTAGTCCTGTATTCTATCTTCTCAATATTCTAGTCATGTATTCTCTATGGTATCAATTCTAGTCCTGTATTCTATCTTCTCAATATTCTAGTCCTGTATTCTCTATCTTCTCAATATTCTAGTCATGTATTCTCTATGGTATCAATATTCTAGTCCTGTATTCTATCTTCTCAATATTCTAGTCATGTATTCTCTATGGTATCAATTCTAGTCCTGTATTCTATCTTCTCAATATTCTAGTCATGTATTCTCTATGGTATCAATTCTAGTCCTGTATTCTCTATCTTCTACATATTCTTGTCCTGTATTCTCTATCTTCTCAATATTCTAGTCATGTATTCTCTATGGTATCAATTCTAGTCCTGTATTCTCTATCTTCTACATATTCTTGTCCTGTATTTTCTATCTTCTCAGTATTCTAGTCCTGTATTCTCTATGGCCTCAATATTCTAGTCTTGTATTCTCTATGGCCTCAATATTCTAGTCATGTATTCTCTATGGTTTCCATATTCTAGTTCTGTATTCTCTATGGTCTCCATATTCTAGTCCTGTATTCTCTATCTTCTCAATATTCTAGTCATGTATTCTCTATGGCCTCAATATTCTAGTCCTGTATTTTTTATGGCTCTAATTTACTAGCCCTATATTCTCAGTGACCTTAATATTCATGTATTCTGTATGTTCTTCATGCAAGCATTGTTGTGAGAATGTGGCTGTTGATATTCAGTTTAAAATCTTGTAAAAGTTGTTTTATCAGATTGTTTTCTTTTCTATCACAGGTAGTTTATTGTTCAGAAAAGTGCTTGCAGATGGCTCTTTCCTCATACCACAGAGTGCTGTGTATGGGGAGTTCCAGGAATGACCCAGAACATCCATTGTCACGTCTGCAGGAGGCATGGAGGTATTATAGTCTTATTGTTACTACATTTAAAGACCAATGTTTTGAAGTCACATGTTCTGTAAAATCACATCATGATCACAAACTGTTCTCATTTACAACTGATGTATTCCTTTTCCTATATCAGTCAGGTATATGTTTTATGTGTGATAAAAAAAATGATTAATTATGCAACATAACCATGGATAGCCATGTATTAAATTTGTATTCATAATACAGTATGCCACTTAAATAGTGAAGTTGTGTGTTAGAATATTACATTTGTATTTATAATACAGTATGCCACTTGATTCCTAATAGTTTATTAAATATTATTGAACGGAGTTTACATTGAGTTGTCTTTGTCTACGACAGGAATATCCACTACCCACCAGAGACAGCCAGCATTATGCTCCTCATAAAAATGGTTTCCATAGTGAAACAGGTGAGATATTGACTTTGTGAATTTAAACATGTGACTATTGGGCTGTCAGCATTTTGTCGTTTAACAATTTAGCTGTCAATCATATTCTTTTTTGTTAGATTTGTTCTTCTTCAGATACATTACCCATAATACGTTAGGAGAACTTCTACTACATCGCAAATCCAGCCCTTTGATCTAAATAGGTAAAAGTTTTTTGGCCGCCTATCTTCAATATTGGGATTTTTGTTGGATTTAAATTTTGTTTACAAATTTTTTATTTTATTTATTTTTTAATTAAAACACTTTATTGTTATAATGATTAATATATGTATGATGTTCACTTAAAGCACAAAGCAATTAGATGCACAAATCAATTTTAAGAATTTTATTAAATTTTATTTTTTGTTTTATCCAGATGGATAAAAGTCTTGGTTGGCAGGTACTGTCCATAAACCAGAAATATGCATACTTTGTTTTGGTCTTATAACAATAATCTCCATAGGTAGAAACAAGTTGGTTGTGGTCTTGACTGATGTTAGTCACTGAATTGTAGCAGGAACAATTTGAAAACGAATGAATCACTGCTTCATTAACAATTGATTGATAACATTTTCAAATATATTTACATGTTCGCAAAACTTAAATTAAAGTTCAGTCAGTGGTTGGGACATTGGTGTAATGAAACCCAGCAAAAGACCACCAACCTTGGATTAGCAACATCTTGCACATTGTGGAAGTAGAGATTGTACATGGTACTGCATAGAATTAGACGGTTTCATATTTGGTATACAATGGAATACATATTACACCATGTCATTGTCAAGGTTATATATTTGGTATATAATAGAATAAATGTCACACCATGTCATTGGCAAGGTTATATATTTGGTATACCATAGTTTGTGTACTTTGAAAGCAGTAATGGTCAAGAACTCTTGCAAATTGTTTGAGAGTGGCACATGGAAAAATGTAATGTGCACAGCATGCATTTTTTATTTAACTTTTATCCTGTATTTATTGTGACCAAGGCCATACTGCCAGTGGATGTCTCATAGTGCTTGTTTTTAGAAAATCCAAGTACTTTAAAGATACCAAGGACCACTTGGGAGGCATCACAGACCTTCTTTAATTATGTGGCAACATTCTTATATATAATTGGGATTGTAACATGAGAGACAAGTGATCACATGACAAGCATCTTACACCACTCTTGGACTAGAAATATGAGATAGAGCCAGCAACTCCAGGATTCAAAGTCTAGAATCTTACTGTTAGGCCATCAATCTTGATGATGCCAATATACAGTTACAATGACAAAATATTGGTTTTCATCCATTTTTTAATATAATTTATGATGTAACAATGTTTGACATGATATATTTTTTATATTTTAGTCATGCAACAGGACAAAAAATAAGACATATCAGTCACTGATTTTATTTTTTTTTAACGAGAAATTATATCATGTTAAAGTAGACAGAAATGATATCACTTCCATAGGCATTAATAATTGGGGTTTTTCTTCTGACACGTAATGTAATATCTATTTACAAAAACAATAAAGAATACCAAGAAATCACAGCAAAGAACATTGAATGCAATACAAGATTTAACTATCACCAAATTAATAGCAATATGCATGAGAGCAAAGAAAATTTAGAAAAAAACTGAAATGAATAAAAATATGCAGTGGATTATATGATCTATTAGAATTCAGTACCTCCAGTCAGCTGCTATTTAAATCACGTCTTCTGACCACTTACATCTAGCCAGATTTATGTACATAATATGCTTCTATATAGGGCAATATTTACAGGTAAATTGCATGAGACAATTGATCATAATTTCTTCTGTTGTGGGTAGATTGAAAATTTGAAAGTTACTTCAGTGTTGGGGTGTGTATATGTGTTACTTGAACAGCCTAGAGTATTAGTGTGGCATTTGAGTTATTCAAACTTTGTCAGATTTTCTTTTTTAATTAAATTTACTTTATGTACGCAGGCCAAGAACAAGGAGGAGGCCATACAACTGTTTTCACAATTTGTCAGAGCCACTGTAAATGAAGAGGAACAAATTGCACATAAACTGCTTGGAGCTGAGTTCAAGGTAACCATGGCAACAAAATTGTTCTTGAACTGACCCAGATTACCTGTGAACCATATTATGTTTACACACACACACACACACACACACACACTGAGATAAATGACAAAGCTACAGAGAAAGTTTGACAAGGAGACACAGATGGACAACCGCTCCGGTGGCTTAGTGATTAGAGCATGTGCCGTGGAAGCAGGAGGTCATAGGTTCAATCCCAGGCTGAGTCATACCAAAGACTTACAAAAATGGTACTAACAGCTGCCTTGCATGATGCTCAGCATTAGGAGGTTAGTGTTAGAACTAGTCGGCCTGGTGTCAGGATAATGTGACTGGGTGAGACATTATGCTATATGTCTGCAGCATGATGATCAAGTGATAGACATGACGATAAACTGCCTCATTGCAGACATTGTAGTGATATGACTGAAAAATTGTTTAAGCTACATTAAAATCTGAATCCTAATCACACACTAAAATGTCTCCACTTAAAATTGAGTATCAAAGGCTACTGAAATCCTTCTAAAATCCCATGAAAATTATTGCTTCCTTTATTCAAATTTCCTTGTGGTCTCAAAGCTACATTAAAAATCCTAAACAAACAGATGAACAAACACACAGTCATGGTGAGAGAAAGTGAAGCCGACTGTATAATGTAGCTGTTAATTATTTTTTATTAATATATAATTTTTGT
Organism: Unio delphinus; assembly: GCA_029339505.1. Lineage (NCBI taxonomy): Eukaryota > Metazoa > Mollusca > Bivalvia > Unionida > Unionidae > Unio > Unio delphinus. The sequence continues at coordinate 4,176,207 of JAQISU010000002.1, read as the reverse complement.
ACATTTAAATTGGATTGAAAGGAAGGTGTTAATTATTAGCTTTTCCTTTGTAATATAAAAATGAAAAAGCCATCCAATGACATTGGCAAAATGGCTGGACCTCCCAAGAGAGTAAACAACAGACTCATGATCATGAAACTCCCTCTCTTGTCTGGAAGAAAGCACCTTACCATCATCAGTTGCTTTGCTCCAACCATGACCAACCCAGATGAAGTAAAGGTCAAGTTCTCTAAATGATATTCATTCTGTCATTGCTGACATTCCAATGCCAATGGCAGAAAAGCTTGTCATTCTTGGCAATTTCAGTGCAAGAGTAGGCTGTGATCATGTTGCCTGGGATGGAGTGCTTGGAAAGAGCAATATTACTGTAAGAGCAATTGTCTCCTTTTCCTCGATACTTGTGTCTGTATGATAACCTATACACGCTTCTGCCTCCATACCTGTAAACGGATGTCATGGATGCACCCACGCTCTGAATACTGACACCTCTTTGTCAGGAAGAGGGACATGCAGGATGTGCATGTGACCATGTCCTTGTGTGGCGCTGACTGCGTAACATCCACATTGAGCCGAAAAGATGCCAATAGGGAAAGAAGGCTCATAAATGACTAAACATCATCAAGCTGAAATGCAACAGTACTAACAGTCTCTTGTGGATGCCCTGGAAGAACATTTTAAATCCAGTCCTCTTGACAATCAGAATGGGGAGACCTACTGGGCGACATTCAGAGAGCTGGTCTACAGCACAGCTTTGGAAATCCTAGAACCCTCAACCATAAAGCAACAAGACTGGTTTGATGAGAACTGCGATGAGATCAAGCAGTTGCTGGATAAGAAACACTGCCTCTTTCAAACCTACTTTAACGAACCCAACAAAGTTGATGAGATCCAGTTTTACGTAGACCAGCCTGACATGAAGGACTTCTACAATGCCCTGAAAGAAGCGTATGGACCTACATTCTCTGGATTATCCCCCCTTCACAGCACAGATGGGAACACACTAATTACTGACAAAGAATCCTATTGAACATATTCACTATGCTCCTTGACCAGGGACTACTGCCAGAAAGCCAGTGTGGATTCCGAAAAGAACGTGGGACCATTGACATGGTGTTTGCTGTGAGGCAGCTACAAGAGAAATTTAAAGAGAAAAACAACAACCATTTCCCCATCTACATCGACTTGACAGAGGTTTTTGATATGGTCAGTAGAGAAGGCTGCGGAAGGTAAAGGTCATGTATGGATGCAAAAGAAAATGTATAGCCAATGTGCAGCATTTCCATGATGGCATGCAGGAATGAGTCCAGGACGAAGGAGAGACACCAGAGACATTCCCAGTAACCAATAACATCAAGCAGGGTTGTTTTCTGGCACCGACACTGTTCAGTCTACTGTTCTCATCCATGCTGACTATTGCTTTCAGAGACAGAGAGGTTGGAGTCAGCATCAGGTACCATACAGATGGAAAACTATTCAACCCCAGGAAGCTTCAAGTGAAAACCAAGGTTATGATAGACACCATAAGGGATTTATTATTTGCTGATGACTGCGCCCTCAATGCTGGCTCAGAACCCTACCTGCAATGCAGTGTTGATAAGACTCCAGCTTCTGCACAAGTTTTTGTCTCACCATCAGTACCAAGAAGATTAAAGTCCTGCATCAGCCATCCCCAGGAAAGCCTTATGTTGAGCCCATCTTCACCGTCAACAGCCAAAAATGCAACATAATGAACTGCTTCACCTACCTTATCAGTACACTGTCACAGAGCATCACTATTGATGACAAGGTGAACCCTCTCATTGTCAGAGCCAGCGCAACTTTCGGCAAATTGTATGCCAATGTCTGGAATAGAAGCGGCATCAGCATTCAGACCAAACTAAAGGTCTACAGGGCAGGTGTACTCCCCACATTACTTTTTGCATGATAAAAATGGACAGTGTAACAATGCCATGTCAGGTAGTTGAATCCCTTTTACACAAGTCTCAGGAAAATTCTCAACATCAACTGGCAGGACAAGGTTCCAGACATTGTGTTACTTGCCCAAGCAGATCTCCCCAGCATCCACACCATCCTGATGCAGTGCCAGCTACGTGGGCGTGACATGTTGTATGCATACCAGATTACTGGCTGTCTAAGAAACTCTTCTGTGCGAGATACAGCAAGGACAGCAATCCTATGGAGGTCAGAAGAAATGCTTAAAAAAAACAATCGAAAGCTGCATTGAATGCATTCAAAGTAAACCCTCATTCCTGGAAGCAAACAGCAAGTGATCAAGTCACTTAGCATTCCTCTGTGCAGAAATTCTCCAAGTTGTGCGAATCTAGCAGGACAGGAGCTGTAGAGCTGAATAGATGACCCAGAAAAACATGTGCCATCAACCCTCCTGGAGAAGTCCCACTCATCCCCTGTTTCTTATGCAAATGAACATTCCTTGCAAGGGTTGGCCTCATCAGCCACAAGCACAGAACAGAACCAACCCCTCCAACCCTTGGTTGACTAGAGTAGTCCTTATCGAATTGATGGACGAACAACACACACACACACACACAACAGAAAGAAGCAAAACCAACAAGTTTTGTGAAACTTAACAATTTATTTATTATTGTAAATTAAAAATGTGAGCGGAATTTACTGTATTATGAAGTGAATCTCATCTAATCCTTATAAAGTTCAAAACCTAAATGTTCTGGTCTACCAATAATCTTGTCATAATTTATAATAGTTCAAGAATAATATTATAATCCAAATAATAAACTTTCTTTTTCCAGAACAGTCCAAAAATTATTTTCCTCTGAAATAATATTGAAGTACATCATAAAGCATGTCTGCAGACTTAATCAGAAACATTAAATATGAAAAGAACTCCAAAGTTGGAATGAATCTGATTGCACATTTCTCTCCTTACATACACCTAATAGTATGTCTCTTAATTTACATTATACCACGTGACATCACTCATTTGTCTATTCATGTGACCTAGCCCAACCAATGGGAAGCTACTGAATTCTTTTTCAAACATTGAAACCCCATCATTCAGAGATAGATTAATCCAAAGACACCATTAAGTCTTATTATTTATTGTTAAGATTATTGTTGTTATTGTTGTTGCTATAGGGTTTAACGTCATTTTTCAGCACACTATAGGCTATACATGGCTGCCAGTATTATTGGTGGAGGAAGAACCCTGGAAAACCCCTTGAAAGAACCACCGACCCGCGAGAAGCTACTGACAAGCTTTCTTACATAACTACATTAGCCGAATCTTAGACCCGAACTCACGCAGACAGAGGTGAGATGTCAGTGATCCATAATGGAGAGCACTTTAGGCCACTCTGGGCCCCTAAGATTATTGTTAATAATTGCCAACACATACATAAACATATATATATATATATATATATATATATATATATATATATATATATATATATATATATATATATGCTATGTAATATAATGTTCTTAACACAGACTTGGGTCATGTAGGCAAACTCTAACTAAAGATATTTTATACAGTTTACAGCCATCAATAAAAATAATATAAAGTAGATAAAATCATGTTGCAGGAGTTACAAAACACATGGATATCCAAAACAGTATATAATTATGCCTTTTGGATTCATTTTGAACAAGATCAGAGTATATAATTATGCCTGGGTTGTATTCTTACATGATGATGAAATGGGTAATTAAGAAGCTATGGAAGTAATCATGTGTAAATTGTGTCATTAGTATTATTATGTCCTCAAAGCCAGATGTTGAAAGCATTCTACTACACTTGAGATCCTTAACATTGTATTTCTCTTCATCAAATAAAATTAATATATTTCATCACATGGTAAAAAGAGTCTTACATATTTTTATGTTTGTAAGAAAAAACCCAAGAGGTAAGCTTTTTGGAAAAATGGCAGTCTTTTCCTCATCATTCCATTATGATAGCTTAAAGTTTAATATCATATGTTAGGTAAGACATAATTTTCCATGCATTAAATTTCATGGTAAGTTCATTTCTGGTAATTATTATTTTCAAAGACAGTGGACCAAACAAATATCAATTAAAATTATGTCACCATTGAAATTATTATTGACTTGTAATGATTTTGCATGTTTTCAGTATACATTCAGTATCCATTTTGTTTGCTTTCAGTATCCATTTTCTATTCTTTCAGTATCCATTTGGTTTGCTTTCAGTATCCATTTTGTATGCTTTCAGTATACATTCAATATCCATTTTGTTTGCTGTCACTATCCATTTTCTATTCTTTCAGTATCCATTTTGTATACATTCAGTTTCCATTTTGTTTGCTTTCAGTATCCACTTTGCATGCTTTCAGTATCTTTTTTGTATGCTTCAGTATCCATTTTGTATGCTTTCAGTATCCATTGTATAACCTTTCAATATCTTTTGTATGCTTTCAGTATCCATTTTGTATGCTTTCAGTATCATTTTGTATGCATTCAGTATCCATTTTGTATACATTCAATATATATTTAATATCCTTTAAATATCCATTTCTTCAGGATCAACTAGAAATACTCCGACAGTTATCAGTAGAGGCATTTTATGAGGAAGCTGTACAACAGGTATGGAATGATGGAGATCATTGAGTTCAGCCCCTACTTCCCACTTTTCAAATTCAGGACGACATTATACTTTTTAATAGCTAACATTCAAAGCTGCATGTATAAACCAAAATATCAAAATAAACAACACTTTCCACATGTGTAAACCCCAATATAATAATGAATAATCCCTTTCACATGTGCAAACCCAAATATAAAAATGAATAATCCCTTTATTATGTGTAAACCCCAATATATAAAATCCTTATACTTCTCGTGGGAAAATTGCCTTATTTCTTTGTTCATCTGCCATATACTACCCATGTCACAGTCTGTGTCTCATTTATGTTGTCCATGATGACGTTAATTTCACCTACCATGGTGACAATGTGTGTGGCTCCTGAGTCCAAAGCCAGAAGTACACAGGATGTTACTAGTTGGGCATGGGAAATCTGTAGATGTGATTGCCTAGGATGCTGTGATATGCTGTTTTTTTCTGATGGCAGTGAGTTGTTGACAGAGGTTGGGTTCAATTCCACACTATTTCAAGTTTCACTTAAGTTTTACTATGTACACTTTCCTGGGGTGCCCCCACTTCTGCTTTCCCTGGATGAGCTTACCATAGAAGAGCTCTCTCTGTATTATGGTCTTCTCCATCCAAGTGATGTGGCCAGACCATCTTAGCTGGGCCTTCAGCAGCAGTGCCTCAATGCTAGGAACACAGGTCCTTTTGAGGACTTCTTAGTTGCTTTGCATTCGGACAAGCATGATAGACCATAGTGAGTACAATTGCTCAAGCTACTTCACATGCCTGCAGTATACGGTCCAGGTTTTACAGCCATAGAGTAGGGAGGTGAGGATGAAATCTTTATAGGCCTTGATTTTGCAGGACAGTGACACAAAGACTTCCAAGGGCTGAGTTTGCTTTCAGGATCCTGGCTGTAATTGCATTGTCCAGCAACCCATCTGAAAACAACAGTAAACAATTTAGGCCCTGAGCTACTGGTGCATATTTTGGCTCACTAAACCTCAAGAGGTTCTATCTCTTATCCACTTTTGATCATACTTGCTATGTAAGCTTGTATCAAGGTTTATTACTTGCTATGTTGGTATCATCAAAATCTCAGACTTGCTATGAAAGCTTGTCTCAAGATCTCAGACTTGCTATGAAAGCTTGTATCATTAAGATCTCTGACTTGCTATGGAAGCTTGTCTCAAGATCTCAGACATGCTATGAAAGTTTGTCTCGAGATCTCTGACTTGCTATGAAAGCTTGTATCATTAAGATCTCTGACTTGCTATGGAAGCTTGTCTCAAGATCTCAGACTTGCTATGAAAGTTTGTCTCAAGATCTCTGACTTGCTATGAAAGCTTGTATCATCACAATGTCATACTTACTATGAAAGCTTGTATCATTAAGATCGCAGACTTGCTATGTAAACTTGTATTGTCAAGATGTCAGACTTGCTATGAAAGCTGGTTTTTGTAATAGGGTTTAACACCATTTTTCAGCACACGATAGGCTATACATGGAGGCCAGTATTAATGGTTTAGGAAGAACCCAATAAAACCCCGGAAAGAACTCCTGACCCATGAGAAGCTTCTGGCAAGCTTTCTCACATAATGATACCTACATTGGCCAAATCTGAGATTCAAACCCATGCAGGCAGAGGTGAGATGGCAGTAATCCATACCGGAGAGTGCTTTAGACCACTCTGCCACTCGAGGCCACATGAAAGCTTGTATCATCAAGATTTCAGACTTGCTATGAAAGTTTGTATCATTTAGATGTTATACTTGCTATGAAAGCTTGTATCATATCGATGTCATACTTGCTATGAAAGCATCTGGCATCTATCATCCAATAGCAGACAACAATTTTGGGGAAAACTTATCGCACATACTCCACCCAAAATCTAGTCATTTATATTTGAAAGTGGTGCCCTTTGGAAAGTCAGTATGCCAACCATGGCATGCTTCTTGTAAACCTTGTTATCAATACTCCTCCAGATGTTCATATTGACATGGGGTTTTTCACCAAAAGACTTCTTTTGATGTTTAGATGGATCTAAATGAAATGGCACAAGTTGAAAAGCTTGATATAATTATTCCTACAAGTATGGTCATAGCAACATCAGATTTTCACTAAAGGAATTTAAACTGATCTGACACTTCCAAGTTCTGAATAACCTTTAGTTGTATTCCAAAAAAATAAATAATTTCAGCCCAGATGAAATACTGAACACAGCAATGATTGATTTCTACCCAGACAAGACTGTAAAGACCTAGGTCACAATTATCATCTTATAACAAGCAATATTACTTAATAGAAACTTCCATTTTAGAAGATTCTGTTAACTAAAAGTATACTAAAGAATATGGTAAACACAATGTCCTTGACTCAGACCAAAATAAAAATGTTTACTTCTGTTGATAATGATCTTGATATTAAACCCACACTCATAAAGAAACTTTTATCTGTGTATTAATTGTTTTCAAAATTTAAAAAAAACAATGACTCTAGTCAGGTAGACAATGAACTTAATTTTGGACCAGGTCAGCTACAAAATACAATTTACAATACCGCATAGCATATAATGAATAGAAAAAATACCAAAACAAACAATGCAAAATAAATGATACCTTGGTCAAATGTCAGTTATATGTATAATTTACATGTTCTTAAATGCCACTGAACTGTGTAGGTAAATAGATACAATTTGGCATACATATATTGTCAGCATTATAAAAAAAATATTCTATTTTCAATGTCCAGGTTGCAGGTCAGTATTCTAAAATTTCTGTTTCATGTCATAAAAGATTTTGAGGAATAGTGGTGAACCTTGTTACACTGATGCTCATCAACTTGACGGCATATGATGTATCACTGTCAAGGTTTTATCTTCACAGTCAAAATCACTGATTAATATTTATTTTACCTTGATTACTGCACTTTTTCTTCAATGCCTTTTGAGATAGGGGCATGTTTTTCGTTTTGTACACAAGTATGAGCAAATAAGACATTTTTCTCATTTTGCAAACATTTTATAGAAACGTTTGCTACTTTACAGGATATTTTCAATTGTTGTTTAAAAAAATTTAGCTTACATGTTTCTGTTTCTTTCAAGTGGTTCACACCAGAGGGATTCCAGTCACTTTTTGCACTAATTGGTACCAATGGTCAGGGAATCGGGACAAGGTATGCACATTTTTCACACACACCTTAAATTGGAGCATATATGATGTTGACAGACTGTCAGTTACCAGTTTTTATTTCTGCACAATAACTTACAACTTCTACCATGTATGTCTACCAGATGTATTGGATTAATTATGTTTTGGATAAGGAAGAACTCTGTCAATTTTTGGATCAAAAGCTACTATGTCAAGGTTATTCTGACTGCAGAAGGAAAAGTATTCTGCATGAGAGACATGAGCTGTCCAGCATCTGCATTTAGCAGATTTGTCGATAGCAACTGATTTTGGAGTCAAAAGGATATAGGTCAAGACTATTCAAGGGTATTCAAGAAAGCTTGCCAGTATCTTCTCATGGATTGGCGATTCTTACTTCGGTTTCCTTGGGTTCTTCTTTAGCAGTTATACTGGCTGCCATGTACAGCCCCATGCAACAACTGAAAGAAGAAAAATGGTTTTCTCCTAGAAACTCAAGTTCTTCACCATCGTCAGTTAGCTTGAGTTTGAGGTACGGATCACTTTTAGGTTAAAAAATTGAATAGTCAAGGTCAGAAAAGTTTGGATTTTCATGGATAATCAGACTAAAAGTAATTAATGGTTACTAAACATTGTAATTGGAATTATCCATTATTTATGATTTATGAATACTAGATTTTGTTTTTAATGTAATGAAGACTAAAACGGTTTAACATTAATAAAATGGGTACTGCACAAGCACATTAATAAAATGGGTACTGCACAGTCACATTAAAAAATTGGTAATGTACAGTCGCATAAAAAAATGGTAATGCACAGTCACATTAAAAAAATTGGAAATGCACAGTCACATTAAAATAAATTGGTAATATACAGTCACATAAAAAAAAATGGTAATGCACAGTCACATTAAAATAAATTGGTAATGTACAGTCACATAAAAAAATTGGTAATGCACAGTCACATTAAAAAAATTGGAAATGCACAGTCACATTAAAAAAATTGGTAATGCACAGTCACATAAAAAATGGTAATGCACAGTCACATTAATAAAATGGTATTGCACAGTCACATTAAAAAAAATTGGTACTGCACAGTCACATTAAAAAAATTGGTAATGCAGTCACATTAAAAAAATTGGTAATGTACATTCACATTAAACAAATTAATATGCAGTCACATTAAAAAAAATTGGTAATGCAGTCACATTAAAAAAATTGGTAATGCAGTCACATTAAAAAAATTGGTAATGCACAGTCACATTAAAAAATTGGTATGCACAGTCACATTAAAAAAAATTGGTAATGCAGTCACATTAAAAAAATTGGTAATGCACAGTCATATTAAACAAATTGGTACTGCACAGTCACATTAAAAAAGTTGGTAATGCAGTCACATTAAAAAAAATTGGTAATGCACAGTCACATCGGTAAAATGGGTACTGCACAGTCAAATTAGTTTATATGACATACCAAACTTTGTTGGTGGCTTGCACTTGGGTTTAATAATAGACTTAATTTTAGAAGGATAGTGCATGGACATTAAATTAAATATTATAATAAACCTTTACTTTTGTTCTTTTAAATGTAACATTAACAAATTTAAAAGAATGAATTAAATCTTTTAACTTTTTTAACTACATTCACAGAATTTTTATATTATTTTCATTGTAAATTGTTTAATGTTTCCTTCCAGTTGCATCAGTTGAGTTGAGATCAATAATAATGTAAAATTATCAGACACATATTCTTATAAATTCTGATTGCTCAACATTATTGGCAGTATACCTGTCTATTATTATCTGTTAATGTCTGGGTTTTCTTTACAAAGTTCAGTAGGTGTATGGGCCAGAAACTGTGATGCTCTAGAACTGCCAGAAGAGGAGAAAGCAGAGTTAGACAAGTTTATTGACAAGCTGTACGACGATTTAGACAGGGGTGAGGAATAATCAAGATTTGTGAGACTTTGATGCAGACTGGTTACAACATTTAATTGGATTATTTGATGCCTGAGAAAATAAGAAAATTAAACTCATTTTATCACCAGACAAGCAGAAGCCAAATAAACAGTGGCAGTCATTTAAATTGCAAAGGTTTAACAACAAAAGCATGATACTTACACTCAGTTTATAATCAGTAAACAACAAAGATATATCAACCACAGTAACTAACAAATACATGGTAATCGTATCTCTTTCAAAACCAGTGCTTTCAGATTATAGATTTCTAGGGTTCAATGCAATTAAAGCACTTTGGACTAAACAATTTAGAAATATTTTTAGCTTTTATTTGTATTACCTGTATATGGATTGACTGAGTACAATTTGAAGTAATTATATTTACTGACCAAAGACATTTTTACATAAAGTGATTTTTATGATTCATTGGCTGGTCCATGTACATGTATGTTGACACTTTCATTAAAACTTGCTGGTTATAAACTAATCATGATAACCTGTACATTATGTGGGTTATAAAAAGAATTAATGATTAACATGTACAGTATTTATATTTGGGTTAATAAATGAATTAATGATAACATCTACAGTATGTGGGTTATAAAAAGAATTAATGATAACATTTTATATATGTGGGTTATTTCAAAAATGATGATAACATGTACAGTATTTATGCTAAAAAAGAATTAATGATAACATGGACAGTATTTATTTGTGAGTTAAAAAGAATTAATGATAACATATACAGTATATATATATGTGGGTTATAAAAAGAATTAATGATAACATGTACAGTATGTGGGTTATAAAAAGAATTAATGATAACATGTACAGTTTTTTATTTGTAGGCTATAAAAGAAGTAATGATAACATGTACAGTATTTATAAGTGGGTTATAACAAGAATTAATGATAACATGTACAGTATGTGGGTTATAAAAAGAATTAATGATAACATGTACAGTATGTGGGTTATAAAAGAATTAATGATAACATGTACAGTTTTTTATTTGTAGGCTATAAAAGAAGTAATGATAACATGTACAGTATTTATAAGTGGGTTATAACAAGAATTAATGATAACATGTACAGTATGTAGGTTTTTAAAAATATTGACCATCTAGACAGTAATCATACTAGTATAAATTGTAATCATACCTGTATAAATTGTAATCATATCAATATAAATTGTAATCACACCAGTATAAATTGTAATCACACAAGTATAAGTTGTAATCATACCTGTATAAATTGTAATCATACCAGTATATACTGTAATCATATCAATATAAATTGTAATCCCAACAGTATAAATTGTAATCACTCCCGTATAAATTGTACCAGTATAAATTGTAATCATACCAGTATATGTATTGTTTAATGCATGTAAGTCCAGTCATCAACTTGGAAAATTACATGAACATCTGTAAAAATAAATGATGAATTTGGACATTATAAACAATCTTTATATATTGATTTATTTGTCAGAACTATGAATTGTACAGAGCTCATTTAGTCTTAGAAACGAAGTGCTTATCCAATCATCTTTCATCGGTCATCTGGCATCATCCTGTGTCCATTAGCACGTGTTTGTTATCACCACTACTCCCACACTACTGATTGCAATGAAATTTAAAACATGTCAGTCCCAAGGTCTTGTTGATTCTTACTTAAAATAACGCTCCTTTGACAGTCTGTATGGCCACCATGGTAGTCATCTTGGATAACTACTGCTTCCAAATTGATGATTCTATCAGTATGGGGTTTTCAGTAAACAACTTCTTATGATGTCTTGTTGGTCATAGATGATAATTTTTTTAATTTGACATGCTGCCATGGTGGCCATCTTGCAAATCTTGTTATTGTTCTTCTTTTTGTCCAGATTGGCTTATTGACATAGAGTTTTCAGTCAAGTTGGGTCTAAAATAAAATGGTACAGATGTGACATCTAGTATCACTGCCACTGTAGCCATCTTGAAAATGGTATCACTGTTCCTCCTGAATTGATGGTTGTATCAACAACCTATTTTCACTAAAAGCCCAGTACTGGTCTCCAGTTGGCCCCTTGTAGAAATTGTAATCCACAGATATATAGATCTTGTTATAGCTACATGTGACGGAACCAGGATCTCAGACCAATACAATCATGTACTAATTTGGATCAATACATTGACTGCTAATCCTGTAGATTTTTTTTTACAGTTTTCATGAGGTTGAAATAGCATGAGTGCATTTTTTGGCCAAAGTATGTATTCTTTTTATTGTAAAATAAAACAGCAAGTGTTGAACATAAATTGGATTTAGATTCTAATGTTACAATAGTTATTAATTAAACTGAATTAATATATTCACAGTTAATGAAAAGGAAGAGTTATTTTTTGGGTCGTGGTCTTATCTAGGATGTGTGACTGCAGTTTACTAAAATGGGTCAGGGTCTTTTCTAGGATTTATAATTTCAGCTTACTAAAATGGGTCGGGTCTTTTCAAGTATGTGTGATTGCAGTTTACTCAAATGGGTTAGGTCTTTTCCATGATGTGTGATTGCAGATTCATATTAATTTCTCTAAATTTATTTTTTATAATTAAAACAACAATCAAATGCACAATTGTTGTGCATCACATTGAATCCTTCCAATATTCAGAAAATTCTCCTTAGTTTTTAAATTATAGGGAGATTGTCTTCTCCATAACTTTTAAATTCTGGAATTCTGGAATAGACTCTGATACTTCCCATTAAAACACTGTAGTATGTGAAAACCTCAAACACTTCATTTTGGGCAAAATGCCAACTCAGATCAACATTGATATTTCAGTTTCTGGAACATTCCTGAACAGTGAAGGCTCGGGGCTGTACAAGTTACAAAGTGCATGTAAGTTGGATTCAATTTTTTATATCTGCTGTTTTTTTTATATATTGTGATTGGCCATGTAGATCCATCCATCTATGCATGCATCCAATTCATGAATTCCTTTTGCCCAAGTGTCTATCTATCCATCTATTCCTTGTTCCTAAGTGTCTATCCATTCATCCATCCATCCATCCATCTCCCAAGTGTCTAATATAAATCAGTGAAGGCTGAGCTCTTTGTAACAGTGATCAGAAGAGCATATAAGTCATAATACAGAGAAATTCTTGTGCATTGTTTTCCTTTTGTGAAAGCATGCATGATTGCAGCATTTGTAAGGACATTCTTCAATTTAGACCAGAGGTTCTCATGCTGTGGTTTGTGGACCATTGGTGTGTCTTGAGCTGTATTTGTTTGGTCTGTGGAAATGTTATATTAAAATATGAGATGTGTGCTTTTATTTTAAAATAAAAAATATTAATTATTTTCATGTTTTTATATGTAGTGCTTTTATTTGTAAAAACAAAATATTCATTATTTTTTCATTTTTATATGTAGTGCTTTTATACAAAGAGCTTTACAATACTTAGCTAATGGTGCAGTCAACATTAGGAATGACCATTAAGTGGTCCATCAAGCCCATCAGCAATGGTCAATGTTCCACACAAAAAGTTTGAGAACAATGGAATTAAATAAATCCACCTTGGTATTGCTTTTAGGGCAGAAGCTTCCAAAAGTGTTTCTTTTTAAGTCTGAGTTTATTAGATACATTTATTGTATTTGCATTGGGCACTAATTATTTGAAGTTCTTGTAATGCATTTACATTGGTACTGTTGTATGATGCTTGCTTCAGCATCTAATTTGGTTGACCATTTTCAGGCATGTTTTACCATCTTACACTTTATTGCTCCCTCAAAATGTTTCTGAGCTGACATTTTAGTAGAAAAGTCATGTATTATTTCTATCTGTGGTATATGGTAATGGATGGCAGGGCCTTTGTTATGTGTATGAGGCAAGGCCTTTGTTATGTGTATGTGTGTTATATGGAATTGGCTGGCAAGGTCATTGTCATGTATATATGTGTTATATGGTAATTGTGTCAAGGTCATTGTCATGTGTATGTATATTATATGGTAATGGCAGACAAGGCTTTTGTTATGTGTATGTGTGTTATATGGATTGGTTGGCAAGGTCGTTGACATGTGTATCTGTGTTATATGATAATGGCTGACAACACCATTGTCACGTGTGTCTGTTATACAGTAATTACTGGCAAGGCTATTGTCAAAGTGTATCTGTGTTATATGGTAATGACTGGTAAGGTCATTGTTACGTGGTCATGTCTATCTGTGTTATATGATAATGGCTGGCAATGCCATTGTCACGTGTATCTGTGTTTTATATATAGATAATGTCTGGCAATATCATTGTCATGTGCATCTGTGTTTTGATAATGGTTGGCAAGGCCATTGTCATATGTATTCTGTGATATATGGTAATGACTGGTAAGGTCATTCTCAAGTGTATCTGTGTTATATGGTAATTACTGGCAAGGTCATTGTCATGTATATTCTGTGTTATATGATAAAGACTGGCAAGGTTATTGTCAAGTGTATTCTGTGTTATATGGTAATGACTGGCAAGGTCATTGTCAAGTGTATTTGTGTTATATGACAATGACTGGTAAGGTCATTGTCATGTGTTCATGTGTATCTATGCTATATGGGAATGACTGGTAAGGTCATTTTCATGTAGTCATCTGTATGTGTGTTATATGGTAATGGCTGACAAAGTCATTGTCATCTGTATGTGTGTTATATGGTAATGGCTGACCAAGTTATTGTCATCTGTATCTGTGTTATATGGTAATGGCTGACCAAGTCATTATCATCAGTATGTGTGTTATATGGTAATGGCTGACAAAGTATTTTGTATTGCTACTATGATGCTAAATAGAGACATTTACAACTTGTTGTAAAAGAGGAAATAACAAAAATCTAGGAATATAGGTCAGTTAAAATAATTTAATAGAATGTCTAAAGGTCATATCAATGTGTACTACAATTGCATTTTCAGGTATTTGATATTCCTAAGTATTATTATGACTTTTATTTTGTCATCATCAACTCGGGCTTCTGTGGTCACTCTTAAATTGGAACAAAACACTTGTCATCAGATTGGACAATGGTTTTTTTTACATGCCCTCTACAAAGCAGAGCATATTATGTTTTGTTGTCAGTACATGTGGATGGCTTGCACATTGGGTAAGGAAGGAAGAATCTTATTGATTTTTTTGGATTCAGAAGCTAAAAGGTAAAAGTCATTGTGACTGAAGAAGATGAACACTGTCTGCACAATAACTTGCATTTTTAAACTCTACAGTTGCCAAAAGTTAGGGATGGTTTGCATTTCATTTATGGGACTGCTTTGGTGGTTAGAGCATTTGCCTTGGTAGTGGGAGGTCACAGGTTAGATCCCTGACTGAATCATACCAAGGACTCGTAAAAACACTACTAACAGCTGCCTCACTTGGCACTCAGCATTAAAAGGTTAGTATTAGGACTAGTTGGCCTGGTGTCAGGATAATGTGACTGCGTAGGATATCATGCTACATTTCTGTTGCATGATGCCCCAGTGCTAGATATCACTATAAACTGCCACACTGCTGACATCGTACTGATATCACTAAAAAACTGTTAAGTCTATGTTTTATAAAAACAAATCACACACACACACACACACACACACACACACAGAAAATCAAAAGACAAAATCACTGTGGCTGAAAGAAAAAAGTAGCTTTTAAGCAGTAATATTAGCTCTACATCACAGACTTTGAGCAAACTTTGTGGCTGGCTTTCTTGTAAGCAAGATGCTTATTGATTTGGGGGTAACAGTGTTAAAGGTTAAGGTCACTGATTGAAAGTGAAGGTTTCTGCATATAATATAACAGAAATAATCAGATGCTTTCACAAAGTTGATTCACACATTGTGCAAGAAAGAAACCTATTGATTCTGGGCTCAGAAAGTCAAAGGTCAAGGCTAGTGTTACTGGTTGAAGGAAAATGTTTTTGTGCTTAAGTTCTGAATTTTGACTAACGTTTGTGGAGTGCTTGTACTTGAGATATATATGAGACCAGTTGATTTTGAAGTCAAAGTGATATGTGAACCTGTGAAATTGATATGAGAACCTGTTGATTTTGAAGTGCCATATGAAATAATATGTGAGCCTGTTGATTTTGAAGTGCCATATAAAATGATATGTGAGCCTGTTGATTTGGAAGTGCCATATAAAATAACATGTGAGCCTGTTGATTTTGAAGTGCCATATGAAATGATATGTGAGCCTGTTGATTTTGAAGTGCCATATAAAATAACATGTGAGCCTTTTGATTTTGAAGTGCCATATAAAATATGTGAGCCTGTTGATTTGGAAGTGTCATATAAAATGATATGTGAGCATACTGATCTTTCAATGTTTGTATCAAAAAAATACTGTTGTTACATCTCTCTTTATATGAGTCACTGAAATTCACCTTGTATTCATCTGGCATTAATGGACAAATGATATTACAATGTTGCTTTCCTTGTTGAAAGTTTGGACAGATTGTGCCAAGGACACAAACAAAACAGAATGTGAAAATATGAAGCAGAATGTTTGTGTTTTATTCTTTCTACACCCACTATCAGCATTCCCCACTACTTCTACCCTGTGTCTGTTGTTTCTTTGACTATTTTTATTTGCACATCCTTACTTTCAGTGTTTCAGTTTATACTGTTTGATAATTCATTGTGTTGAAAACGATGAGATGTTTTGTCTTTGAATACATAGACAGACATGTGACTTTAGATGGTATAAAGCTAACACAAAAATAAGTTTTGAGCACATTGTTTTTGGGTGCTAAATTGAATATTTTGCTGAAATTTTATTGATGTTAAAATATTGTATTAATCAGCTGTACATCAGATGATATTGTATTAAATGTGGAGGGGAGGTTCACAAGTCAAATTGTTTGCACTTAGAATCCCATTTAATTTTAGCAGTGTTTTTTTTTTTCTTGTCAGTTTCCTTATATATACTTACCTTTTTTATATCCGTTTCATTTTATGATTGCTATTTTACTTGTCAATTTCCTTATGTTCTTGCTGTTGTTTTTGTCAATTTCCTTAAATTCTAAATTTGTCTTGTCAATTTCCTTTTATGCTTACCATTTTTCTTTAATATCGAGTTTGAAGTACATTTCTTCATTCACAGGTAACCATAGCTGTGTTCCAAATGCTGAGATTAGATTTCCTCATAACAACCACATTTTGGCATTGGTGGCACTTAAAGACATAGCACCAGAAGAAGTAAGTCTTGGAGGAGATAATTAAGGATCACATTTGAATGGTGTTGTATAAATTTAATTGTTTGTCTGTTAGTTTAGAAAAATGTATTAATCCATTACATGCTATTGCAATGTAACATTGTTTATACTGACTTGATCTTTTCCAGAATTGAGTTCAGTTCTGTTTTACCTGATTGACTTTTTTCTATTGTTTTTATTTCATTGATGTAAACAACTAATAATAGCTTAATGAAAACATTGTATCTAGCTGCTGATCTTGTTCCAAAATCAATGACAGTTTTGGTAAACAACTTTTTGACATTTTTAAAATGTCTTTTTCATAGTAAGCATCATCAAGTTGAATCAAGGTCATATCTGGATTATGTGATATTTTATCATGCGCCAGTTGGTAACAAATTTTTATTTTTTTTTCCAGAAGAATGAACATTTGATCCTCATTTGGGAATTGTTTTGCATTTTAGTTAGTCATATAGCTGATTTTTTTTTATAAAGGTTTGTCTGTCATGCCTTAACACCTAGCACTTTAAGTTGTATTTTGTTGTGACCAGTTTGGGCTGAATTTTGTTTTCTTCAAATTCTTGAATTCAAGTGATTATTTTCTCTGGAAATACAAAAGTGCCCTAATAATTATTGGACAAAGACATTTAAAGGAATGTATACTGAATTCAAACTGGAATATTAATTTATGTGATTCAGCAAAGAGACTGTTGACATATCTGCACTTTGTATGTTATTACAAACATTATCACCTTCCAACTTGAGTTTTATTGGAAATTGAACTGAGATTCACTTAGAACTTTTCATTAATAGGACATGTTGTTTTAATTCTTGGATTATTTTTGGGGATTTTGTTCGCAATACCATAAGTTCTTTTCTCTCATTTTTCACTTTGTATTCAAGGGATATAAATTATTTGTCAAATTTTAAAAATCTTGTTGTCTTCACCCTTTCCTATTTCTTATTTTAAGAGCATAGACTCGTAAAATGGTGATGAAATTTATGAAACGTACACAATGATTTTTCTGTTTAGCAAATTTTTTTAGCAAAACATTCAGTGGGTCTAATAAAGTTTGCATGAATGTAGTATAAGCTGCATAGAACATCAATTGCACTCAATATTGCTGATTGTCATAAAACATCAATTGCACTCAATATTGCTGATTGTCATAAAACATCGATTGCACTCAATATTGCTGATTGTCATAGAACATCAATTGCACTCAATATTGCTGATTGTCATAAAACATCAATTGCACTCAATATTGCTGATTGTAATAGAACATCAATTGCACTCAATATTGCTGATTGTCATAAAACATCAATTGCACTCAATATTGCTGATTGTCATAAAACATCAATTGCACTCAATATTGCTGATTGTAATAGAACATCAATTGCACTCAATATTGCTGATTGTCATAAAACATCAATTGCACTCAATATTGCTGATTGTCATAAAACATCAATTGCACTCAATATTGCTGATTGTCATAAAACATCAATTGCACTCAATATTGCTGATTGTAATAGAACATCAATTGCACTCAATATTGCTGATTGTCATAAAACATCAATTGCACTCAATATTGCTGATTGTCATAAAACATCAATTGCACTCAATATTGCTGATTGTCATAGAACATCAATTGCACTCAATATTGCTGATTGTCATAAAACATCAATTGCACTCAATATTGCTGATTGTCATAAAACATCAATTGCACTCAATATTGCTGATTGTAATAGAACATCAATTGCACTCAATATTGCTGATTGTCATAGAACATCAATTGCACTCAATATTGCTGATTGTAATAGAACATCAATTGCACTCAATATTGCTGATTGTCATAAAACATCAATTGCACTCAATATTGCTGATTGTCATAAAACATCAATTGCACTCAATATTGCTGATTGTAATAGAACATCAATTGCACTCAATATTGCTGATTGTCATAAAACATCAATTGCACTCAATATTGCTGATTGTCATAAAACATCAATTGCACTCAATATTGCTGATTGTCATAAAACATCAATTGCACTCAATATTGCTGATTGTAATAGAACATCAATTGCACTCAATATTGCTGATTGTCATAAAACATCAATTGCACTCAATATTGCTGATTGTCATAAAACATCAATTGCACTCAATATTGCTGATTGTCATAGAACATCAATTGCACTCAATATTGCTGATTGTCATAGAACATTAATTGCACTCAATATTGCTGATTGTCATAAAACATCAATTGCACTCAATATTGCTGATTGTAATAGAACATCAATTGCACTCAATATTGCTGATTGTCATAAAACATCAATTGCACTCAATATTGCTGATTGTCATAAAACATCAATTGCACTCAATATTGCTGATTGCTGATTGTCATAAAACATCAATTGCACTCAATATTGCTGATTGTCATAGAACATCAATTGCACTCAATATTGCTGATTGTCATAGAACATCAATTGCACTCAATATTGCTGATTGTCATAAAACATCAATTGCACTCAATATTGCTGATTGTCATAGAACATCAATTGCATTCAATATTGCTGATTGTCATAGAACATCAATTGCACTCAATATTGCTGATTGTCATAAAACATCAATTGCACTCAATATTGCTGATTGTCATAGAACATCAATTGCATTCAATATTGCTGATTGTCATAGAACATCAATTGCACTCAATATTGCTGATTGTCATAGAACATCAATTGCACTCAATATTGCTGATTGTCATAGAACATCAATTGCACTCAATATTGCTGATTGTCATAGAACATCAATTGCACTCAATATTGCTGATTGTCATAGAACATCAATTGCACTCAATATTGCTGATTGTCATAGAACATCAATTGCACTCAATATTGCTGATTGTCATAGAACATCAATTGCACTCAATATTGCTGATTGTCATAGAACATCAATTGCACTCAATATTGCTGATTGTCATAGAACATCAATTGCACTCAATATTGCTGATTGTCATAGAACATCAATTGCACTCAATATTGCTGATTGTCATAGAACATCAATTGCACTCAATATTGCTGATTGTCATAGAACATCAATTGCACTCAATATTGCTGATTGTCATAGAACATCAATTGCACTCAATATTGCTGATTGTCATAGAACATCAATTGCACCCAATATTGCTGATTGTCATAAAACATCAATTGCACTCAATATTGCTGATTGTCATAAAACATCAATTGCACTCAATATTGCTGATTGTCATAAAACATCAATTGCACTCAATATTGCTGATTGTCATAGAACATCAATTGCACTCAATATTGCTGATTGTCATAAAACATCAATTGCACTCAATATTGCTGATTGTAATAGAACATCAATTGCATTCAATATTGCTGATTGTCATAGAACATCAATTGCACTCAATATTGCTGATTGTAATAGAACATCAATTGCACTCAATATTGCTGATTGTCATAGAACATCAATTGCACTCAGTATTGCTGATTGTCATAGAACATCAATTGCACTCAATATTGCTGATTGTCATAGAACATCAATTGCACTCAATATTGCTGATTGTCATAGAACATCAATTGCACTCAATATTGCTGATTGTCATAGAACATCAATTGCACTCAATATTGCTGATTGTCATAAAACATCAATTGCACTCAATATTGCTGATTGTCATAGAACATCAATTGCACTCAATATTGCTGATTGTCATAGAACATCAATTGCACTCAATATTGCTGATTGTCATAGAACATCAATTGCACTCAATATTGCTGATTGTCATAGAACATCAATTGCACTCAATATTGCTGATTGTAATAGAACATCAATTGCACTCAATATTGCTGATTGTCATAGAACATCAATTGCACTCAATATTGCTGATTGTCATAGAACATCAATTGCACTCAATATTGCTGATTGTCATAGAACATCAATTGCACTCAATATTGCTGATTGTCATAGAACATCAATTGCACTCAATATTGCTGATTGTCATAGAACATCAATTGCACTCAATATTGCTGATTGTCATAGAACATCAATTGCACTCAATATTGCTGATTGTCATAGAACATCAATTGCACTCAATATTGCTGATTGTCATAGAACATCAATTGCACTCAATATTGCTGATTGTCATAGAACATCAATTGCACCCAATATTGCTGATTGTCATAAAACATCAATTGCACTCAATATTGCTGATTGTCATAAAACATCAATTGCACTCAATATTGCTGATTGTCATAGAACATCAATTGCACTCAATATTGCTGATTGTCATAGAACATCAATTGCATTCAATATTGCTGATTGTCATAGAACATCAATTGCACTCAATATTGCTGATTGTAATAGAACATCAATTGCACTCAATATTGCTGATTGTCATAGAACATCAATTGCACTCAGTATTGCTGATTGTCATAGAACATCAATTGCACTCAATATTGCTGATTGTCATAGAACATCAATTGCACTCAATATTGCTGATTGTCATAGAACATCAATTGCACTCAATATTGCTGATTGTCATAGAACATCAATTGCACTCAATATTGCTGATTGTCATAGAACATCAATTGCACTCAATATTGCTGATTGTCATAGAACATCAATTGCACTCAATATTGCTGATTGTCATAAAACATCAATTGCACTCAATATTGCTGATTGTCATAGAACATCAATTGCACTCAATATTGCTGATTGTCATAGAACATCAATTGCACTCAATATTGCTGATTGTCATAGAACATCAATTGCACTCAATATTGCTGATTGTCATAGAACATCAATTGCACTCAATATTGCTGATTGTCATAAAACATCAATTGCACTCAATATTGCTGATTGTCATAAAACATCAATTGCACTCAATATTGCTGATTGTCATAAAACGTCAATTGCACTCAATATTGCTGATTGTCATAGAACGTCAATTGCACTCAATATTGCTGATTGTCATAAAACATCAATTGCACTCAATATTGCTGATTGTCATAAAACATCAATTGCACTCAATATTGCTGATTGTCATAAAACATCAATTGCACTCAATATTGCTGATTGTAATAGAACATCAATTGCACTCAATATTGCTGATTGTCATAGAACATCAATTGCACTCAATATTGCTGATTGTCATAGAACATCAATTGCACTCAGTATTGCTGATTGTCATAGAACATCAATTGCACTCAATATTGCTGATTGTCATAGAACATCAATTGCACTCAGTATTGCTGATTGTCATAGAACATCAATTGCACTCAATATTGCTGATTGTCATAGAACATCAATTGCACTCAATATTGCTGATTGTCATAGAACATCAATTGCACTCAATATTGCTGATTGTCATAGAACATCAATTGCACTCAATATTGCTGATTGTCATAGAACATCAATTGCACTCAATATTGCTGATTGTAATAGAACATCAATTGCACTCAATATTGCTGATTGTCATAGAACATCAATTGCACTCAATATTGCTGATTGTCATAGAACATCAATCGCACTCAATATTGCTGATTGTCATAGAACATCAATTGCACTCAATATTGCTGATTGTCATAGAACATCAATTGCACTCAATATTGCTGATTGTCATAGAACATCAATTGCACTCAATATTGCTGATTGTCATAGAACATCAATTGCACTCAATATTGCTGATTGTCATAGAACATCAATTGCACTCAATATTGCTGATTGTCATAGAACATCAATTGCACTCAATATTGCTGATTGTAATAGAACATCAATTGCACTCAATATTGCTGATTGTCATAGAACATCAATTGCACTCAATATTGCTGATTGTCATAGAACATCAATTGCACTCAATATTGCTGATTGTCATAGAACATCAATTGCACTCAATATTGCTGATTGTCATAGAACATCAATTGCACTCAATATTGCTGATTATTGCATTCAATATTGCTGATTGTCATAGAACATCAATTGCATTCAATATTGCTGATTGTCAGGAGAACTGTTTGTATGATAATTAAGACTTGTGTCCGGACAGGAACCAGATTATGTTCATGATTGCCCATTACGTAATCATTTCAAGGTTTTCTGCTTGAGGATTGAATCAGGTTCATCCCATTTTGCTTTGCCCCAGAAGATGCGTTAGTCTTGAAAGAATAATAAACATCTCCATATCTGAAATTGTCTCCGTGATCATTTTCCAATATTTTATGCTTATCAGTGGTAAATAAATCTATATAAAGATAATGCCATCACTATCAGCTATGCATTTCCCACAGTAACTCAAATGCAGTAAATCCCCAAACACTGACCACAGGATAAGTGAGGACACAAGTTACAAAGATACCTCTGAAAAATTAAGAAAGGGATGGATATAAACAGTGAGAAGAGCAAGGGAGGTGAATAATTGTGTTACTGTGTAATGCATATATAATGCATTTTGTAACTCTAGGTAAATGACTGGTACAGGTACTGCCTGTAAATTGTAGTGATTATCCATAAAAAAGATATTCCATGTCTAATTTTGTACACGGGTATAGATTCTGTTTTAAGGTATTGGAGTGCATGTACATTACATAGGATCTATAAATGTTTTCAAGTTCTGATAATAAGTCAGTTGATAAGTTTGGTCTATTTTCTCATTGGCTGGTGGGTTTTAGAAGAATTAAGGTATATCCCATTGATTGGTTAGGTCACATGATTATTTATTGAAAGAAATTGGATTGAGTCACATAGGATACATATATAGTTGTAATAGACACTTGAAGGGGTATATAAGGAAAGAAACAAACAATCTGATTCATTCCTATTTTTGGATTTCTTTCTTTTTCTAATTCCTGTTTCATAATTTAAAATGAGTCTGTAGATGTGTTTAATGTTGTATTTAGATAATTTGGCACTTCTAAATGAAAATGTGGAAAAGATCAAAATTCTTTTAAAAAAGGTTTTAGACTGGGTCTTGCCTTTTTCAGGAGATTTGTATCAGCTACCTTGATGAATGTGAAAGAGAAAGAAGTAGACACAGTCGGCAGAAGTATCTCAGGTACTTTTATTTTGAAGGTTAACTAATTTTTTGAGCATTACTTAACATACATTAAAACAACATTAGACCCAGACAGTGCAAATCTTGAGGAATTCTGGCATGCAGTCAGCAATCTGCCCACATGCAGGAAACACTTTTTAAAATTTTTGCTGGACTTATAGTTGGAGCTGTATTAAGATTGCCACATTCCAGTATTCCAGTGCAGCCAATGAAATGTAATTTTCCATTTTGAGAAAAATTTAGGCTGACTATCAGAAACCTGGATCCAGCAACAATATGTTGTTATCATGTGTGTTAAAATCAGTAATGATAAGAACTCCTACCAGTATAATCCAGGCAATGATTTTCTTTGAAAGGCTAAAAATGATTGTCATACATATAAGGAGACATGAATGACAACAAGTTACTGTAAAATGACTGATTTTATCAGATGAAGTATGCTTAATAAGGTAGATTAGTTTTAATTTTGCATGCTAAAAATCGGTTAGATGAAAACCTTCCCTTGTTTGAAGTCATAACTTCTGGCCAAATTTTGGAAATCTGATCAGTCTTTTCTGTCACATATAAGATATATTCCATACAAATGAATATACATATGCAGAGTGTTGTATATATGTATAGAGTTTATGTATTCACAATGCTGACTATATATCGCTAATTAAATTGAAGAAAAAAAATCTTTATACATAAGTTACATTTGAAATCAATCTTTTGATTTATAGACTGTGTCATATATCATGGAGTTGTTTCTAGATTTATGGATTGTTTTGTTCCTGCAAGCTTGATTTATAGGCTGTTTTTTTTTTTAAAATCACACTTGCATGGAACGATTTGTAGACTGTTCCATAAATCACTTCATTCTTGCAAGGTTTCATTTATAGTCTGTCTCATAGGTTATCAGTCTTTTAATGCTCTATTTATAGGCTGTTTCATAGAACTGGTCATTCTTGATATGCTCTGTTTATAGGCTGTTTCATTGAACTGATCATTCTTGATATGCTCTGTTTATAGGCTGTTTCATAGAACTGATCATTCTTGATATGCTCTGTTTATAGGCTGTTTCATAGAACTGATCATTCTTGATATGCTCTGTTTATAGGCTGTTTCATAGAACTGATCATTCTGGCAAGGACTGTTTTATAAATCACACAAACCTTGCTAGGTTTGATTTATAGACTATTTCATAAATCACATCCATTTTGGCTTGTTTTTTTTTGACTGTTTCATAAATCACACCATTCTTGAAAGACTTGACTTGTAAACTGTTTCATGAAGCAGAGTTCTTGTAAGGCTTTATTTATATAGACTGTTTTTAAATCACACTATTCTTAACTGGCATTATATATATATAACATTATAATTTATAGACTGTTTCATAAAAAGAGATTTGGGCCAGGCATGATTTATTGACTGTTTCATAAATTATTTTGTTTGGCCAATCACACCATTCTTTTGATTTATAGTCCGATTGGTTTTTGTATGTTGGACTTGACCTTGTCCAAAATCAAGTTCATTTTCTACCTGACCAGAATCACTAAATTTGGTTTTGTAAATATCTTTATCTCAATCTGAGTCCAGAACAATAGAAATTCACTTTGAAATTCAGGGTCTACCTGGTGTTTACTACATTTTGTATTATAATAGGTATGTGTTTTAGATTTTTAACGTAGCTTTAACAATTTTACTTATATCACTACGAGGTCTGCAATGTGGCATTTTATTGTGATGCCTAAACTTGAGGCATAATGATGCAGACATGAAGCATGACGTCCCACCCAGTCACATTATCCTGACACCAGGCTGATCAGTCCTGACACTAACCTCATAATGCTGAGTGCCTAGTGAAGCAGATGTTAGTAATATTTTTACTAGTCTTTGGTATGACTTGGCCGAGGTTCATCATCTCAGCGCATCTTTCATCTGAGGCAATGCTCTAGCCACTTATAATTTTAGTAATAGACCTTCTAATTATAACAAAGATTTTTTCTTGTAAACATTTGGAATCTTCCAGAATGAAATTTTCCATGAGGTACTAGTGTTTTTAAAAAAAGAAAATGGTGATTGTGACCTGAAGTCGGGTAGAGGAGTATATAATCTTCTTTATCTAGAAAGTATTCATTTGTGTTGTATCATCTGAGCAGAATCAGTTGTATTATTGTTGTGTCCAGTATTTCACATGGGCTGGAAATTATTTATTCAAACTTTTACTAATGTTTATTCGAGACTTTAATCATTAGGATTTTTATTATAAATTCTAGGATTATTTGAGATTTATTTTACAATATTGTAAGGGGCCCCGAGTGGCAGAGTGGTCTAAAGTGCTGCTGTCTTGTAAAAAGATTGCATTGATGTTACACTGTTGTCTTGTAAAAAGATTGTATTGATGTTACACTGCTGTCTTGTAAAAGATTGTATTAATGTTATACTATTGTCTTGTAAAAGATTGTATTGATGTTACACTATTGTCTTGTAAAAAGATTGTATTGATGTTACAAAGCTGTCATGTAAAAGATTGTATTGATGTTACACTGCTGTCTTGTAAAAGATTGTATTGATGTTATACTATTGTTTTGTAAAAGATTGTATTGATGTTACACTGCTGTCTTGTAAAAGATTGTATTAATGTTATACTATTGTTTTGTAAAAGATTGTATTAATGTTACACTGCTGTCTTGTAAAAGATTGTATTGATGTTATACTATTGTTTTGTAAAAGATTGTATTAATGTTACACTGCTGTCTTGTAAAAGATTGTATTGATGTTATACTATTGTCTTGTAAAAGATTGTATTAATGTTACACTGCTGTCTTGTAAACAGATTGTATTGATGCAAATTATTTTCTTCTGATGCCCATTTTAGAAAATGGAAATTCTTTCTTTCTGCAGGGACAACTATCTGTTCTCATGCAGCTGTGGGAAGTGCTTAACTCAAGCAGATGACCCTGACATTACATCAGAGGAGGAGGAGATGGAAGAGGAGGAAGAGGATCAGTAGAACTTGTTGCCATGGATTTTCAGCATTTATTTCTAGACTGATAGAATATTGTGGTTTTCCATGACAGTTGTAACTAGAGATTCCAATCATTTCTCTTTAAACCCACTAAAGATCTATCTGTAATTCTTTTGTGAAAGTATATCAAAACACTCGTTGCACAAAAGTGATTGAATATTGACCAATCAAAAATCACTTTTAATTAATGCACAGATTCACCTGAGAAAGTTCATGAAAGATGTTCAATGAGGATTGTACTCAGTTTAAAACAGATTTTACAGACATTCCACACTGAATACAGCCAGTATTATCTTTGAATAAATACATGGCTTTGCACTCCTGTTGGCATCTTAGTAGCAAGATAAGTGTTGTGTGGTTTTAGAGCAATTACAATATTGTTGGCATCTCAGTAACAAAATGACTAATGTTGTTTAAGAGCAATTACACTCCTGTTGGCATCTCAGTAACAAAATAACTAATGTTGTTTAAGAGCAATTACACTCCTGTTGGCATCTCAGTAGCAAGATAACTGTTATGTGGTTTTTAGAGCAATTACAATCTTGTTGGCATCTCAGTAACAAAATGACTAATGTTGTTTAAGAGCAATTACACTCCTGTTGGCATCTCAGTAGCAAGATAACTGTTATGTGGTTTTTAGAGCAATTACAATCTTGTTGGCATCTCAGTAAAAAAAATGACTAATGTTGTTTAAGAGCAATTACAATCTTGTTGGCAATTACAATCTTGTTGGCATCTCAGTAAAAAAAATGACTAATGTTGTTTAAGAGCAATTACAATCTTGTTGGCATCTCAGTAACAAAATAACTGTTATGTGGTTTAAGAGCAATTACACTCTTGTTGGCATCGTGGTAACAAGATAAATGTTCTCTTATGTTGGCCAATAGTGTTCTAAAGAAAGAGCTCAAGTTAACTTGTAACTGTTAATAGTTTTTTCTTAAGCATCTGTAAACCTTTGTTATCATAAAATTTTTAAGCATTAAAAACCTTAAGTATCAGTACTATTTTTCAGGGTTTGTTGTTTGTCTTAAATAGCATACAATCTCTGTGGTAAGGTTTTGGACACCTTTAATTTTTTGTTTAAAATATTTTCAAGTCCACCCAAAAATTTTGAATGGTCTTGGTGTGGTAATTTTATTTTTAATCCTGATTTTTGGACACACTAGTGGCATTTTTCATTAAAGAACTTAGAAAGGTACTGGTTTTACCCAAACTAGTCAGATCCTCCAGCTTTCAGGATAACCTTTTTTCAAATATTTTTAAAAAATTCAGTCAAGTGTCTGGCTGTAAAACTGCTTTGATTACCCCAATTATGACACAGACTAACTAGATGCATTGTTAATAGCAAAAAAAAATAGCTAACATGACTTGAGATTGAGCAGTTCCCTTAATAAAGTGAACTGGAGGTAATGATAAAGAAAAACTACCTTTCACCTTCAGAGAGTTAGGGGAAATAATTCATGAATAACTGGAAAGCTACTGGCCATCAGTTTTACATAGAGCTAACATATGATTGCAGCTTTGTTTATTTTTACTGCGGGAGAGTATGCAAATAGAGACAACACAGTCATGCACATCATTTCCTATACTCGCTAAAGTGGGTTATCTTGTGAGTTATAAAGTTATTTATATATGTATGTGTTTTTTTTATCATTGTTTTCCCATTTCCACTTAACTAAACTGGGATAGCATTTATTTCTGATAAAGTGGTCAACATTTTCAACACACAATTTCTTTAGTCTTAGTTTTATTCCTCATTTTTTTCTTCTTGGCAACCACAATTAATTTCATGGGGACTGAAACATTTTTTGACCATAATTTGTATTCTCTTCATAGTTTAGTAAAACAGTATGTTTTGAACACAAATCAGATCTCAATGTTATAAAGATAATTAATATGAGCCAATTGTCAGTTAATGAATATTAAAGGAAGAGTTGTTTATCTTACTGTTAACTGCAAGTAACATCCAGTAGCATGATCACTGTATGGTGAGTAGAGATGTATTATTGAGTCTCATCTTTAAGGACTTCTTTCTCTAAATATATAGCTCAGATACAAAAATCTACTGTCAGTTTTTACCACAGTATAAAACACAATTTTAAAAAAAAATAAAGATTGATTTAGATTTGCAATAAATGAAAAAAATAACATTGTGTATTTATGCTTTTATAAATAATATATCCCAGATTGTATTAATCTTGTAATATATTGTTAACTGATATATTTTATCTATGGTAGGGATATATTATCTGCATTAAAACTTTAAAATGTTTATGAAATCCAAAAGATGCACACCTTTGAAACAAAAATGCAAACTTAGGTCCTGTACCTATTCACATACATAAATGTAACTATTATAATGCTAATTGCTGTGCCACACGTCACATACATAAATTTAACTATTATAATGCTAATTGCTGTGCCACACGTCACATACATAAATTTAACTATTATAATGCTAATTGCTGTGCCACACGTCACATACATAAATTTAACTATTATAATGCTAATTGCTGTGCCACACATCACATACATAAATTTAACTATTATAATGCTAATTGCTGTGCCACATGTCACATACATAAATTTAACTGTTATAATGCTAATTGCTGTGCCACACGTCACATACATAATTTTAACTATTATAATGCTAATTGCTGTGCCACACGTCACATACATAAATTTAACTATTATAATGCTAATTGCTGTGCCACATGTCACGTACATAAATTTAACTATTATAATGCTAATTGCTGTGCCACACGTCACATGCATAAATTTAATAATTCTGATCCTGTTCGCTTTGCCACACATCACTGAACTGGTCAGTGTATTAGTGGAACATTTTTTTTCCCCAGTGGGCTGGTTATGGCTGGTTTCTCTGATATGTTGACATAACATGTAAAAATACCATGTTGGGGAGGAGTAATTTAAAAAATAAAAACCAATTGATTTCAGCTTTAAAATTGTATGTGCAGTAGATGAACTTTAAAACACTAGTTTTGACCTACCAAAAGTAAAATCATATGTATGGTATTCCACAATTGAATTTTTGAACCAGTCTAAGTGAAATGCCTCCATGATATATTATGTCAATGATCGATGTATTTGAGGTTTTAGTGTTTGAAGGAAATATGGATTATCTTTCAGATTTTTGGAGGAAAGATAATTTGAATTGATATGTGATATATTAAAATGTTAATTACAGTCTTTATGTTGTTAAAAAGTATTGATGAACCAACTCATATTTTACACACTGAACAAAAAGAAACAGTAGAAATTCAATAACTATTCTCTATTTGTAAAAGGAAAGAAACAGTAGAAATTCGATAACTATTCTCTATTTGTAAAAGGAAAGAAACAGTAGAAATTCAATAACTATTCTCTATTTGTAAAAGGAAAGAAACAGTAGAAATTCAATAACTATTCTCTATTTGTAAAAGGACGTTGAACGATTATAATGCAAGGTTTCTTTATTTGCAAGCAGGTTAATAATGCAATCTGGTTTACCAACCACCTAGATTTTGTACTTGCTGGGATATCAATGCACAATTCTGATGGAAAAGAGGTTAATTTTTTTAATTCAATTTGGGAAAATTGATCATATTCATTAGTGTAGTCATTATCTAGTCAAAAAGAAAAATCCAAAATAATCCTAAAAAAGTTAATTTTGAGTCCAAAAGAATTGAATTTTCTGAATTAATTTCAGATCCTTATTTGCAAATATCAAAATGTCATTGTCCATAACTCTATTCAAAATAGTCTCAAAGTAACAAAATAGTCCAATGAGCACTTTGCACTTCCAACCAATAATTTTAACAAATGTTTCCTCTCATTATCTAAACACAGCATCAAATACATTTGCAGACTGATTTTAACCTACAAAATAAGAATTAGAAATAAGAGTGAATCCAAAATATGAACGAATCTGATTGCTCAGTTCATTCCTTGTATACACCTTCATGAGTTTATTACAACTATACATTGCAGTATACCCCACATGACAGATCTTACTACTCAGTCGAATATTTAAAACTACCTGTTCATGTGATCTTACCTATCCAATGAGAAATAACTTAATTCTTCTAAGAACACACCTGCCCAACCTGTCCAATGGAAAACAACCCCAAACTAGTAAACAGTTCTTATTATAGTATTATAATTGGTTCTATTTATAGTTCATACACAATCTTCACTTAATGTCTTAGAACCTATACTTATATAAAAATAGCTATTCTACCTCAGACAATATTACAGTTTACAGCTATGAATAAAAACCATACATAAAAACATAATCATGTACAAAAATATACATATCACTAGGAATCCAGGATAAGTTCTTTTGTTCAGTTCTTTTATTTTATTACCTGCTTATCATTAAAACCATCTTATATTCTTAAGAAACTCCAGCATACAAAATTTGATAACGAAAATATTGTTTTGCATGCCTGAGTTATCACGATCACAATGATACTTGTAAGAGCAGTACAAAATCTTGTCATGTCTTTTGACTCTGAAGATCATTAAACCTGTCACATACAATGTCAGAATATGACCCCATAGTAAAGTTGCTTAACGCTATAAGTAAATAGGGGGGGTATATAAATGACGTCATTCAGTTTATTTATCAGATATATCCACAAACTGAGTTTTATAAAATTCCATTTATACTTGATAGCGCCATAGTGCTCACATTGTACAGCAAAGAGGTCAAGTCAAAACTAAATACAAAGTCATGTGATTAGAATGCATCTAAATACAAAATCGCATGATTAGAATGAATCTAAATACAAAATCACATGATTAGAATGCATCTAAATACAAAATCACTTGATTAGAATGCATTTAAATACAAAGTCATGTGATTAGAATGCAACTAAATACAAAGTCATGTGATTAGAATGCATTGAAATACAAAATCACATGATTAGAATGCATCTAAATACAAAATCACATGATTAGAATGCAACTAAATACCAACTCGATTGATTTAAATGCAACTGAATACAAAGTCTGGTCATTGTAATATATCTAAATACAAAGTCTGGTCATAGAAGTACATTTAAATACAAAGTCTGGTTATTGGAATACATCTAAATACAAAGTCTGGTCTTTTGAATGCATCTAAATACAAAGTCTGGTAATTGTAATACATCTAAATATTAAGTCTGGTAATTGTAATACATCTAAATACAAAGTCTGGTAATTGTAATACATCTAAATACAAAGTCTGGTAATTGTAATACATCTAAATACAAAGTCTGGTAATTGTAATACATCTAAATACAAAGTCTGGTTATTATTGTAATGCATCTAAATACAAAGTCTGGTAATTGTAATACATCTAAATACTAAGTCTGGTGATTTTGAATGCAACTAAATACAAAATCTTGTAAAATCCACAGGTCTACATACAAATGATTTGATAAGCTCAATGAATTGTAAAAATAAGAGGCATGGATGGCCATGTGTTTCTAGGTACTTGCATTTATAGACATCTCATTTCTGCTTGCTTTCTGTTATAGTTTTATCATGTACTGGAAAATGGCATTAACCCATATCAGAAGCAATGACAAAAAATTGCAAAGAATTTTGGGGTTTTCAGAACTCCTTGAAAAAAAGAGCAGGTATGTTGGTTATCAGATCTGTACCATTTTCTTTCAGAACTAATTAAATATTGCATGAAGAAGTCCGTGTCAATAGGACAGCCATTTTATGTTGGATCATTTTAATACTTGAATATATTGCCAGAATTAAAGCATGTAGGAGAAGTAATCATTACAAGATTTTGTAAATATTTTGGAAGGTCACATCATTTTCATTTGGTAAGAAGTATTTTAGTGACAAGTGTATGTCAAGATTACCGTCCCTTTAAGAGGAGTGAAGATAAGCTTTTTTTGGGACTCTGTCTTTGGTCTGTCGAGTCCCCTCTCTCTCAGAAAACTGTTTTGCTAAAGAACAAAATTATCCCCAAATTGCTATATGTACAACTTTCTAGATGTATATAAAATTCCTTCACTTATGCTACTCAAAACACACTAGCTACTCAGACACTGCACAAAGCCTACCTACACAATACCTTGCCATAACTTACCACATGAGGTCTCTATCGCAAATTTTACATATCCTACTACATGTTTGATTACTGTTGCATAAAATTCACAGATCCTTACTCACTTCCAGATTATTTAAACATCACAAAGGCAAATATAATAGGTAGTTATCATTAACTCACAGTAATCAGTATTTATATCATATAACCCTAGGAAAACCTCCACATAGGGAAATTTGTCAAATTAAAAGGTAAATTGCATAGCAACTCTAGTATCAACACATTTCTATGAAATTGAATAAGATCAATTAGATAGCAACTCTAGCATCAACACAAACTGAATAAACAATATGTAGTATGGAACCTTGTAATATTAAACAATTTGGCATGCAAATAAAATAACAATATTATGTGAAATTAAAATTGTGTATCTTAATGCTGTTAACTTTAGAACTTGTACCTCCAGCACTAAACCCTGTCATTCTCACAAGACAGACACCTGGTCCCTTTCTTGATTAACATCAAAAGCACTATTCTTTTCCTAGGCTTCCTTGGAGCCGACCTTCTCTCTCGGGAACTTTCGGACTAAAGAATTTCGACTAAGGTTGTCACTTTAAATTCACATTACGTCCAATTTCAATCATAAGCAATGGGTTCTAAACATTATCATAAGGCAAACATTTCTTTGGTCAGTCAGAATCACTGAACTACATTGTATAACTTTTCCCTTTTAAGAATGATTATTATACACGGATTGGAAGTTCAGCTGTCTCTGTCTCAAAACCGTGTTAAGATATCTGGTCAATTTCATTGAATCAGAACACTGGCCCATTTGAAGTTTTAACACTGATATGAAAGAAATTAAGAATAACGGTTGAAATGACCCTTCACAAAGATTCCCGTCTAAATGTGATAAAATCTTAATGCTCAATGCATTTAACTTTAAGGTTCACTGCTTATTATAACATTTACCTATATGCTTGACATTTAAAATTTTCTAATTTCAAATTAATTTAATACTTCTCAATTTAGATAAATGACTTAGTAATTTATTTGACACTGTAAGCTGCTTCTTTTTAACACTGAAATGAAAGAGAGGAAAAGAACATGATGCTTTAGCATGATTAATAATAATAATAATGAGGACTTTGTATAGCACCTAATCTTTCGAAGCTCTAAGCAATTTACACCATCAATAATGATATGACTACACTACAGAAAAACAAATGACAAAAACAATGAAATTGCAAAACATAAAAACATGCTGAAAACATATGAGATACAAAACACAATTAGGTCTCTAAGTTTGTCCCTGCAGTCGAAACAGGTGAGCTTTAAGAGCATTCTTAAAAGGGACCACTGTGTCTTTGTGTCTAATTTCAATGGGCAATTCGTTCCATGTCACCGGACCCTGGTATGCAAACAAACGTCCATATGACTTTGTTTTCACCATGGGAACAATGAGTATACGATTATCAGAAGAAGAGCTTAAGTATCTAGTTGGTGTATACACATGGGTGATGTTGAATAGGTATGTTGGACTGGAGTCTGTAATTGAAACATAGCATAGAGATAAAATTTTGTGTTCGATTCTGTATCAACTCAATAGCCAGTGTAGGGTACAGAGTAGTGGTGAGGTGTGCTGTGATCGAGGTAGTCTAAAGATGATCCGTCCAGCTGTGTTTTGAAGTTTTTGGAGTATATATTGTGACAAACCAGACAGAATTGATTACAATAGTCCAGTCTTGAAAGTACTAATGAACACACAAGTGTTTTAGTGGCATAAACTGAAAGATATTTACGAATGGAACTGATGCGTCTCAATTCAAGATATGCAGCCTTGCATATGTTCATGACGTGTTGGTGCAATGTGAGAGTACTGTCTAGAGTAACGCCTAGGTTTCGTACTGACTGAAAATTTAATGTTGGTGTTGCTGATATTTATTGTCTGAGGTAAAGGATGTGAATGAGAAAGTCTTTGTGTTGTGATCAGAATAGCCTCAGTTTTATCATCATTCATCTGCAACTTGTTACATGTCTTCCATGCTTTCACATCAGGAATGCACCTCTCTACTCCATGGATGGTAGCATAAACTTCAGTTGGGTGGCTAGACTTGTATACTTGGGTGTCATCAGCATACAATTGGTGAGACACTGGGTGATGATCTATGACATTTGAGAGCGGCTGAGTGTACAGACTGAAGAGAACAGGTCCAAGAACATATCCCTGTGGAACATCACAACATACGTCAACTGGGCTGGAGTGTATTCCATTTGCAGATATAATTTTTGTCCTGTTGACTAAGTAGGACATGAAACACTGTAAGGCTATATTCTTAATGCCAAATACATGCTGGAGACGGTAAGTAATATATCATGGTCTATTGTGTCAAATGCTGCAGATAAATCCAGGAGAGTGTGGACTGTAATCTTTCCACTGTCCAAAGCAGAGAGAATGTCATTAAATACATTCAGAAGAGTAGTTTCCGTACTGTGGCAAGGACGATATGCAGACTGTACATTGCTAAAAAGACTGTTTGAATTGAGATACAAGTTGGGTTAGAACAACCTTTTCTAAGATTTTTTATTAATGTTGACACTGCTGAATACTCATCAACCCATTGACACAGAGTTTGAATATTGTAAGAATAAGACTTTCATGTTGATACTGACTCCATTAATAGTGTATTACATAGTAAGTACTGATTGGTTCATTGTTCAGTCTCTATGACAATGGTGATGCACAACACAGTTAACCATATTTAGGATCACAAGGAAATTTGAATAAAGGAAGAAATATGTTTCATGGGATTTTGGAAGGATTTCAGTAGCTTTTGATAGTCAATTTTTAGCGGTGGATACATTTTAGTCATATATTCTGTAACCATCATTGTCAATAGTTTCATCTTGGACTCCACATGCAGACCTTGACCTTGTCTTACACTGAAAACCTTGACCTTGTCTTACACTGAAAACATCATGTTTTTTAATACAGATTAATCCCAGTATAAAAGTTTTGTCATTTCAACAAGGCTTCTGCTATAAGCACTGCATGGTTATGGAACTTGGTCAGGGTGGTCCATATATCATTCTGAACTACTCCAGGGGAAAGTAGCTCACAGCAACCTGTTCTTAACCTAATGACTTTTTTATATTTATTTACAAGTGAACCCAGTACAAATGTACAGTTACCTACTTTCTTAGACTTAGTGTTTTTGATGAAATGTCATCCTGGGTGTAAAAGGCTAGTCTTGGATCTCCAGCTTGTGCTATCTTACACTGCGAACAGGTCAATACTGATGTAACAAATGCTGTTATAAATTTCTAGCTGTATATTTCTTACACTAAGAACTGTTTTTGAAAGGTCAACCTTGGTGTAATAACCTCCTTTATAAATTTCTAGCTGTATATTTCTTACACTAAGAACTGTTTTTGAGATGTCAACCCTGGTGTAATAACCTGTTATAAATTTTTAGCTGTATATTTCTTACACTAAGAACTGTTTTTGAAAGGTCAACCCTGGTGTAATAATTGCTCTTCTAGATTTCCAGCTGTATATTTCTTACACTAAGAACTGTTTTTGAGACATCAAACCTGGTGTAATAACCTGTTATAAATTTCTAGCTGTATATTTCTTACACTAAGAACTGTTGTTGAGACGTCAACCTTGGTGTAATAACCTCCATTATAAATTTCTAGCTGTATATTTCTTACACTAAGAACTGTTTTTGAGATGTCAACCCTGGTGTAATAACCTGTTATAAATTTCTAGCTGTATATTTCTTACACTAAACTGTTTTTGAGACGTCAACCCTGGTGTAATAACCTTCATTATAAATTTCTAGCTGTATATTTCTTAGACTAAGAACTATTTTTTAAAGGTCAACCCTGGTGTAATAACCTCCGTTATAAATTTCTAGCTGTATATTTCTTATACTAAGAACTTTTGTTGAACGGTCAACCCCGGTGTAATAATTGCTCTTCTAGATTTCCAGCTGTACATTTCTTAAGAACTGTTTTTGAGATGTCAACCCTGGCATAATAACCTGTTATACATTTCCAGCTGTACATTTCTTATACTAATGACTGTTGTTGAAAGGTCGAACCTGGTGTAAAAGTCTTGTCTTTGATCACTGGCTGTAGGTTTCTTGTTCTCATAAAATTGTTAAGTGTTGAAATAACATTTGCAGTATCAGCAAAACAGTTGTTCTTTAATTCTAAATGAGAACAAGTAAAAATATATGGTTTTCTGTATCACATTATAAGAATCACTCATTTTGATTCAATACACTTCAAACTCGTGTAGCAAAAATACTTTAAAGAACATTTGGATTCCATCAGAATTACACATTTGTCATAAATGACATCATCGTCATGTCTGATTTAATAATACTAAATAGCAGGTTTTTTTGAATGACATGATAAAAAGAGTAAGTGATTGGATTTTTATCTTAAAGAAATATTTCAGTCACACTGCTACACTGTGTGCAGTGTGGCATTTGTTAGTGATGTCTAGCACTGGGGCATCATGCCACAGAAATGTAGCATCATGTCCGACCCAGTTACATTATTCTACCACCAGGCCTAACACTAACTTTTTAATGCAGAGTACCAAGTGAGGCAGCTGTTAGTACCATATTTAATGATTTTTGGTATGACTCAGCCAGAGTTTGAACCCACAATCTCCTGCATCTGAGGTGGATGCTGTAACCACTTAAGAGATCAGTCCGATAAAAAGGAGGAGGTGGGTGGAAGCAGGAAGTAGGATACAATTGAGAATCTTAATGAAACAGAACTTGGGTGAGAAACGATTCACAACTAAGCCATATTTAAAAAAGTAAATATTTATTTCCAAAATGTGACCAGGCTGTATAAAAAAATGTAGAACATTGCACTTTATACATCTAGTAATATGAAAATCAAACCATAGCTCCAACAAATGGAGATTGCAGTTTGGTTTCTGATAAAATAAAAATTTCCTCTAATAAACAATAAATCGTACAAGAGCAAAACATTTCTCTGAAAATAATTTTCTTGGTTCTATAACGCACCTTTGATAAATGTTTGTAAATTTATTAATTTCAATAATTTTGACAGTAGACAAAAAAAATTGGTGGAAAACAAAGACTAAAAACTGACGAGGTAACTATTATGATCAATAGAAACAATGCACAGATTTCAAAATTTCTGAAGAATCACTAAATGATAAAATTTGCCTAGTCTTTCAAACCTGCAAGTTTACCTGGTTGAAATTGTGTATCTTGTTATGTATATATGTAGTGTACCAAATGTTATGTGTGGTGTACTGAATGTCAGGTGTAAATATAGTGTACTGAATGTCAGGTATACGTGTAGTGTATTGAATGCAAGTTGTATGTGTAGCATACCGAATATCATGCGTATGTCTTGTTTTTATATTTGCTGTTTGGGTGTAAATGAGTGTAAATGTCAAACAGCATACCAGACATATAGCAATTAACTTTTGTATCAAACATCTGGAAAATGTCAGACATTTTTGTTATCCAAGATATTTATTCACAAGATATTTATGTTTTCTAACATTCTTTAATTATTTCTTAAATTGTGCAATTTTAAAAAGTAGACAACAACTTGAACATAATTCTTTGTCATGTATAGACTTCCCTTGTGTCTATGATAACTAGATATTCAGACTGATAGACCTCCCATGTGTCTATGATATCAGATATTCTGACTGATTGACCTCCCTTGTGTCTGATACCAGATAGTCAGACTGATAGACCTCCCTTGTGTCTATGATATTAGATATTCAGACTGATATACCTCCCATGTGTCTGATACCAGATATTCAGACTGATAGATCTCCCATGTGTATATGATACCAGATATTCAAACTGATAGATCTCCCATGTGTACATGATACCAGATATTCAGACTGATAGATCTCCCTTGTGTCTATGATACCAGATATTCTGATCACAACACATAGATATTCAAACTGATAGATCTCCCATGTGTATATGATACCAGATATTCAGACTGATTGATCTCCCTTGTGTCTATGATACCAGATATTCAGACTGATTGATCTCCCTTGTGTCTATGATACCAGATATTCAGACTGATGAACAGCATTGACAAAAGTTCTCAGCATACAAAGCTATTATTTTTCTTCCAAATAGATTAGTCTGATAGTTTCTAATCCACTAATCTATTTTTTCCATGCTTTAAGTGCTTTTCTGAGTTTTTCTGTAAACTTTATTTTCAAATATCTTGATCTCTGATGTTTAAGAGATTGATACTATTTTAAATTCCTTGAATTATTTTTTTAAAAGTATTCTTCAGATAATTGGGGAAAATCTTTTTGAAGAAAGATTTAACATTTCCTCAAAAAGTTTGAAAACTATCTGTCATAGTTTTAAAAATCTAATAAGGTTTTCACTAGTAAACTCAAATATTGTCAACAAAATACAGACTGGTATGCAGGACTGATGCCACATAAAAGAGTTTAGTGCATCAAGAGATGTGCAACAAGAACCAGACAAGACCGGGCTAGACTGGTCTGGACAGATTTCAAACTTGTTCCCTACTGAGTTTAAGATAATAACTATGCCACCACGTAGAGGAATGAAATATTAATGTAACATACTACTCATTACCTAGATGCCAAGTTTCATCAGTAGAGTTTCTAAATCTGATTATTTGCAATAGGTTAACAATGTCGATCAAACATGAAAAATAACTTGCATGACTTAAATTTTGCATGGCAGAGATACATTGAGATACATCTATTTACCAGTAAGAGATTTTGGGTCTAATTAAGAGCATTAATAGACAACTTAAGTTCAGCTAGGTTTTGGAATTGTTGGGTTAAAATGCATCTACATAACCAGTGTTCTTCTGATGAAAGATATATTGGGTATAGTGAATGATTAACTGAAAGAACATGAGAATAAGGTCACACTGGCCAAGTTTTTGTTATGGCCGAGTTACTCATTAAAATGCAACAGCAGGCTATGTTTGATGACTGTAAGTGAAAAAGGAGGATGTAATGAATAAAAAACAAATAAACACATGAATGAACATAAAAACACACACAAAAATCATGGGACAAATTGAAATAATCCTTTCCAACTTCATTCCTGACGGGATAAAACAAACAGATAATGACAGTGTGCTTCAGTCATCACAATAATTCTTTAACTACAGGGTTCCTAAATACATACTACTTGCATAGTAATAGTACATGTACAATAAAGATACAATGTCAAACAATAGTAACATAACTGGTACATTATGTAACTACTGTATAGTAAATGTATTAATATACTTTATTTATGTAAAATCTTTCATTTCATTGGTCACATGCTCGTTTACTAAAAGATGTTCCCATTCAATTCTAGTACCGTATCAATATTGCTAGGCAATATACCCTAGCAATGATAAATGATACATTCTGCCTTATCAATAGGCATTTTCCATAAATCTCAAATGCAAGCCATTCACAAAATTTGGTCAATATGACAGAATTTATCTCATGATATTTTGTGGAAACTGTTTTCTACTTTCTCCCTGAGTGACCATACCCTTTGACCCCCAATACAAAAGTTGCATCGTTTCAAATGCAAGCCATCCACAATGTTAGGGCAAGGGTTATTTTGTGGACATCTTTGTCCATGGAGTCCCTCTGACCTTAAACCTTAACTTTGTAACCCCAAAATGAATAATGTCTTCCCTGCCACAAATGTAAACCACTCACAATGACAAGTTAAGATATGTTTTCCAAAAACTCTGGCTTTATGGAAATCATTTATCTTGACTTTTGACATTTAATTGCCAAATGAAGAGCCCTTCCTTGTATTAAATGCCAGCCATCAACAAAGTTTGGTTTAAACTGGTGTTATAGAACTAGAGATGGTGGTCTTTATGTCTTTTCCAGCTATTCATAAAGTCAAGGTATCTGTTGTACAGGTTAATATGCAGACATAGCCCCTGTAACCTTGATTTCTAACCTTTTGACCTCAAAATCCATGGGTTTCTTCCTTAACCCAGAAACAAGTTATTTGCGAAAACTGGAAAATGTAGACGGAGAACTCAAATGGAAAAGAAATATGGAACAAAACCTTACCAACATTACATGATGCATTATAGCAGGAGTATAAAAAAAATTCCATTTACATATAAACTGATATGTCTCTTCACCTGTTGAAAAATATACCCTGTTATTATTCATCAGGTGTTCTAGTGCACCCCTTAAACCACACAAAAGGACAAGTATGTTTATTTAATAATAATATTAATAATATAATTAATCACAGAAATGTGCTTGAAAAATATGTGAATAATATGCAAACTAAGTTAAACAGGATTATATATATCTATACATACATCACCAATATTATTAATAAAAAGACCAAGTAATGCAATACTGATATGTACACAATGCAAAACACACAGCAATATTTAAATCTGGTGAACATGAACTAGGCTATGGAATGTGCAAATATTCACAGTAAAAATAAATTTATAACTTCATTCTATGGTTGGTGATATTTCTATTGGGACAAAAATAATATCTAATACAAATGTTTCTTGTGCAAAAGTATTCTTTTATTTTTGTGTGTCAGTTTTTAGACCAATAGTTTG
This sequence comes from Unio delphinus, assembly GCA_029339505.1. Lineage (NCBI taxonomy): Eukaryota > Metazoa > Mollusca > Bivalvia > Unionida > Unionidae > Unio > Unio delphinus. Next base: position 4,134,567 of record JAQISU010000002.1, on the reverse strand, counting down.
CATGATTTAATTGCTGTTGTCGTAGGATTTAACACCATTTTTCAGCACACACTAGGCTATACACATGGCAGTCAGTGTAAATGGTGGAGGAATAACCCTGGAAAACCCCACCGAAAGAATCATGAGAAGATACTGGCAAGCTTTCTCATATACCCACAATGGCCGAATCTAAGGCTTGAACCCACACAGACAGAGGTGCGATGGCAATGATCCATAACGGAGAGTGCTTTGGACCACTCAGCCACTTGAGGCCCCCATGATTTAGTAGTATTACTCCTGAATTTGACATTCCTAATTGAAGTTTCTCTTGATGAAAACACTGCATATACTTAAATTAATCTTTATGAAAATATTACTATATAAGAAAATGACTTCAAATTATTATGTACAGACAACATTAACAATAAAAGTAATTTCATTTTTTTGGAGGCAACATGGTCATCTGAAGTTAACTGATGCCTGTTTTCCAAGAGAGGAAGTGGACATTTCCCAGTTGGTCACCATAGACCAAAGGCATGGAGAAGCACATTGGTTGGGCTAAGAGTATCATACGTGTCACAGGTGATGGACAGAAAAACTGACCAACCTGAAAGAAAAGACAAAAGTTACATATTAAGGCTGTTCACCTTTTGACTGCACAGCTCAAGAAGACATGATTATCCTGTGTCACTGACATGATGTCACATGTTATCTCAGTGTGCCATATAACTATAAAGTCATGATTATAATCCTGTCACTGACATGATGACACATGATATCTAGGTATGCCAAAGAGCTATAAAGACATGATTATTATCCTGTGTCACTAATGTGATGTCACTTGTTATCTAGGTGTGCCATAGAGCTATGAAGAAAGGATTATTATCCTGTGTCACTGACATGATGTCACTTGCTATCTCGGCATTATAGAGCTAAGAAACATCAAATATAAAATGGAATCTAAATAGGAATTTACAAACTTGCTGTAAATGGGGTTTCCTCTTATGGAATTCTGATGTGTTGAGTGCAATAACTGTACCTCAGTGAAAAAGTCTCTAATAAATATACACATTGGTAAGAAGAATTTGCAATTTTTAACTTAAATATTCATTCAGCTATTATTTTATGGATAGTTAGCAACAGGCTAATGTTCCTATACTATGTATTGACAGTTAGAAATTGTCTAATGTTCCTATACTTTTGTATGGACAGTCAGCAATTGTTTAATTTTTCTTATACTTTTATATGGACAGTTAGCAATTGTCTAATGTTTTTATACTTTTGTATGGACAGTTAGCAATTGTCTAATGTTTTTATACTTTTGTATGGACAGTTAGCAATTGTCTAATGTTCCTATACTTTTGCATGGACAGTTAGTAATTGTCTAATGTTCCTATACTTTTGCATGGACAGTTAGCAATTGTCTAATGTTTTTATACTTTTGTATGGACAGTTAGCAATTGTCTAATGTTCCTATACTTCTGCATGGACAGTTAGCAATTGTCTAATGTATCTATACTTTTGCATGGACAGTTAGCAATTGTCTAATGTTCCTATACTTTTGTATGGACAGTTAGCAATTGTCTAATGTTCCTATACTTTTGTATGGACAGTTAGCAATTGTCTAATGTACATGTACCTATACTTTTGTATGGACAGTTAGCAATTGTCTAATTTTCCTATACTTTTGTATGGACAGTTAGCAATTGTCTAATGTTTTTATACTTTTGTATGGAAAGTTAGCAATTGTCTAATGTTCCTATACTTTTGTATGGACAGTTAGCAATTGTCTAATGTTCCTATACTTTTTTATGAACAGTTAGCAATCATCTAGTATTTTAACTAAATTCTGAAAAATATGTCAGAGCAACCCAGTTTTTAAGTGCAAGACAAGTTGATCCTCACAGTGCAAGTTTGATGTAAACTGGCAAGTTAATAAATGTGTTAAGTCCGTTACAGTAAGGACAGCAAAAATGAATATTGTATACCACATGCTTCCACAATAAGGATATTACTGCCAATGGAGTGCACAAATTACCGAGGGACCTCCAAAAATATAAAAAGTCCTCTTAGACATAGAGAAAACTGCAGGGGTAGAGAATTGGGATGTTCAATGACTGAATCTTCATTTTACAATCACATCAATAATAATTGTTAATAATGCGCTTTTCTAATGAAGTTGTTAGTTATTCTGTATAAATAACATCTATTTTATTTTCAAAATGTTCATGTGAAAAATTATTTCAACTAGTTTCAATAATCATCATATCTAAGCAAAGACATGTGTATTGCATGACTGCTTTTTGGTTTGTTGATTAATCTGGTTCCCAGAGTGGTATTTAATAGTATAATGTCAAGTCGGGAGTCAAAGTAGCAAGCAACTAGACTAACTGTTGATACCTGCACCAGATTCCTTTATTTTTAAAAACTAGTGATATTTATTTTGTTACAATCGTCTACATCGAAACTTAATTTTGGTATTGTTAAATTAGTACAGTACTGATGTCATGATTTCATTTGAAGTAATAGTGAAACTTCTTATCATCCTTGAGGATATCCCTAAGTGCCAGTTAAGAATTCTCTGAAACTCGCTTGCCCACAATGATCCATGTCTTTGAGTATTCATTTTGCTTGGCTGCCTTGTTATATCTGATAACAGTTATGAATGAGTTGATTATTTTAAGGTAGTTTAATCTGATTGATCAACTGAATGAGTTCACCCGACATATGACTGGGGCTACTTGGTTTTAAGTATGTAGGATTTGCATGCCTTTTAACTTTTCTTTTATTCCACTTCCTTTAATTGATTCAAAAGACATAATTAACATGATAATACAAATACTTCCACAATGTCAGTTATCAGAACATGGTAGGCACTTATCAGGTTCGCACCAAAAGTCTCGTGGACATAGCTTTTAAGGTCAATTGACACATTTTACATTTTAATTATTGGATTTATCATGATTACAAAGAGGAACTAAAAGACAGAATTATAAGATATTTTCACTTAATAAAAATTATTTAATTGGCATTTAAATATTATGTACTGCCTACAATAGGCATAACATTTTCATTGATAAAAATTTCCTTGAAGAGTTTAATTATGGTGTATTAAGAATGTCATTTGGAAAGAAAATGTAGCCAATTATAATACTTCTTTTTGAAAGCTGATAATTTCAAAATTAAAATTTCCAGGTCTTATCTATTGTTTTCGACTATAAAACGAGCAATATATCAACATTTAAATTACCGATTTTGATCACAGTTTTCTGCAAGTTCAAGAAACAGGGATAAATTTTGGGGTATTTTCTTGAAAAAAATTTGGGATCCATGCCTGACCCATATCATAGGTGTGCTAGTTATTGAGAAAGTTGTGTATCTTGATTACATTGGGGTGTCAAAAAATCATTAACTTGACTCGGTCCCGAGATATCAAATGTTCATAAAATCCAGTTACATAATTTTAAAGATGTCCTTGACCTTTATTCCTGCCTTTTACTCAGACATTACTGACAAACAGTGAAAAGGGAGATATATGCTAGTGTCATAGTGTAGTTCTTTAGCAAAAAGTTAATAAGCATCATAGTTAAAATGTGTGTTTTATCCCAAAAAAATGCGGTGATATAATTAACAGTGTAATTATTTTTAGAAAGGGTTATGGGCCTTACAGTATACCTGTTTCAAATCTTTGTTCCAAACTTTCATGGTTTTATCATCTGAGGCTGTGAACAGAAGATCCTTGTACTCCAGAATATTGGTTACTGCCTTACCATGAATCTGAAACATTAAATGTATCATTAAATGTAAAGGTGGTGTGTGTATTTCAGTTCAACATTGTCACATATTCTATCAGTAGATAATCAGGATCTACCATAGGCCATTATACCATAATTGCTTGAAATCGTAAGAAGAACAAATATAAACCTTGAATACAAAGTTACAAAACTGTCTAAGCACAAAAACTAAATTCAGGCTGAAGACAGAAATTATAAACCATGTTTCAAGCCTTTTCACATGAAACCATGTAAAGAGGTCAACATTAAGCGACTAAGCAACTTAATCTGTAAACTTTACTTGATTATGCAACTTGATCTGTCAACATTAAGCGATTAAGCAACCTGATCTGTCAGCACTAAGTGACTATTGAACTAAATCAGTCAACATTTAAGTGACTATGCAATCATATGTCAATAATATGTGACTATGCAATCAGATCTGTCAACATTAAGTGACTAAGCAACATAATCTGTCAACATTATAAATGATCATGCAATCTGATCTGTCAACATAAAGTTACTATTGGACTAGATCTGTCAACATTAAGTGACTATAATCATATCTGTCAACATTAAGTGACTATGCAACCTGATTTGTCAACATTAAATGACTGGGACCTATTCTATCAACATTTGATTAATTAAACTGTATGTATGAAGTCATGTGATGTCAATATCTTGCTATCACAGATCATGAAATTGTACTGACTTTATAGAAGATAGCAGGAATGAAGTTGTAAATCAGGAGGCTTTAGAAGGGGAGTAAAATATTCATGTTAGTGTCTCATTAGTGATGGCAGAAGAGAAATAGTGCTACCCTTTATGCCTGTGTACAACAAGCTTGATTTTAAAAGTTATACAAGTTTGAAATTACCTGAAAAACTCTGCAGGCCAGATTTAGTCTACTTCCCTAAAATGAACTATAGCTAACCCATATGTATCAACCATCAGAATAAAAATCAAATTACTGGGACAGATTTATCAGTAAGTAAAATGGGACAGATTTATCAAAGTAAAATGGGATAGATTTAACAGTCTAAGTAAAATGGAACAAATTTTATCAGAGTAAGTAAAATGGGACAGATTTATCAGTCTAAGTAAAATGGAATAGATTTATCAAATTAAAATGGGACAGATTTTATCAGTCTAAGTGAAATGGGACAGATTTATCAGTAAGTAAAATGGGATAAATGGTATCAGTCTAAGTAAAATGGGACAGATTTTATCAGTCAAAGTAAAATAATACTGATTTATCAGTCTAAGTAAAATAGTACCAATTTATCAGTCTAAGTAAAATGGGACATTTATCAGTCCAAGTAAAATGGGACATATTCATCAGTCCAAGTAAAATGGGACAGATTCATCAGTCCAAGTAAAATGGGACAGATTCATCAGTCCAAGTAAAATGGGACAGATTCATCAGTCTAAGTAAAATGGGACAGATTTATCAGTCTAAGTAAAATGGGACAGATTTTTCAGTCTAAGTAAAATGGGACAGATTCATCAGTCTAAGTAAAATGGGACAGATTCATCAGTCCAAGTAAAATGAGACAGATTTATCAGTCTAAGTAAAATGGGACAGATTTATCAGTCTAAGTAAAATGGGACAGATTCATCAGTCTAAGTAAAATGGGACAAATTAATGTTCAATTCAAATGGTGATGGTAGTGCTAAAAATGGCTATCAGGCCACTTCCAATAAGCATCAGGTTTCATGGTATATTGGATTTTATTACACACCTATAAATTTTCTACTGGGGAATGAATAAATTGTTACATTCTTATTATATACATTCCAATTGTTTACCCAAGAGTGAGCTAGAATTTTAATGTAAATTCCCAAAAGTAGGAATACAATACGTCCAACAACAATGTTGTAGCTGCATTTAGCAAATGTGTCATTGAATTCTAACAATTTGTCCTGCTGCAAATAAATGTCAAAATAATGTTATCAATCCTATGCCAAGTCCCCATGGGAGCCTCTCACAATGTCTGAAAACCAATAGGCATATAACAAAAATATCATTATCATAGTAATTAGATCATTATTGCTTCACTGTTGTCAATCTGGGTAATGACTTAACACTTTGCTTGTTGTCAGTATCAATCTGGATTATGACTTAACACTTTGCTTGTTGTCAGTATCAATCTGGATTATGACTTAACACTTTGCTTGTTGTCAGTATCAATCTGGATTATGACTTAACACTTTGCTTGTTGTCAGTATCAATCTGGATTATGACTTGACAGTTTGCTTGTTGTCAGTATCATTCTGGATTATGACTTGACAGTTTGCTTGTTGTCAGTATCAATCTGGATCATGACTTGACACTTTGCTTGTTGTCAGTATCAATCTGGATTATGACTTGACACTTTGTATCTCATAATGATCTGGAATTTCTGATGCTGACAACTCGGTCTGATCTAAAAATTACATTACTTTGATAATAATACACACTCACACACAAATTGATTAAAAAGATAATTACAGATATTACAGGGTGCTAATATTTAACGACATGTTCTTTTACTTAGCTGTGATGTCATACTGCTACGGAATTACAGATTTCTCAGTTGATCAGCTGAAAGCACCTCCTGGTTTTTTTTATTATTTCCTTCTAGAAAATAATATGTATGCAGTTTCTGAGATTCTGAGAAAATGGGAAAAGTGTTCATAGAACAAGGATGCCTTGCCAAATTGCCTTAAACTGGTCATAATTAAAAATATAACCAAGATGTAACTTTCAAAAGAAGAGAATTTGTTTTGTTTTATTTGTTCATTTGTTTGATTAGGATTTTTAATGTAGCTGTAACAATTTTTTAGTTATATTGCTATGATGCTTGCCATAAGACAGTTTATAGTTATGCCTAGCATTGAGGCATCATGCCGCAGACATGTAGCATGATGTCCCACCCAGTCACATTATCCTGACACCAGGCTGACCAGTCCTAACACTAATCTCTTAATGCTGAGTGCCAAGCGAGGCAGCTGTTAGTACCATTTTTGTAAGTCTTTGGTATGACTCAGCCAGGGATTGAACCCATGACCACCTGCTTCTGCGGCAGAAGCTCTAACCACTAGGCCACTGGAACGGTTCAAAAAGGAGAGAAACGGCTAAAATTGTTTGTTGTGGTGTGACCAAAAACGTGCTGAGATGAACAAAGTCAAAGTAAAGTAGCTATATCATTTAGATAGTAGCTGGTGAAAGTAAATGAGTTTCTATAAAAGAATGACAAACACAAATTGGGTTTAACATTGGAAATATATTACTTACGGAGACATAGTTTTCTAGTCATGTTTCAAAATGGGACAAGGGCTAAACTCTAAGCTTTGTCTGTAGAACTATCTAAGTACCAGACATTAAAATTCATACCCTTTTTGTTGTTTGATTCAAATCTTGTAAACAAGTTATCTGCCCTAGTGAGTCCACAGCCCAGAAGGTGTTGTTAGACCCTGTTACATCCAATATCCAATGGGGTGGTTTCTTGTGTGCCGGAATGCGCATGTCCACATCACTGCTTTTAACCTGCCAGTCCTTGAGGCTTAGCATGGATTTACCAGTTCCCTAAATAGATCAAAGAACCAATTACACAATTAATCAACTAATCCATAAATCAATGAATTAACAATCACAAATACCTAAGTGCATTTCTAATCTTGATGTAAAATATTGCATTAACATTGCTCATGTTACAAACTGTCATTAGAAATTCAATATTACAAGTTATTTAGGGAAAAAAGAATTGGGCTACCTTTGGATGGAAGCAAAAGTTTAGTTTAACAGGGCCAAAAATTGGGAAGTAACCATCTACCATAATGCCTATCATATTACATGCATGTTATTTTTGTATACACCATCCATACATATTATGATTATTTTTTTGTTGTACAGAAAAACATATTCAGATTATGCAAAGAAAATGATAATATTTTCATTTAAATATATTTTACTAATAAAAAATAATAAAACATTATACAAAATGAAAATAGAAAACAGTAAATATTACATACAACATGTTACTTATTATGTTACTTATTATATAAAGTCTGGCATAGTCAAGACCTGCTGCCACATTACAATCTGTCAGATAACATAGTGAGCAAGACCTGCTGCCACATTACAATCTGTCAGATAACATAGTGAGCAAGACCTGCTGCCACATTACAATCTGTCAGATAACATAGTGAGCAAGAGACCTGCTGGCACATTACAATCTGCCAGATAACAGTGAATAGTTATTGCTATTCTTCTATACATAACTGAATGTAAGTAGTGTCATCTGTTATGTGTTTAGGCTCTAACAAACAGCAACACAGAAAAAGTGAATACAACAAGTTTTGTAAAATGTAACAAATAATTTATTTCCCCGGAAAAACAATTTTTATAAAAAAGAAAAAGAACTTATGGTTTTAAGAATCAAATCCAAAAATAATCCAATAATAATCCACTAAATCAATTCAGGTTTCAGTCCTGATGAAAAATCCATGATGGAAGACGATGATGCATGCTGTATCATGTATTGTGCTTGTAGAAACACAAAAAACAACATTCCAGTGTTTGAAATCTGAATAAACGTTTTAAGAACTGTCTTTGTCCAAGAATTCTGAATGAGCAATCAAATATTTCCAGAGAAAGGAATTAATCTTTTAGAATCCAAATAATTCAAATAAAAATTATAACTCCAAAGTGACACAACAAACGCTTTCCAGTGTAAGAAAAGGCCCAACTGACGAATATTTCTATAAACAAAGGTTATAACATAACATGAAATACAAAACAGATTCTCGGATGAGGGTCAACTCTCCAGATTTTTCAAGTAGTATTTACGTTTAAAAGTATGTGATCCTAGTATAACCTTGACATAAACCAATCATTTGACTCTAAAAATAAGATTTAAAAAAAAAAAACATTGTTTACTTCACCAAAACTATTTACAACTTTAAGGCCACATATCCAATACAACCTCGATCTCACTCTTATTATTCTCACAATAAAAAATTAAATAACAGAACTTGTTTACGTGGCTGTTACTAATTTTGAATCAAGATCAGGATCTAGGTCAACATTAGGTATTTACTATTAAATGGACAGGTCAAACAAGTTTCTGAAAATTGTCAATTCCCATGTAAAGAAAATTACAATATTTTGATATAAAATGAAATAAAAACTAAAAAGATTTTAAAACTTACAAACAATTAAATTAAAATAAATATATATTAAATCAGATATGTGTAAGAAATCCCTGTTCCAATGGCGCAATGCATGTTAACTGATCTGTCCCTGTATTATCAGAATGATTTGAGCATTATGCTTGAATTAGATTTGATGCTAGAATTACATGGAGATCATGAAATTAAATGTGGCAAGATCAGGATCAAATCAAAGTCTAAAAGTTCTCTGATTCTTGTATTAATCTAATTAAAGCAACAGATTGTCAAAATGTTCAAACAAGGCTGAACCATACCATGTTGTAAGGCTGATAACCATCCCATAATGCAATACTGTATAGTAAGGTATGATAACCATCCCATAATACAATACTGTATAGTAAGGTATGATAACTATCCCATAATGCAAAACTGTATGCCACAGTATGATAACCATCCCATAATGCAATACTGTATGGTTAGTGTCATAACCATACTATAATGCAATAATGTATAAAGGATGATGACCATCCCATAATGCAATACTGTACAGTAAGGTATGATAACTCTACCATAATGTACAGCTGTATGGTAAGCCATGGTAACCATCCCATAATGCAATACTGTATAGTAAGGTATGGTAACCATCCCATAATGCAATACTGTATGGTAAGGTATGATAACCATCCCATAATACAATACTGCATGGTAAGGCATGGTAACCATCCCATAATGCAATACTGTACAACAAGGGGTGATAGCCATCCCATAATGCAGTACTGTATGGTTATGTATGATAACCATCCCATAATGCAGTACTGTATAGCAACATCAACATATAAAAACGTTACTGTTGCCACCAGAAAATGACAAGTGTATTGCTGCTGCATGCTTATGTAGCTGAGAAAAAAAAGGTCTGATAACAAAATCGAAACCTGGTAAACCCTGGAAATGTCAAACATTCGAACTTGTCCATCCATGTATGCAACTGTCAACCGGTTTGCTTCTGGAATATAAAGTCTGAGTGGCCATGTCCTATCCCTGTGTGGGGAAAAAAATTATTACTGTATTAATACAGTGATGATGATGATTACGATGATAATGATGATGGCGATGAAAATAAAGATGATGACAATGAAGACCAGATTCCCACAGGCTGCCAGACTAAAAACTTCCCATGACCCACCCCACCAAGTTTCTTCCTGATGAGCCATTTGTTTCTTATCATATTTTTCAAAGTAAATCAAATGTAAATTAATGACTGCATTGCTTTAAACTGCATTCTTTTACAAAACAATATATAATTAATGTTACAGGTAAGTTCTTTGCCTCACCTAACTATGTACAATGACCAACTTAACTTAAATCCACCCAGATTGTCTGGTATGGCTGTGAAGTTTTAGGGAAATCCCAAGATGTGGTCTAAAATATGTATTACTTATATTAATAAAGTAGTAGACCTTTCTGTTTCTACTATGTACCCATCAAAAGTTGCAATCTTTTTGCTTTCCATGTGTACTCATCAGTACATCAAAAGTAACATAGCTTTTTATTTCTATTCTGTACCCATATGTACAAGAAAAGTGGTACCATTACTCATCAGTATAAAAAAAGTGGTACAGCTTTTATTTCTATTCTGTACTCGTATGTAAATAAAAATGTTGTAGAGCTATTCTTGTTTCTGTTGTGTACCCAACAGTACAAGAAAAGTGATTTAGTTTGTATGATGTAATCTGTTCTCAACTGTCCATCAAAAGTAGCAAAGCTTTTCTTGTTTCTACTGTGTACCTAACAGTAAACTAGAATACAAAATAGGTCTATTAATAAATACTACTACTCAACAAATAATGATATTTCTTCTCCCTTTCAGATTTTTTACATGCTTTCTTTAGAACTACAATTTCCACGACTGCAAAATTACCTGATGTCACCATTTTGTTCAAATGCAAAATTTACCAGACCTAATAAAAAATTCCTGAATGTTTTCAAATTCAATCATGACATGTGGGAACAGGATATCATGACAATGATGATGAAAATGAACGCAACAGAAAGACAAAAGCAATGCCATGAATAAAGATAAAAACAATGCCATGAATAAGGATAAAAACAATGCCATGAATAAGGATAAAAACAGTGCCAAGAACAAGGGTAAAAACAGTGCCAAGAACAAGGATAAAAAGAATGCCAAGAACAAAATCTCCAGAAAGAATCACTGACCCACAAGAAGCTACTGGTAAGCTTTCTCATATACCCACATTGGCTGAATCTGAGACTTGAACCCACGCTAACAGAGGTGAGATGGCAGTTATCCGTAATGAAAAGCACTTAAGACCACTTGGCCACTCGCGGCTCCTGACAATTTGTTGGATGTATATGATAAGTTTGTATTGGTAATATAATAAATATGCAATAGGTTGGTGTGTATGGGTATTATAATAATAGGCAATAGGTTGGTGTGTATGGGTATTATAAGAATAGGCAATAGGTTGGTGTGTATGGGTATTATAATAATAGGCAATAGGTTGGTGTGTATGGGTATTATAATAATAGGCAATAGGTTGGTGTGTATGGGTATTATAATAATAGGCAATAGGTTGGTGTGTATGGGTATTATAATAATAGGCAATAGGTTGGTGTGTATGGGTATTATAATAATAGGCAATAGGTTGGTGTGTATGGGTGTTATAATAATAGGCAATAGGTTGGTGTGCATGGAATGGAATGGACTAAATGTTGTTGCTGTTGTTGTTGTTGTAGTGTTTAATGCTATTTTTCAGCACATGATAAGCTATACATGGTGGCCAGCATTAATGGTGGGGGAAAAACCCGGGAAACCCCCCCAGAAAGAACCAACAACCCATGAGAAGCTACTGGCAAACTTTCTCAAATACCCACATTGGCCAAATTTGAGACTTCAGCCCATGCAGACTGAGATGAGATAGCAGTGATCCATAATAGAGAGCACTTTAGACCACTCGGGGCCCCCTGGACTAAATGTAAAAATAGGTAATAAATTATACACTCTGCAGTAGAATGATAAACACACACAAATCATTTAATTTCATGGGTGTATGGTTAATTTTGACACAAACACTGGTATGGATTGATGGGGGGCAAATCATCTACGAAAATACAGTATGGAAGCAAAACCTAAAAGCTGGTGACACCTGGAGGTGTCAAGGGAGGTAATAGGCAAAAGTTATTGCCGATGAGATAAAAAAGACAAACTTTCACCTTTTAGAAGGCTGGATTCAGAATGTAGGAGCTTAGAGCCCTAATGTTAATGGGATCAGGAAATATACATTATCAGTATAAGGGACTGTTTCAAACTGGTTTTCAAATGTTTTCAGCTTTGTTATTTTTGATGAAGTTTTAGAAAATAAATAGTTTAAGTCAGAGTTGATTAAATACAATTACCTATTTGTAATACTATTATTTATCTAGTCCTATCAGTTCAATTAATTACAAGCAATGGTTTCTGTCATACTCATCTGAACTTGTATGGCCAAAACTCATTGTGTAATGGCCAAGATGGGCATGAAAACCTTAAGTTGTGTGTCTTTATTGTTGTGGAAATCTGACCAATATAATCACTAGCTAGGTTATGATGTCACTGTCTAATTGCATCTATGTAATGGGTTTTATTTGTGGATTTGGTAAGGATTGAGTCATCTCAGCAAAGTATCTAATACTGTCTTTTACTATAAATCATCATTTCAAAAACCAAATTTAACATTTTCAATATATACGCAACACTTCAATAAAATAATTCATCCTTTCAATATACAGTCAGCACATCACATCACACTTCTCAATCAATATGAAATTCTTGGACAACAGATATATAAAAGCTCAACATCACAAAATTAAGTCTTCAGCTTGCATTGCAGAGTTTTTCAGGTTACATTCAAGACATGACTTTACTCCAGACTAAAGAAGATATTATTTTCAATATTAGTTGTGCCTTTTATACTTAAATCTGATGAACAAAAGAATTAGTGGACTATTTTCAAAAGAACTGCACTGGTTGTCTGGAAAATGCAGTTTCATTATTAATCTGAAATCTCTACTCTAAAACTTTCACTCACTGCTTATCGGCAGATGGCAAATTAAAGTCTGTTGTACTGATGTTTTGCTGCGTGTTCCATGCTTTCACTGCTCCACTCCAGTCACACGAGAAGAAGACCTCACGGTTGGCTGGCCTCAAGTGGTTCCAGATCACATCGCTTACAGGTCTTCCCACCATGTATTTCAGTTTCTTCTTAAAGCTGCACAAAAAGAAACTGACTTGTAATCATAGAATAAACTAGCAAATAAATAAGAAGTAACTTTAATGTTACTGTATATCAAGACCATATCGCTTGTATTTGTAACAGCATTGAGTTTGATAGTGTGATATGAGATAAATGAAATAACATTAAATACATTTCTATACAAACTGATAGTGTGATCTGAGATGGATGAAATAATAAATACATTTCTATACAAACTGATAGTGTGATCTGAGATGGATGAAATAATAAATACATTTCTATACAAACTAATAGTGTGATCTGAGATGGATGAAATAACATTAAATACATTTCTATACAAACTAATAGTGTGATCTGAGATGGATGAAATAACATTAAATACATTTCTATACAAACTAATAGTGTGATCTGAGATGGATGAAATAACATTAAATATATTTCTATACAAACTGATAGTGTGATCTGAGATGGATGAAATAATAAATACATTTCTATACAAACTGATGCCACCAAGATTTTGATGTAGGTGAAAGGCTAAATTCTATATCAAACAGTGGCCTAAACAAGTTCTTGTTTCAGTCAGTGATCTTGACCTCTGATCTTTTGCCCCCAAATCAACAGCTTGCTTAAGGTAGTGCAAGCCATCCACAAGGTTGTGTAAATTTTAAAACACAAAATTACTCATCATTTATATCTTTGCCACCTTCCATTTAAAAAGAAACATGGATACCTGTATGTTGTATGGGAGTGTTTGACAACTTCCCATAGTATCATTGTACCATCATCAGAGCCTGTCACAAACTGCAAGCCATCTGCCCCAATGAAGCAGCCACAATTTACTGATTTTTCATGGGCCTGTAAAGGATAAATTGTACATTACATTTTCATAAACTATTAAAGTGAAATTTATAGTTTGACATATAAAAAATGTTTTAAAATTTTAATGTATTGAAAGTGAAATTTTTAATTAATTTTGTTCATAAAATTCAAATGTAATCCAAATTAGATACTTAAAATTCATCATGTTGGATCTGTGTATGACACTAGCTTTAATGAATTGTGGGCTAAAGACTCAATATTGTCTGAATTGAGCCATGTTAAAACCCAGGACAGATTCCATTTGGAAACAATGTGAGCGATTTTGGTCGATTGAACTCTAAATTGACTAAAAGATCTGATCGATCTTTGTTATGCCTGATATCACATTTACCATGATGACGGAATGTGTCTGATGTCATGGAGCAGTAGCATTTGATAGTAATTGGGGCCTTTCTCCTCAAAAAGCCAGAGAAAAAAGTCGGCCAGTTGAGGGATTGAGACATTAAAAGGTTATTGATCTTCCTGGGTAGATCTGTCGCCAGATCGAGTAGATCGGAGACCCAGGAGTTGTTCCATCTGAGAGGGGCAATCAGAATCATCTGACAGTTATGACCTCTTAACCTCTGGATTATTTTCAGTACCAAGACCGTGGGAGGGTAGGAGAATGCCCACAACCCCTCCCAGCTGACTGACAGAGCATCCACGGCCCAAGCTTCTGGGTCTGGAACCGGAGAGACGAAGGTGGGCAACTTGTGATTCCACCTTGTTGCAAAAAGATAAATCATCGGATGCCCCCAAAGTGTGCAGATTGGAAGAAAGACCGATTGATGGAGTGACCATTCCATGTGAATGACTTGACTTGACTTTTCCTGGATAGAGTGTCAGCCAAGACATGAGTCTGCCGGGAATGTGTCTGATTTGTACATTGATGTGGAGATTGTCGCACCAATGTAGAAATTGCTGGATCAGATTGCAGAGGTCTGGTGATTTGATGCCCCCTTGTTTGAGGAGGCAAGTCACCACCACAGAGTTGTCTGACATAATGAGGACAGTTCTGAATAAGATTTGATCCTTCCAGAAATGAAAGGCATTGATGAAAGCCTTTATGTCTGAAAGGTTGATGTGGAGAGGGCCCTCCTCTGGAACCCACGTGCCGCTGACGGTATCGAAGTCCGGCAACAGGTGGGCACCCCAACCGTAGGTACTGGCGGTGGAACATACCGTTATCTCCACTTGGGGTATCTCCAGAGGAATCCCTGTGGACAGCCAACAGGGGTTGTGCCATTGACACAAGAATGATCTTATCTCGGGCGTGATTATTATCGAGACTTGAAAAAAGGGCGCCATTATGCTAGTAATGTCATTTGTTAGGGGTGCATAAAAAGACGGCCGAGAGGGATCAAGTCTGCCGCCGCATTGAATAATCCATGGAGTTGCAAGAACTCTCTCGCTGAAATGCACATCCTGTTGGAAACAGACTCGACGAGTGCGACTATCCAAATGATCTCAAACGTGAGGAAGCCTTACCAGATTCAGATCGGTGAGAAACTCCCTTCCCAAATGGACCAAAACTCTGGGATGGACAGAGATCAGACTTTTTCCATTTCACGAGAAAGCCAAGATGATCTAAAAGTGATAGAAGATCATTTATGCCTTTGAGCAGAGTAGAACTTAACATATGTTTCTGGAGGATGTCGTCCAAGTGCACTGCCATCACTATAGATGAAATCGAGCGGAACAGGGTGACAGCGCAATCCGTAACCTTGGAAAAAGCAGGGTATATCAATGTCTAGAGTTAGGAGACTGGAAGGCGGAGAAACTTGGGTTCTTGCCACCTCTGTATGGTTTCCTCCTAGCTTGATTAGAGTGTTGGCTCCCAGCATTGGGTTGGGATCTATACTGCACATTTTATTGTAAGGATCCCTTTTCCCTGGTCTGCCTATCATCCCTCCGCTGTGGCAGGGGATGATTGTTTCAAGACGCCTGTGAAAGTTGGGCAGCGAGTTGGAGGGGCAGTTCCTGAGGTGCCTGCCTCCAAACTTCTTCAATTTTTTCCCCCAAAGAGTAAAGGTGACCCAAACAGATACATCCATAAAGCCAGAGGAGGATGGGGCTTGAGCGATGTGGACTGCAGACATGCATCACGTCGTATCAGGTCGAAGTTGGCAGAAGCAGTCAACACATTGGCCATGGAATGATGAGCTGCCCTGTTAATAACTCTAGCAATCCGGGCCGTCGCTTCACAAGTGTGGTCATTGCCTGATTTGCCTGGGAGTCGTAAAAATGGCTAGTAAAGCCAAGTCTAACATTGAAGACGTAGCGACTATGTTTCGGACGATCTTTGACATGGCATTGGAGATCAGTACTGAAGGCGTCTGATTGAGTTTTGTACCAGCTACACCTTTCATTCATAGTATTGGCATGTTGCCGGCAGTACAGCTTGATGGACGGATTTGTCACTAATATCCCCATAAATCATAGTTGGTCGGACCATTTTAGCAATAAGATGGGACGGCTGGATGGCTGACGTCGAGGTTGTATAATGAAATAGATCCAATGGATCCAGTAAAAACCCCATGCATCCTGACTTACAGGCCCGAAGGCCATGCTCGGACATGCGGGTTTTTTTTATGCCCACTGGGCAGCCCAAAATTGGGGGAACACTCCCCCAAAGAGGTAATATCTAGCCTGATGTCAATAACTACACCGTAGTTTCCTGGACCCAACAACGCATCTGTTCAAAAGCGGACTGTTGTACCATGTCAACATTATTTTCCTCCATTGCCACATTGGCTCTGTCCACGTATTACACATGCTGCATGATGTACACTTGGTACATACAATACAAGTGTCATGGTTGTCTTCTTTTGTTTGAACTTTTTGCATTTCATGCATTTGGTTGACATTTCTACTGAAACGACAAAAGAAGAAAAACAAAGCACAAATTAGCAATTCAACATGTTATTAATTCGCTAATACCACAACCGTTACTAATGGAGTAAGCGAAATTATTCAGTGCCGAGTTAATTCGTAAAGGACAACACGAGTACCACCATTAGCGTGTTGCAACGTGGTCGTCCATACAAGGTGACAAAGTCACTCAAAATTTTAAAATATTGTAAAATAATGTATACAACCTTTAGAAGAATGATTGTCCAACACAATAATTCCAAATTTAACTTCGGATAGTCAGATTTTACACTAAGATGGCTTGGATTATAAAGAGGTCTAATTGTACGTTGTGTACAGTACAAGCGAAGCTTAAAAACTAGCAACACCTGGCGGTGGCAAGGGGAAGTAAGAGACAAGAGTTATTGCCCTTTGTATATAGGAGATAGAAAAGACAAATTTTCATCTTTTAGTAGGGCTGGATTCGAGAGGTGGCAGGCTTATATCCCTAACGTTAATGTGATTGGGGAACGAATTTGAAGGAGAAATCCCTTTGCAATTTTAATCTAAAATCTAGATTCATAGTGAAATCCCTTTGCAATTTTAATCTAAAATCTAGATCCATAGTGAAATCCCTTTGCAATATTAATGTAAAATCTAGATCCATAGTGAAATCCCTTTGCAATTTTAATGTAAAATGTAGATCCATAGTGAAATCCCTTTGCGATTTTAATGTAAAATCTAGATCCATAGTGAAATCCCTTTGCAATTTAAATGTAAAATCTAGATCCATGGTGAAATTCCTTTGCAATTTTAATGTAAAATCTAGATCCATACTGAAATCCCTTTGCAATTTTAATGTAAAAACTAGATCCATAGTGAAATCCCTTTGCAATTTTAATCTAAAATCTAGATCCATAGTGAAATCCCTTTGCAATTTTAATGTAAAATGTAGATCCATAGTAAAATCCCTTTGCAATTTTAATGTAAAATCTAGATCCATAGTGAAATCCCTTTGCAATTTTAATGTAAAATCTAGATCCATAGTGAAATCCCTTTGCAATTTTAATGTAAAATATAGATCCATAGTGAAATCCCTTTGCAATTTTAATGTAAAATCTAGATCCATACTGAAATCCCATTGCAATTTTAATGTAAAATGTACATCCATAGTGAAATCCCTTTGCAATTTGAATCTAAAATCTAGATCCATACTGAAATCCCTTTGCAATTTTAATCTAAAAGCTAGATTCATAGTGAAATCCCATTGCAATTTTAATGTAAAATCTAGATCCATACTGAAATCCCATTGCAATTTTAATGTAAAATGTAGATCCATAGTGAAATCTCTTTGCAATTTTAATGTAAAATGTAGATACATAGTGAAATCCCTTTGCAATTTTAATGTAAAATGTAGATCCATAGTGAAATACCTTTGCAATTTTAATGTAAAATCTAGATCCATACTGAAATCCCATTGCAAGTTTAATGTAAAATGTACATCCATAGTGAAATCCCTTTGCAATTTTAATGTAAAATCTAGATCCATAGTGAAATCCCTTTGCAATTTTAATCAAAAAGCTAGATTCATAGTGAAATCACTTTGCAATTTTAATGTAAAATCTAGATCCATAGTGATCCCTTTGCAATTTTAATCTAAAAGCTAGATTCATAGTGAAATCCCTATGCAATTTTAATGTAAAATCTAGATCCATACTGAAATCCCATTGCAATTTTAATGTAAAATGTAGATCCATAGTGAAATCCCTTTGCAATTTTAATGTAAAATCTAGATTCATAGTGAAATCCCTTTGCAATTTTAATCTAAAATCTAGATCCATAGTGAAATCCCTTTGCAATATTAATGTAAAATCTAGATCCATAGTGAAATCCCTTTGCAATTTTAATGTAAAATGTAGATCCATAGTGAAATCCCTTTGCGATTTTAATGTAAAATCTAGATCCATAGTGAAATCCCTTTGCAATTTAAATGTAAAATCTAGATCCATAGTGAAATTCCTTTGCAATTTTAATGTAAAATCTAGATCCATACTGAAATCCCTTTGCAATTTTAATGTAAAAACTAGATCCATAGTGAAATCCCTTTGCAATTTTAATCTAAAATCTAGATCCATAGTGAAATCCCTTTGCAATTTTAATGTAAAATCTAGATCCATAGTGAAATCCCTTTGCAATTTTAATGTAAAATGTAGATACATAGTGAAATCCCTTTGCAATTTTAATGTAAAATGTAGATCCATAGTGAAATACCTTTGCAATTTTAATGTAAAATCTAGATCCATACTGAAATCCCATTGCAAGTTTAATGTAAAATGTACATCCATAGTGAAATCCCTTTGCAATTTTAATCTAAAATGTAGATCCATAGTGAAATCCCTTTGCAATTTTAATCAAAAAGCTAGATTCATAGTGAAATCACTTTGCAATTTTAATGTAAAATCTAGATCCATAGTGAAATCCCTTTGCAATTTTAATCTAAAAGCTAGATTCATAGTGAAATCCCTATGCAATTTTAATGTAAAATCTAGATCCATACTGAAATCCCATTGCAATTTTAATGTAAAATGTAGATCCATAGTGAAATCCCTTTGCAATTTTAATGTAAAATCTAGATTCATAGTGAAATCCCTTTGCAATTTTAATCTAAAATCTAGATCCATAGTGAAATCCCTTTGCAATATTAATGTAAAATCTAGATCCATAGTGAAATCCCTTTGCAATTTTAATGTAAAATGTAGATCCATAGTGAAATCCCTTTGCGATTTTAATGTAAAATCTAGATCCATAGTGAAATCCCTTTGCAATTTAAATGTAAAATCTAGATCCATAGTGAAATTCCTTTGCAATTTTAATGTAAAATCTAGATCCATACTGAAATCCCTTTGCAATTTTAATGTAAAAACTAGATCCATAGTGAAATCCCTTTGCAATTTTAATCTAAAATCTAGATCCATAGTGAAATCCCTTTGCAATTTTAATGTAAAATGTAGATCCATAGTAAAATCCCTTTGCAATTTTAATGTAAAATCTAGATCCATAGTGAAATCCCTTTGCAATTTTAATGTAAAATCTAGATCCATAGTGAAATCCCTTTGCAATTTTAATGTAAAATATAGATCCATAGTGAAATCCCTTTGCAATTTTAATGTAAAATCTAGATCCATACTGAAATCCCATTGCAATTTTAATGTAAAATGTACATCCATAGTGAAATCCCTTTGCAATTTGAATCTAAAATCTAGATCCATAGTGAAATCCCTTTGCAATTTTAATCTAAAAGCTAGATTCATAGTGAAATCCCATTGCAATTTTAATGTAAAATCTAGATCCATACTGAAATCCCATTGCAATTTTAATGTAAAATGTAGATCCATAGTGAAATCTCTTTGCAATTTTAATGTAAAATGTAGATACATAGTGAAATCCCTTTGCAATTTTAATGTAAAATGTAGATCCATAGTGAAATACCTTTGCAATTTTAATGTAAAATCTAGATCCATACTGAAATCCCATTGCAAGTTTAATGTAAAATGTACATCCATAGTGAAATCCCTTTGCAATTTTAATCTAAAATGTAGATCCATAGTGAAATCCCTTTGCAATTTTAATCAAAAAGCTAGATTCATAGTGAAATCACTTTGCAATTTTAATGTAAAATCTAGATCCATAGTGAAATCCCTTTGCAATTTTAATCTAAAAGCTAGATTCATAGTGAAATCCCTATGCAATTTTAATGTAAAATCTAGATCCATACTGAAATCCCATTGCAATTTTAATGTAAAATGTAGATCCATAGTGAAATCCCTTTGCAATTTTAATGTAAAATGTAGATACATAGTGAAATCCCTTTGCAATTTTAATGTAAAATGTAGATCCATAGTGAAATACCTTTGCAATTTTAATGTAAAATCTAGATCCATACTGAAATCCCATTGCAAGTTTAATCTAAAATCTAGATCCATAGTGAAATCCCTTTGCAATTTGAATCTAAAATCTAGATCCATAGTGAAATCCCTTTGCAATTTTAATCTAAAAGCTAGATTCATAGTGAAATCCCTTTGCAATTTTAATGTAAAATGTAGATCCATAGTGAAATCCCTTTGCAATTTTAATGTAAAATCTAGATCCATACTGAAATCCCTTTGCAATTTTAATGTAAAATCTAGATCCATAGTGAAATCCCTTTGCGATTTTAATGTAAAATCTAGATCCATAGTGAAATCCCTTTGCAATTTTAATGTAAAATCTAGATCCATAGTGAAATTCCTTTGCAATTTTAATGTAAAATCTAGATCCATAGTGAAATCCCTTTGCAATTTTAATGTAAAATCAAGATCCATAGTGAAATCCCTTCGCAATTTTAATGTAAAATGTACATCCATAGTGAAATCCCTTTGCAATTTTAATATAAAATGTAAATCCATAGTGAAATCCCTTTGCAATTTAAATGTAAAATGTAGATCCATAGTGAAATCCCTTTGCAATTTTAATGTAAAATCTAGATCCATACTGAAATCCCTTTGCAATTTTAATGTAAAAACTAGATCCATAGTGAAATCCCTTTGCAATTTTAATCTAAAATCTAGATCCATAGTGAAATCCCTTTGCAATTTTAATGTAAAATGTAGATCCATAGTGAAATCCCTTTGCAATTTTAATGTAAAATCTAGATCCATAGTGAAATCCCTTTGCAATTTTAATGTAAAATGTAGATCCATAGTGAAATCCCTTTGCAATTTTAATGTAAAATCTAGATCCATAGTGAAATCCCTTTGCAATTTTAATGTAAAATCTAGATCCATACTGAAATCCCATTGCAATTTTAATGTAAAATGTACATCCATAGTGAAATCCCTTTGCAATTTGAATCTAAAATCTAGATCCATAGTGAAATCCCTTTGCAATTTTAATCTAAAAGCTAGATTCATAGTGAAATCCCTTTGCAATTTTAATGTAAAATCTAGATCCATACTGAAATCCCATTGCAATTTTAATGTAAAATGTAGATCCATAGTGAAATCCCTTTGCAATTTTAATGTAAAATGTAGATACATAGTGAAATCCCTTTGCAATTTTAATGTAAAATGTAGATCCATAGTGAAATACCTTTGCAATTTTAATGTAAAATCTAGATCCATACTGAAATCCCATTGCAAGTTTAATGTAAAATGTACATCCATAGTGAAATCCCTTTGCAATTTTAATCTAAAATGTAGATCCATAGTGAAATCCCTTTGCAATTTTAATCAAAAAGCTAGATTCATAGTGAAATCACTTTGCAATTTTAATGTAAAATCTAGATCCATAGTGAAATCCCTTTGCAATTTTAATCTAAAAGCTAGATTCATAGTGAAATCCCTATGCAATTTTAATGTAAAATCTAGATCCATACTGAAATCCCATTGCAATTTTAATGTAAAATGTAGATCCATAGTGAAATCCCTTTGCAATTTTAATGTAAAATGTAGATACATAGTGAAATCCCTTCGCAATTTTAATGTAAAATCTAGATCCATACTGAAATCCCATTGCAAGTTTAATCTAAAATCTAGATCCATAGTGAAATCCCTTTGCAATTTGAATCTAAAATCTAGATCCATAGTGAAATCCCTTTGCAATTTTAATCTAAAAGCTAGATTCATAGTGAAATCCCTTTGCAATTTTAATGTAAAATGTAGATCCATAGTGAAATCCCTTTGCAATTTTAATGTAAAATCTAGATCCATACTGAAATCCCTTTGCAATTTTAATGTAAAATGTAGATCCATAGTGAAATCCCTTTGCAATTTTAATGTAAAATGTAGATACATAGTGAAATCCCTTTGCAATTTTAATGTAAAATGTAGATCCATACTGAAATGCCCTTGCAATTTTAATGTAAAATGTAGATACATAGTGAAATCCCTTTGCAATTTTAATGTAAAATGTAGATCCATAGTGAAATACCTTTGCAATTTTAATGTAAAATCTAGATCCATACTGAAATCCCATTGCAAGTTTAATGTAAAATGTACATCCATAGTGAAATCCCTTTGCAATTTTAATCTAAAATGTAGATCCATAGTGAAATCCCTTTGCAATTTTAATCAAAAAGCTAGATTCATAGTGAAATCACTTTGCAATTTTAATGTAAAATCTAGATCCATAGTGAAATCCCTTTGCAATTTTAATCTAAAAGCTAGATTCATAGTGAAATCCCTATGCAATTTTAATGTAAAATCTAGATCCATACTGAAATCCCATTGCAATTTTAATGTAAAATGTAGATCCATAGTGAAATCCCTTTGCAATTTTAATGTAAAATGTAGATACATAGTGAAATCCCTTTGCAATTTTAATGTAAAATCTAGATCCATAGTGAAATCCCTTTGCAATTTTAATGTAAAATGTAGATACATAGTGAAATCCCTTTGCAATTTTAATGTAAAATGTAGATCCATACTGAAATGCCCTTGCAATTTTAATGTAAAATGTAGATCCATAGTGAAATCCCTTTGCAATTTTAATGTAAAATCTAGATCCATAGTGAAATCCCTTTGCAATTTTAATGTAAAATCTAGATCCATACTGAAAGGCCCTAGCAATTTTAATGTAAAATGTAGATCCATAGTGAAATCCCTTTGCAATTTTAATGTAAAATGTAGATCCATAATGAAATCCCTTTGCAATTTTAATGTAAAATCTAGATCCATACTGAAATGTCCTAGCAATGTTAACATAAAATGTAGATCCATAGTGAAATCCCTTTGCAATTTTAATGTAAAATGTAGATCCATAGTGAAATCCCTTTGCAATTTTAATGTAAAATGTAGATCCATAGTGAAATCCCTTTGCAATTTTAATCAAAAAGCTAGATTCATAGTGAAATCACTTTGCAATTTTAATGTAAAATCTAGATCCATAGTGAAATCCCTTTGCAATTTTAATCTAAAAGCTAGATTCATAGTGAAATCCCTATGCAATTTTAATGTAAAATCTAGATCCATACTGAAATCCCATTGCAATTTTAATGTAAAATGTAGATCCATAGTGAAATCCCTTTGCAATTTTAATGTAAAATCTAGATTCATAGTGAAATCCCTTTGCAATTTTAATCTAAAATCTAGATCCATAGTGAAATCCCTTTGCAATATTAATGTAAAATCTAGATCCATAGTGAAATCCCTTTGCAATTTTTATGTAAAATGTAGATCCATAGTGAAATCCCTTTGCGATTTTAATGTAAAATCTAGATCCATAGTGAAATCCCTTTGCAATTTAAATGTAAAATCTAGATCCATAGTGAAATTCCTTTGCAATTTTAATGTAAAATGTAGATCCATAGTGAAATCCCTTTGCAATTTTAATGTAAAATGTAGATACATAGTGAAATCCCTTTGCAATTTTAATGTAAAATGTAGATCCATACTGAAATGCCCTTGCAATTTTAATGTAAAATGTAGATACATAGTGAAATCCCTTTGCAATTTTAATGTAAAATGTAGATCCATAGTGAAATACCTTTGCAATTTTAATGTAAAATCTAGATCCATACTGAAATCCCATTGCAAGTTTAATGTAAAATGTACATCCATAGTGAAATCCCTTTGCAATTTTAATCTAAAATGTAGATCCATAGTGAAATCCCTTTGCAATTTTAATCAAAAAGCTAGATTCATAGTGAAATCACTTTGCAATTTTAATGTAAAATCTAGATCCATAGTGAAATCCCTTTGCAATTTTAATCTAAAAGCTAGATTCATAGTGAAATCCCTATGCAATTTTAATGTAAAATCTAGATCCATAGTGAAATCCCTTTGCAATTTTAATGTAAAATGTAGATCCATAGTGAAATACCTTTGCAATTTTAATGTAAAATCTAGATCCATACTGAAATCCCATTGCAAGTTTAATGTAAAATGTACATCCATAGTGAAATCCCTTTGCAATTTTAATCTAAAATGTAGATCCATAGTGAAATCCCTTTGCAATTTTAATCAAAAAGCTAGATTCATAGTGAAATCACTTTGCAATTTTAATGTAAAATCTAGATCCATAGTGAAATCCCTTTGCAATTTTAATCTAAAAGCTAGATTCATAGTGAAATCCCTATGCAATTTTAATGTAAAATCTAGATCCATACTGAAATCCCATTGCAATTTTAATGTAAAATGTAGATCCATAGTGAAATCCCTTTGCAATTTTAATGTAAAATGTAGATACATAGTGAAATCCCTTTGCAATTTTAATGTAAAATGTAGATCCATAGTGAAATCCCTTTGCAATTTTAATGTAAAATGTAGATACATAGTGAAATCCCTTTGCAATTTTAATGTAAAATGTAGATCCATACTGAAATGCCCTTGCAATTTTAATGTAAAATGTAGATACATAGTGAAATCCCTTTGCAATTTTAATGTAAAATGTAGATCCATAGTGAAATACCTTTGCAATTTTAATGTAAAATCTAGATCCATACTGAAATCCCATTGCAAGTTTAATGTAAAATGTACATCCATAGTGAAATCCCTTTGCAATTTTAATCTAAAATGTAGATCCATAGTGAAATCCCTTTGCAATTTTAATCAAAAAGCTAGATTCATAGTGAAATCACTTTGCAATTTTAATGTAAAATCTAGATCCATAGTGAAATCCCTTTGCAATTTTAATCTAAAAGCTAGATTCATAGTGAAATCCCTATGCAATTTTAATGTAAAATCTAGATCCATACTGAAATCCCATTGCAATTTTAATGTAAAATGTAGATCCATAGTGAAATCCCTTTGCAATTTTAATGTAAAATGTAGATACATAGTGAAATCCCTTTGCAATTTTAATGTAAAATCTAGATCCATAGTGAAATCCCTTTGCAATTTTAATGTAAAATGTAGATACATAGTGAAATCCCTTTGCAATTTTAATGTAAAATGTAGATCCATACTGAAATGCCCTTGCAATTTTAATGTAAAATGTAGATCCATAGTGAAATCCCTTTGCAATTTTAATGTAAAATCTAGATCCATAGTGAAATCCCTTTGCAATTTTAATGTAAAATCTAGATCCATACTGAAAGGCCCTAGCAATTTTAATGTAAAATGTAGATCCATAGTGAAATCCCTTTGCAATTTTAATGTAAAATGTAGATCCATAATGAAATCCCTTTGCAATTTTAATGTAAAATCTAGATCCATACTGAAATGTCCTAGCAATGTTAACATAAAATGTAGATCCATAGTGAAATCCCTTTGCAATTTTAATGTAAAATGTAGATCCATAGTGAAATCCCTTTGCAATTTTAATGTAAAATCTAGATCCATACTGAAAGGCCCTAGCAATTTTAATGTAAAATGTAGATCCATAGTGAAATCCCTTTGCAATTTTAATGTAAAATGTAGATCCATAATGAAATCCCTTTGCAATTTTAATGTAAAATCTAGATCCATACTGAAATGCCCTAGCAATGTTAACATAAAATGTAGATCCATAGTGAAATCCCTTTGCAATTTTAATGTAAAATGTAGATCCATAGTGAAATCCCTTTGCAATTTTAATCAAAAAGCTAGATTCATAGTGAAATCACTTTGCAATTTTAATGTAAAATCTAGATCCATAGTGAAATCCCTTTGCAATTTTAATCTAAAAGCTAGATTCATAGTGAAATCCCTATGCAATTTTAATGTAAAATCTAGATCCATACTGAAATCCCATTGCAATTTTAATGTAAAATGTAGATCCATAGTGAAATCCCTTTGCAATTTTAATGTAAAATCTAGATTCATAGTGAAATCCCTTTGCAATTTTAATCTAAAATCTAGATCCATAGTGAAATCCCTTTGCAATATTAATGTAAAATCTAGATCCATAGTGAAATCCCTTTGCAATTTTAATGTAAAATGTAGATCCATAGTGAAATCCCTTTGCGATTTTAATGTAAAATCTAGATCCATAGTGAAATCCCTTTGCAATTTAAATGTAAAATCTAGATCCATAGTGAAATTCCTTTGCAATTTTAATGTAAAATCTAGATCCATACTGAAATCCCTTTGCAATTTTAATGTAAAAACTAGATCCATAGTGAAATCCCTTTGCAATTTTAATCTAAAATCTAGATCCATAGTGAAATCCCTTTGCAATTTTAATGTAAAATGTAGATCCATAGTAAAATCCCTTTGCAATTTTAATGTAAAATCTAGATCCATAGTGAAATCCCTTTGCAATTTTAATGTAAAATCTAGATCCATAGTGAAATCCCTTTGCAATTTTAATGTAAAATATAGATCCATAGTGAAATCCCTTTGCAATTTTAATGTAAAATCTAGATCCATACTGAAATCCCATTGCAATTTTAATGTAAAATGTACATCCATAGTGAAATCCCTTTGCAATTTGAATCTAAAATCTAGATCCATAGTGAAATCCCTTTGCAATTTTAATCTAAAAGCTAGATTCATAGTGAAATCCCATTGCAATTTTAATGTAAAATCTAGATCCATACTGAAATCCCATTGCAATTTTAATGTAAAATGTAGATCCATAGTGAAATCTCTTTGCAATTTTAATGTAAAATGTAGATACATAGTGAAATCCCTTTGCAATTTTAATGTAAAATGTAGATCCATAGTGAAATACCTTTGCAATTTTAATGTAAAATCTAGATCCATACTGAAATCCCATTGCAAGTTTAATGTAAAATGTACATCCATAGTGAAATCCCTTTGCAATTTTAATCTAAAATGTAGATCCATAGTGAAATCCCTTTGCAATTTTAATCAAAAAGCTAGATTCATAGTGAAATCACTTTGCAATTTTAATGTAAAATCTAGATCCATAGTGAAATCCCTTTGCAATTTTAATCTAAAAGCTAGATTCATAGTGAAATCCCTATGCAATTTTAATGTAAAATCTAGATCCATACTGAAATCCCATTGCAATTTTAATGTAAAATGTAGATCCATAGTGAAATCCCTTTGCAATTTTAATGTAAAATGTAGATACATAGTGAAATCCCTTTGCAATTTTAATGTAAAATGTAGATCCATAGTGAAATACCTTTGCAATTTTAATGTAAAATCTAGATCCATACTGAAATCCCATTGCAAGTTTAATCTAAAATCTAGATCCATAGTGAAATCCCTTTGCAATTTGAATCTAAAATCTAGATCCATAGTGAAATCCCTTTGCAATTTTAATCTAAAAGCTAGATTCATAGTGAAATCCCTTTGCAATTTTAATGTAAAATGTAGATCCATAGTGAAATCCCTTTGCAATTTTAATGTAAAATCTAGATCCATACTGAAATCCCTTTGCAATTTTAATGTAAAATCTAGATCCATAGTGAAATCCCTTTGCGATTTTAATGTAAAATCTAGATCCATAGTGAAATCCCTTTGCAATTTTAATGTAAAATCTAGATCCATAGTGAAATTCCTTTGCAATTTTAATGTAAAATCTAGATCCATAGTGAAATCCCTTTGCAATTTTAATGTAAAATCAAGATCCATAGTGAAATCCCTTCGCAATTTTAATGTAAAATGTACATCCATAGTGAAATCCCTTTGCAATTTTAATATAAAATGTAAATCCATAGTGAAATCCCTTTGCAATTTAAATGTAAAATGTAGATCCATAGTGAAATCCCTTTGCAATTTTAATGTAAAATCTAGATCCATACTGAAATCCCTTTGCAATTTTAATGTAAAAACTAGATCCATAGTGAAATCCCTTTGCAATTTTAATCTAAAATCTAGATCCATAGTGAAATCCCTTTGCAATTTTAATGTAAAATGTAGATCCATAGTGAAATCCCTTTGCAATTTTAATGTAAAATCTAGATCCATAGTGAAATCCCTTTGCAATTTTAATGTAAAATGTAGATCCATAGTGAAATCCCTTTGCAATTTTAATGTAAAATCTAGATCCATAGTGAAATCCCTTTGCAATTTTAATGTAAAATCTAGATCCATACTGAAATCCCATTGCAATTTTAATGTAAAATGTACATCCATAGTGAAATCCCTTTGCAATTTGAATCTAAAATCTAGATCCATAGTGAAATCCCTTTGCAATTTTAATCTAAAAGCTAGATTCATAGTGAAATCCCTTTGCAATTTTAATGTAAAATCTAGATCCATACTGAAATCCCATTGCAATTTTAATGTAAAATGTAGATCCATAGTGAAATCCCTTTGCAATTTTAATGTAAAATGTAGATACATAGTGAAATCCCTTTGCAATTTTAATGTAAAATGTAGATCCATAGTGAAATACCTTTGCAATTTTAATGTAAAATCTAGATCCATACTGAAATCCCATTGCAAGTTTAATGTAAAATGTACATCCATAGTGAAATCCCTTTGCAATATTAATCTAAAATGTAGATCCATAGTGAAATCCCTTTGCAATTTTAATCAAAAAGCTAGATTCATAGTGAAATCACTTTGCAATTTTAATGTAAAATCTAGATCCATAGTGAAATCCCTTTGCAATTTTAATCTAAAAGCTAGATTCATAGTGAAATCCCTATGCAATTTTAATGTAAAATCTAGATCCATACTGAAATCCCATTGCAATTTTAATGTAAAATGTAGATCCATAGTGAAATCCCTTTGCAATTTTAATGTAAAATGTAGATACATAGTGAAATCCCTTCGCAATTTTAATGTAAAATCTAGATCCATACTGAAATCCCATTGCAAGTTTAATCTAAAATCTAGATCCATAGTGAAATCCCTTTGCAATTTGAATCTAAAATCTAGATCCATAGTGAAATCCCTTTGCAATTTTAATCTAAAAGCTAGATTCATAGTGAAATCCCTTTGCAATTTTAATGTAAAATGTAGATCCATAGTGAAATCCCTTTGCAATTTTAATGTAAAATCTAGATCCATACTGAAATCCCTTTGCAATTTTAATGTAAAATCTAGATCCATAGTGAAATCCCTTTGCAATTTTAATGTAAAATCTAGATCCATAGTGAAATCCCTTTGCAATTTTAATGTAAAATGTAGATACATAGTGAAATCCCTTTGCAATTTTAATGTAAAATGTAGATCCATACTGAAATGCCCTTGCAATTTTAATGTAAAATGTAGATCCATAGTGAAATCCCTTTGCAATTTTAATGTAAAATCTAGATCCATAGTGAAATCCCTTTGCAATTTTAATGTAAAATGTAGATCCATACTGAAAGGCCCTAGCAATTTTAATGTAAAATGTAGATCCATAGTGAAATCCCTTTGCAATTTTAATGTAAAATGTAGATCCATAATGAAATCCCTTTGCAATTTTAATGTAAAATCTAGATCCATACTGAAATGTCCTAGCAATGTTAACATAAAATGTAGATCCATAGTGAAATCCCTTTGCAATTTTAATGTAAAATGTAGATCCATAGTGAAATCCCTTTGCAATTTTAATGTAAAATCTAGATCCATACTGAAAGGCCCTAGCAATTTTAATGTAAAATGTAGATCCATAGTGAAATCCCTTTGCAATTTTAATGTAAAATGTAGATCCATAATGAAATCCCTTTGCAATTTTAATGTAAAATCTAGATCCATACTGAAATGCCCTAGCAATGTTAACATAAAATGTAGATCCATAGTGAAATCCCTTTGCAATTTTAATGTAAAATGTAGATCCATAGTGAAATCCCTTTGCAATTTTAATGTAAAATCTAGATCCATGTTTTCATTATGAGTAACTTAATAAGTGTCACAGAGTTTGTGAATGTACCTTTAAAGTCAGAACACAGGTGAGTCTGATGTCAGTCTTAGATAAGCTTTCATCTGAGGTATCAGCCCAAAGTTTCAATACACCATCCCTGAAAGCAAACAATACCAAATTTGGTTACTAATATATAATAGTTTATATGATAAAATAAAGAAATATTTGGTTACTTATATATAATTGTTTATATTATAAAATAAAGAAATTTATATAAAATAGTTAATATTATAAAATAAAAATATATTTGGTTACTTATATATGACAGTTTATATTATAAAATAAAGATATATTTGGTTACTTATATATAATTGTTTATATTATAAAATAAAGATATATTTGGTTACTTATATATAATAGTTTATATTATAAAATAAAGAAAAATTTGATTACTTTTATATAATAGTTTCTATTATAAAAAAAAAAAGAAATATTACAAAACCTGAAAACTGAGTAGGATGTAAGCAGTCAAACCTGTCAATAACCTGGCACAAGATACTGCCAATCTGATTTTTGCACACAGGTGATCTCTAAATACAGCCTGGCCTTTTAAACTTCGTTTTTGAACAAATACCAAGCACTTTATACCATTCTTCTGTATCTTCTATGTATTATTAATATTATTATCATTAATATTATCATTATCATTATTTTTGATATTATCATTATCATTTTATCTTTAATATTATAATTTGTATCTTTGATATTAGCATTATCTTTAATATTATCATTATCTTTAATATTATCATTATCATTTTAGGCAACTGGCATAATTTTTTGAGTTGGCTAAAGTACATGCACCACTAAGGTGAATATTATATCATTATCTATCAATGCTCACAGGAAATGGGGTTTACAATGCTCACAGGAAATGGGGTTTACAATGCTCACAGGAAATGGGGTTTACAATGCTCACAGGAAATGGGGTTTACAATGCTCACAGGAAATGGGGTTTACAATGTTCACAGGAAATGGGGTTTACAATGTTGTTATTGAATTTTTGGCTTCACAAAGATGTTGAATTCTTCTCTTTGAAGATTATGGCCAGATGTAACTGTCAAGATTATAACGTGGTCAGCATAGGCTAAACCTAGATTTTGTGGAATAATACACCAAGAGAAATTAACCTTGAATAGAACAGGGTACCAGATAAAGACTGAAAAGTCATGTGACAATACATGTATCATTTCCTTTATAAACAAGGCGTTTATTTCATTTAATCCACAAAAGTTTCATCTGTATAATTAAATTGTAGTTCTGTTCAACTAGCCACATAGTAATAAATTATTTCAAAACGTTTAGTTTTATCACCAAAATGAAAAATTTATACTTTAGAAGAAAAGTTAAAGTTATTTTACTCAATGACTGTGACAAGAGTTAAATCTTGCTAAAAAATACTGTATCGCAAAGACGCAAATAAACAACATCATAACAGATAAAAAGAATATTTTGCAGCAGTGGGACAATTGGAGTAAATGGAAAAAGAATGATTGCAAATGATAAGCAATCTATGCACCAATGACATTTTTTTTATCGTTTTGCAAAGCACATGCCATCAATACATCACTCGTATTCCACGATTATAACAGAATCTCTGTCTGGAAAATCCACCTGTCCTATGTGGCCACTTTCCAGGTCAAGAAGGGGTGGCCATAAAAGAGGGTGGCTACTGTAGTGAAATTTACAATTTCAATGTGGACAAGAATGTTTATTTGAATAATATTATATGTCTTAAGCCATTTGCTAAGAGTTGCATATGGTATTATTCAATCTAAATTAAATCTAGTGAAATATGAATGCCAGATTAAATTTATCATATAATCTTAAAGACTTTGCACTATTCTATGCCGTCACTATGTTAAAAATGTCAATGTGTGACATGGTTTTAGGACACGTCTTGATACTAATAAAAGGTAATTCTCTGTTACAAATAGCAAGGATTACAGATGATAAATTTGTTTTTAACATCACAGTAAATAAATTAGTTTCAACAAATGTGAAAAGGTCTATATGTCTACACACTATATTGATATCTATTACCGTTGCTATCTCTTTGCCTATCTATACCTTTATCTACCATAGTAATCTATCAACAAATGTTGCAGTTTCATCAACCTTTCACTCATATATCCTAGAAGTCTTTCCTGGTTTCTAGTATGGTTGCATGTTGTCAACCTGCTTAGACTACCTGACATTTTCCCCCATTTCTAGTGTTACATGATTAGGCTCGAATAAACAGTAACATAGAATGAGTGAAAATAACAAGCTTGTAAAACTTAATAAACAATTTATTGAGTACAAATATTTTTCAGAAAAGAAAAAATAAACTTACGGTTTTAAGAATCAATTCTAAAATTAATCCAAAAATAATTCAAAATATTATCCACTTGAGAAATTGCGAAAGTCCTGGTAATAAAATGTCCAAATAATTCTAAGTTCGAATTCCAGCGAAGTATCCAATATGGAAGACGATGTCACTTGATGAAATCAGTTCTTGTTAATAAAAATCTCTATGAGCACAATTCTTTTCCAGATAAATAACAAAATAATTCCTCTTGATCCAAACGAATTGACACAATTTCCAGTACAAGGTAATTTATAATAACTCAAAAAGACACAACTTAATATTCTAACAGCCCAATTTTCTACTACTGAATAGCTCACTCCCAAAACATAGTTTATATATCTGTTTTTTACGTAATCAAGGGGTCACGTGATCTTCTAGAAACTATCAGAACAAATTTACGTTCAAAAACTCACATACCTAGCATATGACCCAACTAAAATAGAAAGATGTTTATCTAAAACTCCACAATGTCCTTGGAACCAACCAATCATTTTAAAAGCTTGTTTACAACTCTGAAACCAGGTCAGAAATGAGGTCAACAACTGGTGTTCACTCTGTAAAGTACAGGTCACCCCCCACTCTTCAATGAACGAATCTTAAAACTTAAAATGCCAAATTTAAATCTAACAAACAAACAATAAAAATAAATATAAATGACTTATATCACATATATGTAACACTAGTAGGGTTACATGTTGTCTATAAACTACCTGACATTTTCTCCAATTTCTAGTAGGGTTACACGTTATCTGATGTTTTGTTTCTTCTAAAAATATTTACCATATGTACCTGCTCTCAAACCAGCACTACTACCATGTACTGCTATTTTTATCTATGAATTTTGCTGTCCCTATTTATCCATACATCTCATCTATCAACCATCTTGGCAATCTCATCTATCAACCATCTTGGCAATCTCATCTATCAACCAGCTTGGCAATCTGATCTATCAACAATCTTGGCAATCTCATCTATCAACCATCTTGGCAATCTCATCTTCTATCAACCATCTTGGCAATCTCATCTATCAACCAGCTTGGCAATCTCATCAATTCTCATTTTCACAGCTATGACTTTATAAATAATCTTAATAAACATCTGCTCATGTGCTATAGAATCTCCTCTCAATTTTAAAGTAGGGATGCATGTTGTCTACCTATATCCGAATAGAATGATTTTCTGAGGTATATACCTGCTCCCAGTAATCAATCCAGCACCACTACCATCCAAGGTTGTTGCAACAAAGGTCACAGAAGCATCATGGCTACCAAGAAGATGTTCATGTGACAAGTCAGGTGACCACAACTTCACACTTCTATCCAATGAGGCTGAGCAAAGATGACCAGTAGTGTCTGAAGCAATGGCTGTCACTTTATCAGAATGTCCAGTTAGACATGCCAGTTCATTTGCCTGTAAGAGAAAAAATATGGAACTAAATAAATGGCATCAGAAGAAAATCCTTCCACTTAAGGTGAAAATTTAATTTTGTTCTTGTAACCTGGTGGCCGTCAGGGCCCCTGAGTGGCCGAATGGTCAAAAGTACTCTCCATTATGGATCACTGCCATCTCACCTAAGTCTGCGTGGGATCGAGTCTCAGATTTGACCAATGTGGGTTTGTGAGAAAGTAGTAATAATACTTATTAGCTACTAGGTTTTTGTTTTAGTAGTAGGGTTTAATGCCATTTTTCAGCACAAGATAGGCTACACATGGCAGCCAGTATTAATTGTTGAGGAAGAACACAGGAAAATCCCGGGAAGAACCACCGACCCACAAGAAGCTACTGGCAAGCTTTCTCACATACCCACATTGGCTAAATCATAGCGGTATCATTATTTTTACCAGAAAGAATATTTTATGTGCTTTAAAATCTTGAAAGAACTTGTTCACTGTCAAGTCAGTGATGCTACATGACCAACTGTAGCTGCCATTTCTCATACTCAAAATGTGCAAGTTCTTTTTCTGTGTCTACATCACTAAATCGTCTTAATTTGATAATTTATACAAAATAATTTCTGTCTACATCAATATCAGAACCTTTACCCATCTTCATGAATCTAAAGTAAGTACTGAATGAAATCCGTGGCCTCCATTTTGTAGAGTGGAGAAGAAGACCCAGTTACTTTAAATAGCAGATTTTGACCAGATCTTAAACAGCGACCATGTGATCTGACATAATGGTCATTCACACCAATGAATGTAGTACCTAACAGGGTTTTCCCTGAAGGTGGCGCTACAAAAATCTGCTAAAAATGGCTGATGTTTACAGCTGGCATTAAAAGTCGCTTCCATGAGAATGGAGTAGAGGCATCCAAAGGTGCTTACATGATGTAAAGGGTTAAAATACAAAGTAAGGCTACAAATATGAAGCAAATAACTAAGCCAACATTATAAATAGAATTCATTCAGATGCACACCAAGAGTATCTTGTTAGAAGTACTAGCTTAAACTGATAAAAATCCAGTATAATGAGAAGTAACTGCCAAGAGTTTCTTCCCTTTGTCTAGAAGGTATAATGTAGGGAAATACAAGATTTTTGTTTGATCTGGAGAACTGGATTCAAGAGGTAGCAGAATTTATTTCCTAACATCTATGCGATCTGAGAATGTATTTAACAAAAAAAGGGCAATACATTTTTACTTCTTTGCATTCGTATAAGATGCAAATTTTACCTGTAGGGGGTACCACACTCTGACAGTCCCATCATCTCCACATGTAACCACCATGACATCCTCAAGTTTTACATCTTTCTTGGCCTTTTTTGGGTCAAGGTCAGCAGAAGCTTCTGTCGATGTGGCCCAGTCTGCATTCTCTTCATCTGAAAACAAGAAATCCACAATTATGTACAACTGTAACATGACACCAGATGGTCAAACATCAATTTATAGCAATATAAGTGTTATACATTATAGGTAAGGTTGATTTTAGTGTGATTTCATTAGGCCCATTGTGGCTGAGAATTACTAACAAATTACCACCCATTTTCGGAAATGCATTGAAATTGGAATCATAATTGTTATCATGATGAAATAAGAGTCATAATTTTGTTATTAAATGTAATATCTGTTATGTATGATTAATGCATGATCCTTACAATGAGGTGGTATTTATGCTCATTACATACAGGTTACACAAAATGGTCTTCTCCATACTTCCTAATTGACAAACCAAGCATGATCCATACACTGAGGTAGTAGTGTGCTGACTGCATATAAAACACACATCCCTGTCTTGCTTATTCCTCATAAATGGCAAACCAAGCAGGCATGATCCCTACACTGAGGTGGTATTGTGCTGATCACACAAAGGACACGCACCACACTGATTCATGCATACTTGTTGAAGAGTGAAACTTACATGATCGCTACAATGAGATGGTAATTGTGTTTCTCACATGTAGCACCCACCTATTTGACATGTATACCTCCAGAAGGATGAACCACGCTAGATCCCTACAGTGAAATTCTGTTTGTTTCTGTGACATGCAGAACACAGGCCCAATACAGGCATATTTGTTAAAGGATAAAGGTCCCTACTGTGTGATGCATACC
Organism: Unio delphinus; assembly: GCA_029339505.1. NCBI lineage: Eukaryota > Metazoa > Mollusca > Bivalvia > Unionida > Unionidae > Unio > Unio delphinus. The sequence goes on along the minus strand of JAQISU010000002.1, from coordinate 4,098,078 downwards.
TTCTGAAGTAGGAACCTCGATCAGAGTACAAACCCTGCCGATGTCCACTAACAGAAATACATTCTTATTGATTGTTATCAACTTCCACCTTATATGACCCAAGCTTTTTTTAAAAATTAAACTCAATTGAAAAACTTTATAATGATGTACAACTTATGAAACTCCTGGAGATTTTCTAGGAAATGCAGTTTGTATAACATTTACCCAACATTTAAAGGATGTTATGCCTTAACTTTCATATAAATTTTAAATTTTATTACATCTTTACAGTTAAATTTATTACATCTTTACATTTAAATTTTATTATATCTTATCATTTAAATTTTATTACATTTTTACATTTAAATTTTATTACATCTTTACCTTTAAATTTTACTACATCTTTACATTTAAAATTTTATTACATCTTTACATTTTAAATTTTATTACATCTTTACCTTTATCATTTGTTTATATACCTTTGACAAAATTTCATATCTTTATATTTTATCTTATGTTTTATATAGACTTAATACAATTTGTCTTTACCTTGTTTGTCTGGGTTTTATCTTCCTAAAATTGTTTTACTAATCTTTGTTTTTACCATTTCATAACTTTTTTTTTCAATGGTGCCATATGGCTAGTACTGTGCTACCATACATACATACACACATATGATTCCTACACAAATATAAAGTTTTAATGGTGAAATCTTACCACCAGAATCCTCCTCCTTGCCTGCCCCTGATACACTGACGAACATGTCACAGCCATTGACCCTCTGTGTGTGTCCATAAAGTGTGGTGATCTCCATGCCTTTATGTGACCACACCTTGACTGAACCATCGGAGCAGGTGGAAACTACACATCCATACTGAAAATAGGAATGTGTTCTATGACACAGGTGTGAAAGCGGGTTTAGGAATGACGAAAAGAAAGATGGTTGGCTGTTTAGATGGATGGATACATACCTACATACATACTAGTATTTCTGTGTACTTTTCATGTGATCATACTAATTGGGCATTGAATAATGCAATACACAGTGGTATCTCTGGGATAGTTGACACAAAGGTTGATGATTTAATAGCGATTTGCACTAGTTATCTAAATTAACAGCTGAATTTTTAAATTGTTTAGCCGGAAAGGGCAAAAGGGAGATAAATGGAATTCTTCTTCCTGTTCTATGCTGGCCAGCTTTGAAACAACGTTTCTTTGTTTGCTTCCATCTACATTTAAGTAATGATGAATGTAGTCCCAGTTAGTTTAGTCTTGAGCACAATGTAGCATGGAGAGCCAGGAGTGATCATTTAAAGTAATTAATGAGGGTCCATCATGGCATAAATGGTTTTCAATGTAGCATGGAGAGCCATAATTAATGAGGGTCCATCATAACATAAACGGATTGACTGGTGATCATGTGATGGCAGTTTATTCAAGAACAAAGGATGTTGTAATAAAAGAGAAAGACTGCTCAGAAAATTTATAATTGTTCTTGTTTCCAAAACAAGGAGATTAAGAAACACGAACTGAACAGCCAATGCATGATGAAACACAATAAGGTAAATGAAGATAGACAACAAACACATATATCATGAAAAATGGCACAAATATGGAACAGCTGCTTCAAACCGGTTAAGCAATAGCAACCATCTTTCCAGATCTTGTTCTGCCAATTGTAAACCTGCAGCTGCTATGATGGTTAAATTATGTTAAGCAGCTCTATTCATGACTGGACCATTCTAGAGACCGTAGAATTTGGACTATGATGTGATCAGCTATATTCCACCTGTTGGAAGATAGCCATTGATACCAAGCCCAACATACAGCCCATGGCTACAACACTGCATATCAATTGGTGTGTGTCACTTAAAGCTGGTCGATCCTTATGAATAGAGTATGGTTCTCTCATCCTCAAAGCTGTGATGTCCCCCTCAACTGCTGGGTTTTCCAAATGAATGGCTGGTTGATGGCAATATTCAAATTGATGAAAAAAACTTTAATGGAAGGCATTTTGTGAGAAAAAGAGACAGCTGATGCTGGAATCTTGAAATTGATGATGTTAATCAAAATGTCTGTGAATCTGCAGAGTTTAAAGAGTTTCTATTGGTCTTAGAGACTTGCACATAATTAAAAATACAGCCACAACTTTCTTCTGAATTTGTATATACTACCTATGTATAAGTACCTAAGTACAATTAAATGAGTAAAGATGACAAAGTGTGGCTAAGTAAAGGCAGAATATTGTCAACATAGAAAGGAAGACAATATAGAGAATAGTTTCCTTGTGAAGTGAGAATTCCTCCAGCTTGTATCAACATTGGTTCTGGCTCTTAGGTTTATCGTGGTGAAAGCACGCTTTTTTGAGCATGTGCAAAGTGGGATATTCATGAATTTTGCCACCAATCCCTTACATCAATGGGAGATCACTCTGCCTAAGCACCACCTAGGTGAGCATTTAACTTGAGCTCTTATTAGCTAACAATTATATCTGGGAAGTAGTATTAGTTGCCCTAAGGTATTATTGTTGGGTAATAATTTAAGATCTGAATTAAAGAATAAGCTGTTTTCAATGTTAAACTTGACCAAAAGCTCAGAGTCATATAATGTGCATTTCTCCACTGTCTGACACTGTAATGTACAAAATGAGCATAGAGAATTTTTATTTTTAAAATTATCTTTCTTCAAATAACTGTCAATAATAAATGCATTGAATAATTTTTTAAAATATGTTTTCAGGAAACCTGTTGATCATAAAAGCATAGAAATTATAGCAGACCTGTTTACCCCAACACATTCTCCAAATTTTGTATGGATGAAACCTGAAAAACACCAACTATGGATCATTTAGGCAAAACTTATTCAACACATTTATTACTGACAGTGATTTGAAGGAAGGCAATTTCGAAAATGTAATCATAGTGTCTATACTATGGTAAGTGCATAACAGTAATTATGTTATCAATGTTTATTTGTAATGTAATCAATGTCTTTGTAATGTAATCAATGTATTTGCAATGTAATCAATGTATATGTAATGTAATCAATGTATATGTAATGTAATCAATGTATTTGTAACATAATGCATTTGTAATGTAATCAATGTATTTGTAATGTAATCAATTTATTTGCAATGTAATCAATATATTTGTAACAATGCATTTGTAATGTAATCAATGTTTATTTGAAATGTAACCAATGTATTTGCAATGTAATCAATGTATTTGTAACATAATGCATTTGTAATCAATGTATTTGTAATGTAATCAATTTATTTGTAACATAATGCATTTGTAATGTAATGTATTTGCAATGTAATCAATGTATTTGCAATGATATCAATGTTTATTTGTAATGTAATTAATGTAGTTGAAATGTAATCAATGTATTTGTAACATAATGTATTTGTTGTTTTAGGGTTTAAGGCCATTTTTCAGCACATGATAGGCTATACATGGTGTCCAGTATTATTGGTAGAGGAAGAACCCAGGAAAACCCCCGGAAAGAACCACGACCCATGCGAGGCTACTGGCAAGCATTCTCACTTAACTTCATTAGCCGAATCTTAGACTCGAACCCACACAGAGGTGAGATGGTAGTGGTCTGTAATGGAAAACGCTTTAGACCACTCGGCCACTCAGGACCGCTCAATAATGTATTTGTAATGTAATCAATGTATTTGTAATGTAATCAATGTTAATTGTAAAGCAATCAATGTATTTGTAATGTCATCAATGTATTTGTAATATAATCAATGTATTTGTAATGTAATCAATGTTAATTGTAAGGCAATCAAGGTATTTGTAATGTAATCAATGTAACTGTAATATAATCAATGTATTTGTAACATAATCAATGTATTTGTAATGTAATCAATGTATTTGTAATGTAATCAATGTAATTGTAATATAATCAATGTATTTGTAACATAATGTATTTGTAATGTAATCAATGTATTTGTAATGTAATCAATGTTTATTTGTAACATAATCAATGTATTTGTAACATAATCAATGTATTTGTAATGTAATCAATGTATTTGTAATATAATCAATGTATTTGCAATGTAATCAATGTTTATTGTAAGGCAATCAATGTATTTGTAATGTAATCATTGTAACTGTAATATAATCAATGTATTTGTAGTGTAATCAATGTATTTTGTAATGTAATCAATGTTAATTGTAAGGCAATCAATGTATTTGTAATGTAATCATTGTAACTGTAATATAATCAATGTATTTGTAACATAATCAATGTATTATAATGTAATCAATGTATTTGTAGTGTAATAAATGTTTATTTCTAATATAATCAATGTATTTGTAATGTTATCAATGTTAATTGTAAGGCAATCAATGTATTTGTAATGTAATCAATGTATTTGTAATATAATCAATGTATTTGTAACATAATCAATATATTTGTAATGTAATCAATGTATTTGTAATGTAATCAATGTATTTGTATGATACTCAATTTATTTGTAACATAATGTATTTGTAATGTAATCAATGTATTTGTAATGTAATCAATGTTAATTGTAAGGCAATCAATGTATTTGTAACATAATGAATTTGTAATGTAATCAATGTATTTGTAATATAATCAATGTATTTGTAACATAATGTATTTGTAATGTAATCAATGTTAATTGTAATGTAATCAATGTATTTGTAATGTAATCAATGTTTATTTGTAATGTAATCAATGTATTTGTAATGTAATCAATGTATTTGTAATGTAATCAATGTTTTTGTAAATACTGGTCTCAGTACCTAAATTAGAATTATACAATATATATATATAAAATTTCCTTTTACTTACACAGTAGGAGATATGATTGATGGCTGACATATGTCCCACAAGCTTGTTCTTTTCTTTACCAGATTTGATGTCCCACACCTTGAGGTTAAAATCACTGGATGAAGTAATGAGAAAATCACCAGTGTTAGACCATTTACAGTCTGAGATCCAGTCTAAATGACAATCATTTAGAACAAGATCAGGTTCTGAGGTCTCATCCAGGCAGACTTTAAGCAGATCCCAAATCTTCACACTCTGTAATTTGAATTAATGAAAATAATGAATACGTACATGCTTTCAATTATATTAATAATTATAACTTTTGATCATTCTGGTAAAACTTACTTTGTCCCAAAAACTTTTATCCAGTTAAGTTTTCATGTAAAACTGGAATAAATATGTATTTAAAACATTATGGCTGACATTCTGTAATAACTGAAGAATGATGACAGTTACCCAAAAATACCCAGGAAAGTTTGGTTATTTATTATTATGAATATTGCATATGATACATGATCTGCTATATATATATATATATATATATATATATATATATATATATATATATATATATATATATATACACATACACATACAAAATAAGAAATGATGCCATCTTTGCTAAACATTGAGAAAGTCGCAAGGTGTGGACTAAACTGGTCTTTTTAATGGCTGAATGCTCATTTTAAAATCGTGTTGGGAATAATTGTCAAGAAAGCACTTTTTCTAACCAAGTTATTTGTTTTTATAAAAAAAATTACCTTTATTTCCAAGATGCCCAACTAGTAAGAGATTGTTAATAATATTCCAGCTGATCTAAACAACCATCACATGTATGTAAAAACATGTATTAAATCACTGCTTTATGTTGTTGTTGTTGAGTAGTCCCTGATCCATATTCTCCCTGCTTTGCTCTCTACTATAGTGGAATACAATGCCAGGAGCATACTAATCAGACAACCAGACAACTTATGGATTCAAATTCACAATATAAAACGACTCTTTTCATAAAAAAACAAAAATGTTGAAAGTTATTTTTTTTTTATCGATTAATAAAATATTGATGCAATGATTTCATTGCAAGTAAAGTGAAACTTCTTCTCAACCATGAGGAAATCTTCAAGTGCCAATTCAATAATTACAAAACTCTGAAAAACAAGCTTCTCATTAATAAAACATATCTGTGAAACAGAATTTTATGTCCTTCATTTTGCTTGGATGTCTTGCTAACTTTGATCACAGTTGTGAATAAGTATGCTAATTTAAGGTAATTTAATAATATTATGTTCATACCAAAAACAATTTTAGCGTTCGATGACCTGACACTTAATCGGGGTCACTAACTAATATGCAGGTTGGATATGCATGCCTTTTAATTTTTCATTTTTTCCATCCATCTTTTTGATACAAAGACTAATTAATGTTGTAATATAATCTTCATTTGCACTTAATTAGGTTTTAATTAAATAATTAGGTTCTCACAGAAATGCTCATTGACATAGCTGTTATGGTAGATTGACATATTTCAGGTTTGAATACAACAGGGTACACTGTATTTATGATCATTAAACATAAACCGAACTAAAAGATATAACTAAAACACGCATTTCACTTGGTAATGTTTTTTTATTTAATTGGTATTTATTTAATTGGTATTTATTTATAATAGTGCTGCCTCAAGTAAGCATTAGTGACATTTTCATTAATAAAACGTTTGCACTATTTTTTTGTTGTTGTGGTGTTGCCAAGAATGTTGCTTGAAAAGAAAATTTAACAAAATACAGGACTTCTTATTAAAAGTTGATAGTTTCATAACGTTGATTCAAATATTTCCTGGTCATATAAACTGTTTTGTGTTTTGATGATATAAAGAGCAATATATCAAGGTTTCATTTACCCCCCCCCCCAATTTTCTTCATGTTAACATATGGAAGTAAAATGATTGGTACTTTCAAGTGTAAAAAAATGGTATCCACAACCAACCCTGTGTTATAGGCAGGTTTGTGAGTTATCAGGACATTAGTAATTGAGAGAATGGTGTGTGTGTGTGTGTGTGTGTGTGTGTGTGTGTGTGTCTCCTTTGAATAGTGCTATATCAGGTATCATTCTGCTGATCTCTCACATTTTTAAGTGCAGTTGACATTACATTTTAATGCATAGTTTTCTTCCCTAGGAAACTCACCATGTCCCTGCTTGCTGTTGCAAGTTTGGTACCATCAGTGTTAAATGTACAACTAGTAACTGGCCCAAGATGACACTTCAGTGTCGCTAACAGGTTGACTGTATTTTTCCTTCAAAGAAAAGATAAGGATTTAAAGGATTACTTTCTCATAAAAGGCATTCAGTTATGATTAATTCATGTATCACATTTTACAGCTTATGGCTTTGTGGTTTTTGTCAAGTTGTATTGTGTTTTTGTTTAATATCATTTCTCAACAAAAATATATATTTGGAGGAGGAAGACCCTGGGAAGAACCACCAACCCAAGGAATTTTTCAAATACCCATAGACTTTCTCATATACCCATGGATTTTCTCAAATACCCATGGACATTCTCACCAACCCATGGACTTTGCAAATACCCATGGACTTTCTCATATATCCCCCATTTTTCTCAAATACCCATGGACTTTCTCAAATACCCATGGACTTTCTCACATACCCATTGACTTTCTCACATTCCTATGGAGTTTCTCAAATATCCCCCATTGTCCCACATACCCAGAAGAGATAATACACAATATTATATTACAGAAATACAGAAATCAAAATTGTTTTTTCTGCAATAAGCATTGTTTCTTAGCTTGATTTTTACACTCTGTTCTTTCTTGCTGGAGGAAAAGGCTATATAAAAATAACATTGCAAAATTACAAGACGTAAAGGGGTCCACGAGTGGCCGAGTGGTCAAAAGTGCTCACCATTACGGATCACTGCCAGCTCACCTCTGTGTGTGGGTTCGAGTCTCAGATTCAACCAATGTGGGTATGTGAGAAAGCTTGCCAGTAGCTTCTCGTGAGTTGGTGACTCTTTCCTGGGTTTTCCTGGGTTCTCCCTCCACCAATAATACTGGCCGCCATGTATAGCCTATCTTGTGCTGAAAAATGGCGTTAAACCGTAAAACAACAACAACAAGATGTAAAATGGGCTCCATGTCTGACACAACACAACCAGCCATGTGGTCTAAAGTGCTCTCCATTACGGATCACTGCCATCTCACCTCTGTCTGTGTGGGTTCGAGTCTCAGATTCGGCCAATGTATGTGAGAAAGCTTGTGCGTTGGTGGTTCTTTCCGGGGGGGGGGGGGGGGGGGGGGGGTTTCCTGGGTTCTTCCTCCACCATTAATACTGGATGCCATGTATAGACTTTTGTGTACTGAAAAATGGCATTAAATCCTAGAACAACAACAATAACAACAATACCCTAGTGATTGCTTTTTTCAAGCATGATGTATACAGAAATCAAAGAGAGCTGTCATTACTGTCAATGAATTGCTATAACATAATAATGGGGGAGAACTGTCATTACTGTCAATGAATTGCATGTAACATTATAATGGGGAGAGCTGTCATTACTGTCAATAAATTGCGTGTAACATAATAATGGGGGAAAGCTGTCATTACTGCCAATGAATTGCTGTAACATAATAATGGGGGAGAGCTGTAATTACTGTCAATGAATTGCTTTAAGATAATAATGGTGGATAGCTGTAAAAACTGTCAACGAATTGCTGTAACATTATAATGGAAGAAAGCTGTAATTACTGTCAATGAATTGCTGTAACATAATAATCGGGGAGAGCTGTAATTACTGTCAGTGAATTGCTGTAATATTATAGTGGGGGAAAACTGAAATAACTGTCAATGAATTGCTGTAAAATTATAATGGGAGAATGCTGTAATTACTGTCAATGAATTGCTGTAACATAATAATAAGTGAGAGCTGTAATTATTGCCAGTATTTTGCTGTAATTTTATATTGGGGGTTGAGCTGTAATTGCTGTAAATGAATTGCTGTACCATTATAAAGTGGGATAGCTGTAATTACTGTCAATGAATTGATGTAACATAATAATCAGGGAGAGATGTGATTACTGTCAATGAATTGCTGTGATATTATAATGGGAGAGAGCTGAAATTACTGTCAATGAAATGCTGTAACATAATAATGGGGGAGAGCTGTAATTACTGTCAGTGAATTGCTGTAGCATTATCATGGGGGAGAGCTGTAATTACTGTCTGAATTTTTTTTAACATGCATAACATGATTTTTCACCACATTTGCAAAATACTACCTTTACTGACAAGAGAAAAATGATTTTCCAAAAATATAAACTTTACTTGGAAAACTTGTACTGTAGAGGATTATCGTAGATTGAACAGGTGAAATCTTCTGATGCAATGGCAATGTACTTTGGTGTTGCATCAATGCACAATATTGGCTTGGAATGGTTTGCCATTTCATACATCTTTCCTTTGAGCTCATTGTCAAAAATCTGTAACAGGAACAAGTATTTATTGCATTACAACAAGTTCTACTTTGCAGATTTGCTACAACAGGGCAAGTTCAACTTCTAACATTGGATATAACACAGCTATACTTCTGATATTTATAACAAGGCAAATACAACTTTTGACATTTATAATATGTCGATTTCAACCTGACATTTATTCCTTGATAGATGTGAAATTTAACTGAATAAATTTAGTTCAAAGTCCATAATAAGTTCTGTAATCTGGCACTAAATTAAAATGAAGCATGTTTCACAAATCCATGGTGAACTTACAATACAAAGTAAGATATAGTCACACAAATGAGGAAGGTCTTTAATTCTGATACTGATAAGAATTTGTTATGTATATTTAATTTTTGGTCTATTAGTTTTAATTTTTTTATATTTCATTACATATTATTTTAATGTAACATTGTTTGGTGGACTTGATTTTGTCTAGCATTGAGTTCAATTCTGCTTGACCTAAATGACTTTAAAAAAAAATAATTAATTTCATTTTTGCAAACAACTAAAGACAGCTTCATTATACTATGTGTATACATGCTTGTTAACCAAATTATTAGTTAGGTTTTGGAGATTCCCACATGAATTTTATAGATTATTGTATTGTAGGTAAACAAGGCTCATGAGACCATTCTAGAATGTTTTTTTTTCCATTAGGTAATGGTTGTTTTATAGAAAATGCTTATGTGACATGTGATCAAGCAGAGAACTATATTATCTTGTGACTGTGAAGCTTTTTCCAGTCTTGCTTTAACATCTAGCACTTTAAGTTGCATTATGGTTTGACCAGTTTGGGCTGAATTTTATTTTCTTAGAATTATTGAATTCAAGTGATTATTGTCTCTGGAAATCAGTACTCCACTTACCATAATAAACACATCATTGCCTTCGATTTTGGATCTCTTCAGGACTTGAACTCAGTTTAATTCATGATTTTTTTTTGTGTCTTTAATTCTTGGATTATTTTGATTTAACATGCAATACGGAAAGTTCTTTTTTCTTATTATTTCACTTTGTATGCTGGGAAAATAAATTATTTGTTAAACTGTACAAAGCCTGTTCTCTTCACTTTTTTCTGTTTCTTATTTTAAAAGCATAGACTTGTAACAATTAAACAAAAGATATAGTCACACAAATAAGGAAGGTATCAAATTCTGACACTGCAGGCATTTAAATGTAACATATAGTCAAACAAATGAGTCACTTTCATCTTGACATTGATGGTATTTAAGTAGAGTTCTCTTGATTTTCTGCTTAGTTTCATATGTGACCCAGGACTCGTGTCGTGGACCAATGTACGTGTTTGTCATGAGGGAGTGTGTGATCAATGTGCATGATTCACATGCTTCGTGAGTATTAAAATCAATCCCCCATATTACTAAGAAAAAGCTTCTGGCATTCCTACTCTAGTTCTTGAGACAGTCAACACCTCGAGCAGTACGAGTTGTGAAGAAGAGCACTTGGCATTCACGCAATTTCCTATATAAATGTCCTGTATTTAAGGGTCACCTGACTTCTGTGGTCAGGATTGAATTGTTTCCTCACCAAACAATGGTTTCTCAGTTACTTGAGCAGTCACTGGGGCATATCTACCATGACTGCTTTGTCTATGCAAACAGAATCTTTGCTTCATACGGAAGACATATTTTTGATAATGGAAAATCATGGGAATTAATGTGCAAACTCTCAATTGTACTTCTAGCTCTAGTTACATTGACTTGCTCAAACATGTCAATAAATCAAATTTGAAAGTGAGGCACTTTTTATCAAAAGTGTAGAGGGTCCAAGCAATATATTTGCTAAATGGTGGGAAAAGTAAACAGTGTGACAGGTACATGGTATATGATCAAAATCATATTATACATATTGTCTGTCTGATCCTATATTCCAACAATTAAAACACTTTAAACATCCTGAAGTTGTGTTCCTCATCAAATCAACTGAAGCAAACAAATCTCTCAGAAAACAGACTGGGAATCAAAAATGTGTATGGAAACTGTCCATATATTCAGCAAACAAATCTCTCAAAAAACAGACTGGGAATTGAAAATGTGTGTGGAAACTACATATATTTAGCAATGACAAATCTGTGGACTTGATGAATGTCATCATGGAATTGACTAAACTCTTCATATTAAAGTATAAAATGAATAAAATTAGAGTCTATTATTTTAAATTATAAAATGAATACAAAGAGTCTACAATATTAAAAGTATAAAATGAATACAATCAGAGTCTACGATATTAAAGAAAAAATGAATACAATCAGTCTATGATATTAAATTATAAAATGAATAAAATTAGAGTATATGATTTGAAAGAAATTAATAGAATATTAAAGCTACAGTAACTTTGCAAACTTTCTAATAAATGTTCCCTGCATGGTGTGATCATTGTAAAACACACATACCTTGACAATTGTATCATCAGACCCTGTGATAATGGCTGACCCTCCACCTATATATTTAATACATCTGACAGATGCATTGTGGGCTCTATGTTTCTTCTCCATCATGCCTAGAAAATAGGATTACAAACAGCATCAGCTACATGGGTCCAGCTAAAATGGTTAACAAGGTTGGTGATCAGAGCAAAGACATTGGCACAGATTGTTAATTAAAGTAAAAATGTTGGTGATACAAAAAAAAGGTTGGTAATATAAGAAAAAGAGATTGTTAAAACATCAAGAGAGATTGGTACACAGAGTAGATATACTGGTACACAGATAAGAGTTAGGTACACAGAGTAGAGAGACTGGTATACATGGAAGAGTTTGGTACACAGAATAGAGAGATTTATTATGCAGAATAGTGAGATTGGTACACAGTGAAGAGCTTGGTACACAAAGTAAAGAGATTGATACACAGAGTAAAAAGCTTTGTACACAGAGCAGAGATATTACTACACAGAGTAAAGAGATTGGTACACATGGAAGAGCTTGGTATACAGAATAGAGAGATTGGTACAAAGAATGGAGAGATTGGTACACAATGAAGAGATTGGTACAAAGAATGGAGAGATTGGTACACAATGAAGAGCTTGGTACACATAATAATAGAGAGACTGGTACACATGGAAGAGATTGGTACACAGAATGGAGAGATTGGTACATATGGAAGAGCTTTGTACACAGAATGCAAAGATTGGTACACAGAATAGAGAGATTGGTACAGAAAGAAGAGATTGGAACACAGAATAGAGAGATTGGTATACATGGAAGAGATTGGTATACAAAAGAAAGAGATTGATACATAGAATAGAGAGATTGGTACACAGAATAGAGAGATTGGTACAGAGTGAAGAATTTGGTACACAGAATATAGAGATTGGTACACATGGAAGAGATTGGTCCACAGAATAGAATGATTGGTACACATGGAAGAACTTGGTACACAGAATAGAGAGATTGGTACACGGTAAAGAGTTTAGTAAACAAAGTGCAGAACTTGGTACACAGAATAGAGAGATTGGTACAGAGTGAAGTGCTTGGAACACAGAATAGAGAGATTGGTACATATTGGAAGAGCTTGGTATACAAAGGAAAGAGACTGATACACAGAGTACAGAACTTGGTACACAGAGTAGAGAGATTGATACACATTGAAGAGGTTGGTATGCATAGCAGAGATATTGATACATAAATTAGCTTGGTACACGGAGTAAAGATATTGGTACACAGAGTAGTGAGATTGATACATGGAGTAGAGAGATTGATACACAGAGTAGAGAGATTGATACACAGAGTAGAGATATTGGTACATGGAGAAGAGATGTTGGTACACCAGGTAAAGAGATTGATACATGGAGCAGAGATATTGGTACACTGAGTAGAGAGATTGATACACGGAGTAGAGAGATTGATCCATGGAATACAGAGATTGATACACGGAGTAAAAATATTGGTACAGTAGAGAGATTGATACACGGAGTAGAGAGATTGGTACACGAAGTAGAGATGTTGTCACACCAAGTAGAGAGATTGATACACGGAGTAGAGATATTGTTACAAAGTAGAGAGATTGATACACGGAGTAGATATATTGGTACACCAAGTAGAGAGCTTTTTTTTTCTTCTTCTAGTTTTCAAGGTCAACTGACCTATCAAAAAGTGTCATAAACTGTAGGTCATCAGTGATCCAAATGAGAGTTAACAATTGCCTGCCACCTGTATATCGTCACCTGTTTACTGACTGTTATGGACATGCAAAACTTACACATCATCTATACGTATATGACCACTACAGAAATTCTAATGCAAAATGTCCACACAATGAGGTATCATCCACCACATCCAAGACCTAGTATCTAAATTTGTGTCCACACAATGATGTATCATCCACCACATCCAAGACCTAGTATCTAAACTGTGTCTATACAATGATGTATCATCCACCACATCCAAGACCTAGTATCTAAATTGTGTCCACACAATGATGTATCATCCACCACATCCAAGACCTAGTATCTAAACTGTGTCTATACAATGATGTATCATCCACCACATCCAAGACCTAGTATCTAAACTGTGTCTATACAATGAGGTATCATCCACCACATCCAAGACCTAGTATCTAAATTGTGTCCACACAATGAAGTATCATCAACCACGTCCAAGATCTAGTATCATAATTAGGTACACACAAGGATGTATCATCCACCACATCCAAGATCTAGTATCATAATTAGGTACACACAAGATGTATCATTCACCACATCCAAGACCTAGTATCTAAATTTTGTACATACAAGGATGTATCATTCACCACATCCAAGACCTAGTATCTAAATTATGTATACACAAAGATGTATCAACCACCACATCCCATATATGACTTGCAAAATCATTAATCTAAACTTATAATTACCAAGAGTACTAGGAATGGCACATTATACATCAATGTTTAATTGTTGTCTGTGTAGATAATGGTTGACTTGGGAGATATTGACCTATGGGTCATAATTTCTGGTGGTGTAAAACTTTCATATTCATGCAAGTGACAATAATATAATGAATTCAGATATTTTACATGATGCACACTTTTCATGGATATCCTTGTTATTCCTTGATCATGAATTTCAACATCCCAGAAAGGTGTTTCATCCGCAAAAAACTAATACCCACAATATGTATTACCAACAAAAATTAATACCCACAAAAATTAATACCAACAAACATTATACCCACAAAAATGAATGACTACATGGTGCTATCACATGAAAAGATTTAACACATTGAAATAATTTTGACTTACCTGTTAAAATATCAAATATTCTAACATCCCCTTCATGGTAACCAACAACAATAGACTGTCCATCTGGTGCTATGGCAACTGACATAGCTGGTCCAAATCCTTCATCACCTATGCATTGCACTTGTTTTCCAAGATGGCCAGACCATACCTTTGAAAATTTTAAAAAAGTAAATGCATTTCTTCAATAACATTTACTCGATTACAATATTCTAAAATCAAAGATCCTGTAACCAAAATTGTACATGTGCATTTGATTTTTGTTCTCTCTGCATGTGTTCAATTCACATTTAAATTTTAAACTATAATAAGAATTTCACAAAGGACAACTGTGATAATGGACAGTTGGACAATGGAGGAATAGGCCATCCCACAAGTTCTTCAGGTCTATGAAGAGTATAGATAATATGTACAATTGCACAAAACAATTTTAAAAAGATAAAACATTTTAAAATAAATGTAAGCAGTAAGTACAAAAACATAACAAATAAAAAGATAAGTTGTAAACTTAAAATTCTGAAAAAGGTAATAATAATAAAAATTATAATCTCATTATTTATAGAAGGTAGATCATTTAGTTCAATATAACCAATTTCCCTTGAGGCTTTCTACAAAATAAAGTGTGTATGTGTGTGTGTGTGATATTAAGTGAAATAGTAGATTGACATCCACACAACGATTTTATATAGATATCACACTTTTTACATCCTTTTATAAAAATGTAATATAAAAGATGTGAACCAAGCAAGTGATAACTTTGAAGTATAACATTGTATAAATCCCAATATGCAAAAATTATATTTTTCTAGTTTATTAATATGAAAGTGTGAAATGCATCATGAACATAAATTTTTCTACAGAATTTAACTGAATTTGCAGATTGAAAGTGTGCAGGAATTGAATTCAAAATTTTAGCCCCTGAATACTGTAAAATTCCTCTGAATTGTTCAATGCAAGTTTTGGAAATTCAAAATTGGTTTTACAATTTGATCTTAGATTATACAGAGAACACATTTCTGCTATCTGAAAATTTATTCCATTATCTGTTCTTATCCACTTTAATTTTGTCAACTTGTTTGATGATGATGGGGAAATCAAGAAACAGCACAGCTGCTACTTTTTAAAGCTTGTGAATTATGACTAGTTGGAGGAAGTACAATTTAACCATATTTGTTGAATAGTGGTCAATCATTTGATGTATATAAGTACAATTTAACCATATTTGTGGTCAATCATTTGATGTATATAAGTATTATATTAAAGAATTATGGAGTCCTTGTCAGTAACATTTTTAATCTACAAAGAAACGAAATTTTAGATGTGAGGGATCTACACATTTTGCTAACTTGTTTTTCCACATTGCCTATTTGTTTTTCCCACATTGCCTATTTGTCTTTCCACATTGCCTATTTGTTTTTCTCACACTGCCTATTTATTTTTCCCACTTAAAACTTCTGTCAGTGATTATAACAGCTTCTCATTTAGATTTCAACTACCTTATTATCAATGGAGAGTGATATATCCTTCTTCTTTAAATCTGAAAGATTTTTAGATGTTCCCAAAAGCATGCATTTTGTCTTTGATTCACTTATTACCATCTTATTTAATTTTGATCATTTCTCAAATAGTGTAGAGTCTGAACTTAGTTTGCATTCCAGGGTATATGCATTACTACTTGATGAAGAAATTGTTACATCATCTGCAGGCATGTCAGTATTTGTAAGCCAAGTAAAGAGTGGAAGGTCATGGCTAAATAAAAGAAAGCGAGGAAGACCTAACAAAAGCCTTGTTGAACATCATACCTAACATAACTGGGGGTAGAGTGTATATTTCCTGCAGAGACTTGTTGAACAATATGCCTTACATTACTGAGGATTGAGTGTATATTTCACACACAGACTTGTTTAACACCATGCCTTACATTACTGGGGATTGAGTGTACATTTCACACACAGACTTGTTTAACACCATACCTTACATTACTGGGGGTAGAGTGTATATTTCCCCCAGAGCCTTGTTTTTCACCATGCCTTACATTACTGGGGGTAGAATGTATATTTCCCCCAGAGCCTTGTTTTTCACCATGCCTTACATTACTGGGGGTAGAGTGTATATTTCCCACAGAGCCTTGTTGACACCATGCCTTACATTGCTGGGGGTAGAGTGTATATTTCCCCCAGAGCCTTGTTTTCAATATGCATTGCAGTTCTGGGAGTAGAGTGTATATTTTCCATAGAAACTTGTTGACACTATGCCTTACATTACTGGGGGAAGAGTATATTTTCCACAGAGCATTGTTGACACCATGCCTTGCATTACTGGGGGTAGAGTGTATATTTCCCACAGAGCCTTGTTCAACACAATGCCTTACATTACTGGGGGTAGAGTGTATATTTTCCATAGAGACTTGTTGAACATCATGCCTTGCATTACTGGGGGTAGAGTTTATATTTCCCAAAGAGCATTGTTGCCTCTGTCACATAAATATGAAATAAATCAATTTGTTATGGTGTCATGAAATCTGCAACATAGTCACATGCTTAGGATAAAATCAAGAATTTCTTTTTTTATCTAAAGGTTTCATGTCTCAATGTTTTAGAGAGAATGTGAAGAGTTTCTGGTTATACACACATAATGGACAACAGAGAGATGTGAAGAGTGTCTGGTTATACACACGTAATGGCCAACAAAGATGTGAAGAGAGTCTGGTTATACACACATAATGGACAACAGAGAGAGTGTCTGGTTATACATACATAATGGCCAACAGAAAGATGTGAAGAGTGTCTAGTTATACACACATAATGGACAACAGAGAGATGTGAAGAGTGTCTGGTTATACACACATAATGGACAACAGAGAGATGTGAAGTGTCTGGTTATACACACATAATGGACAACAGAGAGATGTGAAGAGTGTCTGGTTATACACACATAATGGTCAACAGAAAGATGTGAAGAGCGTCTGGTTATACACACATAATGGACAACAGAGAGATGTGACGAGTGTCTGGTTATACACACATAATGGACAACAGAGAGATGTGAAGAGTGTCTGGTTATACACACATAATGGTCAACAGAGAGATGTGAAGAGTGTCTGGTTTTACACACAAAATATTGGTCACTTATAGCATAAATAGCACTTTCAATCACATTTTCTGGTTTGTTGATGCATATAGGGTCAATCAGTGTAGTGCTGTTTTCAAGTACCTTTGCTGGTTTATCAATGATTTGGGATATATTATGTCTGAATGAAATTTAGTAATTTTTTTATACGGAACTTTCATTAAATCAATATTAAAGTCACCTAGAATGATTGTCTTTGAATGGCTTTTTCTGTTTAAGTTTCTAGTCACCTAGAATGATTGTCTTTGAATGGCTTTTTCTGTTTAAGTTTCTAGTCACCTAGAATGATTGTCTTTGAATGGCTTTTTCTGTTTAAGTTTCTAGTCACCTAGAATGATTGTCTTTGAATGGCTTTTTCTGTTTAAGTTTCTAGTCACCTAGAATGATTGTCTTTGAATGGCTTTTTCTGTTTAAGTTTCTAGTCACCTAGAATGATTGTCTTTGAATGGCTTTTTCTGTTTAAGTTTCTAGTCACCTAGAATGATTGTCTTTGAATGGCTTTTTCTGTTTAATTTTCTAGTCACCCAGAATGATTGTCTTTGAATGGCTTTTTCTGTTTAATTTTCTAGTCACCTAGAATGATTGTCTTTGAATGGCTTTTTCTGTTTAAGTTTCTAGTCACCTAGAATGATTGTCTTTGAATGGCTTTTTCTGTTTAAGTTTCTAGTCACCCGGAATGATTGTCTTTGAATGGCTTTTTCTGTTTAAGTTTCTAGTCACCTAGAATGATTGTCTTTGAATGGCTTTTTCTGTTTAAGTTTCTAGTCACCTGGAATGATTGTCTTTGAATGGCTTTTTCTGTTTAAGTTTCTAGTCACCCGGAATGATTGTCTTTGAATGGCTTTTTCTGTTTAAGTTTCTAGTCACCCGGAATGATTGTCTTTGAATGGCTTTTTCTGTTTAAGTTTCTAGTCACCCGGAATGATTGTCTTTGAATGGCTTTTTCTGTTTAAGTTTCCAGTCACCCAGAATGATTGTCTTTGAATGGCTTTTTCTGTTTAAGTTTCTAGTCACCTAGAATGATTGTCTTTGAATGGCTTTTTCTGTTTAAGTTT
Source organism: Unio delphinus (assembly GCA_029339505.1). Classification (NCBI taxonomy): domain Eukaryota; kingdom Metazoa; phylum Mollusca; class Bivalvia; order Unionida; family Unionidae; genus Unio; species Unio delphinus. The sequence goes on along the minus strand of JAQISU010000002.1, from coordinate 4,079,346 downwards.
CTAGTCACCTAGAATGATTGTCTTTGAATGGCTTTTTCTGTTTAAGTTTCTAGTCACCCGGAATGATTGTCTTTGAATGGCTTATTCTGTTTAAGTTTCTAGTCACCCCGAATGATTGTCTTTGAATGGCTTTTTCTGTTTAAGTTTCTAGTCACCTAGAATGATTGTCTTTGAATGGCTTTTTCTGTTTAAGTTTCTAGTCACCTAGAATGATTGTCTTTAAATGGCTTTTTCTGTTTAAGTTTCTAGTCACCTAGAATGATTGTCTTTGAATGGCTTTTTCTGTTTAAGTTTCTAGTCACCTGGAATGATTGTCTTTGAATGGCTTTTTCTGTTTAAGTTTCTAGTCACCTAGAATGATTGTCTTTGAATGGCTTTTTCTGTTTAAGTTTCTAGTCACCTAGAATGATTGTCTTTGAATGGCTTTTTCTGTTTAAGTTTCTAGTCACCTAGAATGATTGTCTTTGAATGGCTTTTTCTGTTTAAGTTTCTAGTCACCTAGAATGATTGTCTTTGAATGGCTTTTTCTGTTTAAGTTTCTAGTCACCTAGAATGATTGTCTTTGAATGGCTTTTTCTGTTTAAGTTTCTAGTCACCTAGAATGATTGTCTTTGAATGGCTTTTTCTGTTTAAGTTTCTAGTCACCCAGAATGATTGTCTTTGAATGGCTTTTTCTGTTTAAGTTTCTAGTCACCTGGAATGATTGTCTTTGAATGGCTTTTTCTGTTTAAGTTTCTAGTCACCTAGAATGATTGTCTTTGAATGGCTTTTTCTGTTTAAGTTTCTAGTCACCTAGAATGATTGTCTTTGAATGGCTTTTTCTGTTTAAGTTTCTAGTCACCTAGAATGATTGTCTTTGAATGGCTTTTTCTGTTTAAGTTTCTAGTCACCTAGAATGATTGTCTTTGAATGGCTTTTTCTGTTTAAGTTTCTAGTCACCTAGAATGATTGTCTTTGAATGGCTTTTTCTGTTTAAGTTTCTAGTCACCTAGAATGATTGTCTTTGAATGGCTTTTTCTGTTTAATTTTCTAGTCACCCAGAATGATTGTCTTTGAATGGCTTTTTCTGTTTAATTTTCTAGTCACCTAGAATGATTGTCTTTGAATGGCTTTTTCTGTTTAAGTTTCTAGTCACCTAGAATGATTGTCTTTGAATGGCTTTTTCTGTTTAAGTTTCTAGTCACCCGGAATGATTGTCTTTGAATGGCTTTTTCTGTTTAAGTTTCTAGTCACCTAGAATGATTGTCTTTGAATGGCTTTTTCTGTTTAAGTTTCTAGTCACCTGGAATGATTGTCTTTGAATGGCTTTTTCTGTTTAAGTTTCTAGTCACCCGGAATGATTGTCTTTGAATGGCTTTTTCTGTTTAAGTTTCTAGTCACCCGGAATGATTGTCTTTGAATGGCTTTTTCTGTTTAAGTTTCTAGTCACCCGGAATGATTGTCTTTGAATGGCTTTTTCTGTTTAAGTTTCCAGTCACCCAGAATGATTGTCTTTGAATGGCTTTTTCTGTTTAAGTTTCTAGTCACCTAGAATGATTGTCTTTGAATGGCTTTTTCTGTTTAAGTTTCTAGTCACCTAGAATGATTGTCTTTGAATGGCTTTTTCTGTTTAAGTTTCTAGTCACCCGGAATGATTGTCTTTGAATGGCTTATTCTGTTTAAGTTTCTAGTCACCCCGAATGATTGTCTTTGAATGGCTTTTTCTGTTTAAGTTTCTAGTCACCTAGAATGATTGTCTTTGAATGGCTTTTTCTGTTTAAGTTTCTAGTCACCTAGAATGATTGTCTTTAAATGGCTTTTTCTGTTTAAGTTTCTAGTCACCTAGAATGATTGTCTTTGAATGGCTTTTTCTGTTTAAGTTTCTAGTCACCTGGAATGATTGTCTTTGAATGGCTTTTTCTGTTTAAGTTTCTAGTCACCTAGAATGATTGTCTTTGAATGGCTTTTTCTGTTTAAGTTTCTAGTCACCTAGAATGATTGTCTTTGAATGGCTTTTTCTGTTTAAGTTTCTAGTCACCTAGAATGATTGTCTTTGAATGGCTTTTTCTGTTTAAGTTTCTAGTCACCTAGAATGATTGTCTTTGAATGGCTTTTTCTGTTTAAGTTTCTAGTCACCTAGAATGATTGTCTTTGAATGGCTTTTTCTGTTTAAGTTTCTAGTCACCTAGAATGATTGTCTTTGAATGGCTTTTTCTGTTTAAGTTTCTAGTCACCCAGAATGATTGTCTTTGAATGGCTTTTTCTGTTTAAGTTTCTAGTCACCTGGAATGATTGTCTTTGAATGGCTTTTTCTGTTTAAGTTTCTAGTCACCTAGAATGATTGTCTTTGAATGGCTTTTTCTGTTTAAGTTTCTAGTCACCTAGAATGATTGTCTTTGAATGGCTTTTTCTGTTTAAGTTTCTAGTCACCTAGAATGATTGTCTTTGAATGGCTTTTTCTGTTTAAGTTTCTAGTCACCTAGAATGATTGTCTTTGAATGGCTTTTTCTGTTTAAGTTTCTAGTCACCTAGAATGATTGTCTTTGAATGGCTTTTTCTGTTTAAGTTTCTAGTCACCTAGAATGATTGTCTTTGAATGGCTTTTTCTGTTTAAGTTTCTAGTCACCTAGAATGATTGTCTTTGAATGGCTTTTTCTGTTTAAGTTTCTAGTCACCTAGAATGATTGTCTTTGAATGGCTTTTTCTGTTTAAGTTTCTAGTCACCTAGAATGATTGTCTTTGAATGGCTTTTTCTGTTTAAGTTTCTAGTCACCTAGAATGATTGTCTTTGAATGGCTTTTTCTGTTTAAGTTTCTAGTCACCTAGAATGATTGTCTTTGAATGGCTTTTTCTGTTTAAGTTTCTAGTCACCTAGAATGATTGTCTTTGAATGGCTTTTTCTGTTTAATTTTCTAGTCACCCAGAATGATTGTCTTTGAATGGCTTTTTCTGTTTAATTTTCTAGTCACCTAGAATGATTGTCTTTGAATGGCTTTTTCTGTTTAAGTTTCTAGTCACCTAGAATGATCATCTCAAATTCTTCAGTTAGAATGGCTTTTTCTGTTTGAGTTTCAAGTTTGTAAACCTGTTCTGAGATGAAACTTGGAAGTCTATATACTGAATTGAGAAACTGAATTGCCATATGTTTATTCGTTATGTATGTAAGAATTGAATTGCCACATATATATTCATTACAAAGTTAGGAACTGCATTGCTACATGTATATTCATTATATACTTCAGACACACTGACATCATCTGACTTTTCAAAAATCTGTGTGTTCTATCTGAAAGTAGAGTACTAGATCCTCAAAGATTCCTTGTCATTTCATTGTTTTTCTTTTAATTGTTTGCTACAGTGTTTGTAGAGTGATTATTGACATTTGACAGCTTTGCACTCTGTACACAAATCAGACAATGCCTGATAATGCTGACAACATACCTTTATCTTATGGTCATCACTGACAGTAATCATGCTGACAACATACCTTTATCTTATGGTCATCACTGACAGTAATCAGCTCCTTTCCTGTTGGAGAGAAGATAAGCTTGTTGATTGGCAATGAATGCCCATGGATGTTGCCAACCTGAGGAAAAAATGATAATACATATTTCATACAAGTACAGCAGTGTGTGTGTGTGTGTGTGTGTGTGTGTGTGCCCGAATTGATTTTTCTTTCGATACTTAAGATAGCCTCCTGCTGAAAACTCATTAAATTATTGGATTCACTTGTTTTCATGCCAGATACAGGAAGGCTTAGTGCTTGTTATATCACTGACACTTGCACAAAGCAAATAGTTTAGAAAATTATGTTTCTTCTATAATACTTACCTGATCACATTACATTAGAGATAAATTCCTTTGCTACCTCTGACTGGAAAATAACCTCTCCACGTCTAAATAATATGAAGACAAAAGGGAAGCAACTCCTATAAGTTAACACCCCTTTTCTACCAACTATGGCTACTGGTATATCCAGTTTAAATAACCTAGTAACCTTAGTGACAACTTAAAGGATTCTTGAATTGTGGTGAATGGTGGAAGGGATTATTTGTAATGTGAGCAGGAAAGTATTGTCTTAGAAAAATAATTTACTAATAGATTTATGTTCTCTGGCATTTCACCTGATGACATTACCTTAAAAGAAATGGTAAGAGGTGGTGGAGGAAATACTGTGCATCTTACCCCTACCTTTGTCGCAAAGAAGTAGCATGACTGATCCAGTAAAAGAATCAACTTCTCCCAAGTTAGTTAGAGAGACAATTTGTTTTTACCCATTCAAAGAAGATCCATGTGGCATTCTGATTATTGTCTCACACTACATAGTCCTGGCAAATACAGTGAAATTTGCAAATTCATGTCTTGATCTACAGTTGAGCTTTGATGAATGGGGAGTGGTCATAGTACAGCTACTATTAACTCCACAAGGTTTGGGTCTCTCCTTAGCAGGCCCATTTGATGCTTTTTGTTGTTGTTGTAGGGTTTAACGCCATTTTTCAGCACAAGATAGGCTATACACGATAGCCAGTATTACTGCTCGAGGAAGAACCCAGGGAAACCCCAGAAAGAACCACCGACCCGTGAGAAGCTACCAGCAAGCTTTCTCACATATCCACATTAGCCGAGCCTGAGATGCGAACCCACACTGACAGAGGTGAGATGGCAGTGATCCGTAACAGTGAGCACTTTAGACCACTTGGCCACTAGGGGCCCCTCCCCATTTGATGCAAACAGATGCAAGATAAGGCAGATTGGGTATGCCACTCAGCTGCCTCAGCTATGTCCCAAACTGAGACATTATGCTGAAGACCATGTTTCTGGAAGCCACTTATATTTCATGAGCTGAAATATTCTGGTTTAAGAGTACAATGATTAATAACTCCATTAAGCCAAGTGGCCAGCCCTTGTGGGTCTTTATATTATATTCCTGCTTTAAGTTGTAGTATCTGAGGATACATACAGGGTCCTGCCGCTTTGCAGATCTCAATCAGTAATGAATAATTATTACTAGTTGACTGGTATTCTGTTTTTAAAATGAAACCAGGATGTGTCACTGGAATGACTGAACCAACAGGATGGAATTACATGCAGACTGTACATATGGATACCATAGGATATCTCTGCACGGCAGTAGCTTTATTAATTGAAGGAACAGGATAGCACCAACTCAGACGAGTTGGGCCATGTCAAAATGCAAGAGATGTGCCACTGAGGAATAGAGTCAGAAAGTATTGATCTGGTCATGTCAAAATTGGATAACAATCAGAGATTATGTTGTTGTGGCTAAAATTGACTTTTCCATGAAATCTGATCTCGTCTGTCATCATGGAACAGTATCCCTTGATTGTGATAATGTCATGACCATGGGATCAATGTTACATCAAATATTGATAGAAATCTTCATTAGACTGAATACAGCTTAACCTTCTCCCACCCTGCATCTCACCAGAAATATATGGGATCACGTTCATAGAAAGGCCCACTTTGTAAAATAGCCCATGTTTATAGAATGTCCCACTTTGAAACATATTCAATTTAAAGAATGGCCCACTTTGTAAAATAGCCCATGTTTATAGAATGACCCACTTTGTAACATAGACCATTGTTTACAGAATGGCCCACTTTGTTTTATAGACCATGTTTATAAAATGGCCCACTTTGTAACATAGCCCATGTTTATAGAATGGCCCACTTTGTAACATAGCCCATGTTTATAGAATGGCCCACTTTGTAAAATTGCCCATGTTTATAGTATGACCAACTTTGTAACATAGCCCATGTTTATAGAATGGCCCACTTGGTAACATAGCCCAATTCACAGAGCTTCACATCAGAGGTCACCTTGAAATACCCAGAAATTTGGTAGACACGTTAATCAGAAATGAAAATTATTCACCATGACCAATGCCTCACACGTTGCTTATTGACGATTGATGAAAATAAAAAATAAGTATATTGACACATTCTCTAAGAAGTTTTGCAGTAACAAGATGTCGGACCTATTTTCAAAGTTTCATCTTTAGCAACTTAAAATAGCACAGTCTCCTGTCCACAAACCAGTACAATACTGCAAGGTTTGTATTTAGAACTGAAATTCCCCAGAAAGTAGAAAATACACATGCATATATTATTGCCACGAGTTAAATTGCTACCATATCAGTAGTTGTTGGTACTTAGCAGCTACTAAGTTTTATTATTCATTCAATAAAGCAGATATTTTTTCCAGTTGAGTACTGACTGCAGGGATGATGTAAATGCTCTAATTTGAAATGATGAACTGTTGCAGAAGAACATGGCAGATGATGCACAGATGACAATTACAACAGATGAGATGTTGTTCCTCTTACTGAGGACACCAAGGGTGATTACCTGGCAAAAACAAAAGCAAAGTGTCAATTAGCATGGATGAAAAAAATGTTCATGCTTGAAACTGAATATAAACATGATGGCATGACATACAGCCTGTATGTGTATGCCAGATGAAGATAGTGAATACCGTTTTACAGCCAGGGATTTAAGGATGTATACATTAATGTTCTGTTGGTGAAATAAAGGATGCTTACAAACTACATCAAATGGAAAATTAGTGGCAATCTGGTAAGCACCTCTCCACACCCATTACTCTCACATTTTAGAGGTTGGGGAAAGGCACATACTTTCTTGCAAATTCCTCGATGCAACACTGCTAATTAGTCTTTTCATGAAAACATCATGTGAATAATACCATCCACCCTGGAATAAAACCAATAACAAGATTTTCAAGATGGCAACCAAACCGGAAGTAGTTCAGTACCATTTTTATTTATGATCTACTTTACATCGCATGAACTATTTTAATGAAAACCACAGGATGATATGACCATTCATGCAGGAAGAAGAGGGATAAGATTTTCAAAATGACCACTACAGCAGTTATACTGGAGGTCAGATTGGCACCATTTTCATTTAGGACTATATATAACATAAAAATTCTTTTAGTGAAAACATCAATATGATATTAATATCTTTAAAATGGCTGCCATTGTGACCACATTTGATGTCCAAGGGGCACCATTTTCATTTAGGACCAACTAAACTATGGTATTAACATTTCTATAAAGTTTGGTTACTAGGCTGATCCCAGCTCAATGTAAAAGACTGATTCCCAATTCTCAAATGGTGCTAGGCTGATCCCGGCATTAGTATAATCAGGGCTGATCCTAGCTCAAGCAGAATCGGTGTTAAGCTAATCCCAGCTTAAGTAAAATCTGTGTTAGGTTGATCCCAGCATTTAAGTATACTCTAGGCTGGTCACATCTTCAAGTAAATCTATGCAGGCTGATCACAGCATTATTGTGTATTCTGGACTGATCCCAGCTCAAGGATAACTGGTACTAAGCTGATCCAAGCATTAAGGTATAATCTGGGCTGATCCCAGCTTCCATTGACAGTGCTAGACTGATTCCAGCTAAAGTTGTATGTACTTGGCTTATCCCAGTGTATTCTGGGCTGATCCCAGATTCATGAAAATGAACTAGGCTGATCCCAGCATGAAGAAAATATGCTTATATTTTTTCTACTTAAAACTGAAAAAGAAATGTATCTAACGGGCATGACCTTCACATTATTAGTATAACTTCTGAGTATCCAGTTGGGGGAAAAATGCCAAATTGAATATGATATAATAAAAAAAATGGAATGATAGCTTTGATGTCTACTGATCAATGAGATACAAACCTGTACACCAGTCTGTGCAGCCCACAGTTTCACATCGCCATCAAGAGCAGCAGAGGCAATATGGCGTCCTGATGGGGAGAATGCTACATCTCTGACTGAAGACTTGTGTCCACGCAGAACCTGGAATACATTATTGATTATCACGATTTAGTAATAATAATCATTTCATCCAGTGCTGTTCATTACCCTTGTTTTGGTCTGCATGACCCTAAGTCAGTGTGCAGGCAAGTGGATGTGTCTATTAGTGGTCACACCTATATACAATGTAGAAACCAAATGACCAAAACTAACAAAGATCATAATTAATACAAAGCTGCACCCCAAATTTGGTAAAAACATAATAATTCCATCAGTCAACAAGAGACTCAAGTGATTCCCAAGATCCATCACCACGCCGTCTGCTTCCTAATGCATGCCAAAGAAATCAGGGTCTGAAAGGATCCTTTCTAAAGAAATTTCTTCCAATGTTGTTGATCAACAATAAAATGATTGTTTCAAGATTTAAATATTTATATCTGCATTAATATCTGATGACATCAAAAGTTATAAACATTAAATAGATACCACACTTCCTGTCAAAACTATTCAAATTATTTTAAACAGTTTTTTTTCTGTAAGTTCTTTAAATTGTTTTCTGCCTTATAATGACTGCTCTGATGGCTTAGTGGTTTGAGCATCCACCTTGAGCATCGTGGGTTCAAACCTGGCCAAGCCATACCTAAGACTGATAAAAATGATACTAACAGCTGCCTTGCTTTAAGCATTAAGAGGTTAGTCTTGGAACTTGTTGGCCTGTTATCATATTACTCTGACTGGGTGGGTCTTCAGTGTTAGACATCTTTGTAAACTGCCACACTGCAGACATTGTAGCAACGTGATTGAAAAATTGTTAATGCTACATTAAAAATTTAAACCACACACTACCTTGTAATGATGGCCATATCTGAAATGGGATTAGAATGTTTTATTTATTTAAAGTCCTTTATACTGGGATACTTTCAATTAAACTTGTTTGAGCATTGTCTGAAAAGAAGTCATTTAAAGTTCGTTATATTTCTGCAATAGTGGCATATTTGAATTAATTTAATGATATAAATATAATCTCATGCTTTAAAGTGCCATAACAGTGTATCCACACTTATTCAGTTTATTTCTTGGTTAATGAGAATATATATTCAAAATACGAATGTAAAAAATCCGATTGAAAATTTTTAAGTAATAACTGCATGGGAGCCGATCTAATATCGCATATGCACCTGTTTACGATAATAACCAAACGCAACTGCTGACCACTTCCGGTATTCAGTGAAAACAAAGCGTGACATCACATTATGAACACTTGTGGTAAACAATGGCTGAGTCGGTATTGTCACATTATGAAAAAGTCTTCAGAAACTCAACACGAAAGTTGCGATTTTGAAGGAAGTGAATTGTCACTGTCCTGCGGGTCTTAGCCATTTGAAGATGGTGATTTAATAAGCTCAGAATATTATGATAATGGTGTACAAGCGGCTGCCGGCACCCAAATTAATCCGAACCAGTTTGAACCCTATGTTTTCAATACCAACGAATATGAAGCTGCAGATGAAGATTACGAAGAAGAAAGACGAGATAGATTGACGGACAGTTCATGGAAATTGTTTTCTGAATATGGCTACGGCCTAAGTTACGATAAATAAATGTATCCGACGATATTTGCAGTAGTGTTCCACAGTATCATATTCATTTACAAATGAATGTTTCTCACATGTAATAAAGGATGTAAAAGTGTATTGCATTTCATGGGTAGAGACGTATTTATACGTTGATAATTAAAAGGTACATTGGATAACAGTTGTAAGCTTCGAAAACCTGTGAAAAAATTGATGCAATTTAGAAGTACTTAAGATTCCTAGGAGAGGACATCCTCTTTTGCACAACTGTTGAAATAGGCATGATATTTACTGATACATGATAACAAAATTGAATTCATATTTTGTACACTGTATTATAAGTTAAAATTTCTAATTTCTGTTATGTATGCAAATAGTGTATGTTATAAACTACGAAATAAACTTTTTTTTATGTGGTAGTCATCTACTTGCAACTTCTGTTTTCTTTCATCTCTAATTTAATTTTACAGGGCTGTACTAAATGTTTTACCTGTTCCAGACATTAGTCAGTTTGCGTCATTGTACTGTGATGTTGATGTGTTCATAAATATAGGAATAAATTTGATAAGCACAACACAATGCATTAAAGAAAACTCTTATTTTAGGTGTAATTGTGGACATTGTTTGGTATTGCCCAAAGCAAGGGAATGTGTATATTGTTGTGTCATAGAGAAGGTCAAAAGTGTCTGCAATGAATACCAGGCATACAATGTATAACACATCATCCATTGTTCAGTCCAGTTTGTCTTGACATCCATGCTTTAATAGTTGTATACTACCAGTATAGACAACAATTTGGAGAATGTCCAGAACAAGGAAATGAGTAAGTAAAATGTCTGAGTAATTCTTCATGTTCTTATGTTTTCATGATCTATGTATGACAGCATAGTATTGGGAAAATAAATAAACCACTTTTTCCAGTCATTGATTGAACCACTCTTTTTCAGGCCTACACCATCTAACCTTTATACCACAGTGATACTGATAAGTCATGCCCAAAAAAAACAACCACATATACATGTTCAAATATTGTTTTATTTCAGTTTTTGTGTCAGAAAAAAAAATGGTTATATATATATATATATATATATATATATATATATATATATATATGTGCACAGATTATTTTGGAATCATATAACTTTATTGGTATAAAAAATAACGATAAACCACACTAGATCAATAACAATATCTACTAAAACTTATGATTTCCTAATTTGATATAATGCACAAAGCATAATTTATCTCAACTTAGTTTTCAAATTATTATTTCAGAAGACATCTGTATACAGCATATAGACAATTTGTTCGGTGATGTTGGCACTTCTTGGGCAAGGAAGCGAGGGTCATCATTCCATCATGTGTTGTTCAGAGGATCCGCACTGCCTTTCCTGATCAAAACCTGAACTACACATGCTTTCATGAGGTTGACAGCGATTAAACCTTCTAAGAAGATTTTGAGTAGCAATATCCTTATCAGGCTTCTCATACAGACTACACATAGGTGGTGGTACATCTTCCCAAAGTTTGACTCCTTCATCATTTACCTGTCCAATTCAGAATGCTGTTTTCATCAGACTTTCAACATAATCTGTAAATTAAAGAAAATTGAATATGCATTGTATTGTACAAACCAAAAACTGCAACTTTGTGTTTAAGTTAATACATGAATTAAAAGTATTTGTCTTTACAATTGTTTGCATATTTTTTTTATTTTACCATAGGGCGAAATCTTGATCTTTAAAATTAAAGGAGTGTCAACTTTAACAAATATTTTGCCTTTACTGTTTGAATTTAATATATATAAAAATAATATAGGTACTTACACTTGGTACAACAGTATTTATATATCTAAGTTATATATTCTTTTCTGTTCATTAATTACTAATGCATATTCTTACTATATGTTGAGTCAACTAGAATTTTCCTGACAGTGCATTCTCCATTCTTGTACTTTGAATACACTATTTTATATCTGGCCCGCCTATTCTTAGTGCTCGCTTGCTCTCTTTGGATATTTTCATTAAAATGCAATGCAGCTAGCCAAAGCCTATTTCAAAGTAAATAAATATGCAAAATACAATACATAATTCTATCAAAAACCAAATACTTTATTTGCAAACATTCCAAAACACTAAAAACTGTTATACAATGTTACATTGCAGGATATCAATAAATCAGATCTTGATATCTATGATTTAATTTGAAGATGAATATATTGGATTATATATATAAAACACTGCAAAACCTGAAACAGTATTTTTGTGTGTGCAATAATATAAGATTTACTTTGAAAGCACTCCATGATAAGAGAAACCAATCATTTTTGGTGCAAAATGATTGATTACAGAGTGGTAACCCTCCAGTGCTTAAGTTTTTTGTCCAGATGACAGCATTGGCACAACTTTTCTCATTTGCCTGCTGGTCACAATCTCTTCAAGCTTTTAAAATACTTTAGATCCTATAAGTTATAAAATATATTCATCTTAGCTTGGTTTTATGCTATCTTACATGAAAATTAAAATGTGCACTAACTAAAATGTATCTAAATTCAATAAATTACTAGACCAATAAAGTTAGTGAGTCACATGCCTATATGACATGTACTCCATTAGACCCCAATGTGCTTTTGCATACCAAATATGTTTTTTTTTTTTTAAAATGTACTGTCAACTACATTGGGAGTTTAAATATTGTGCTTCCATTACAAAGATAATTTGAGGTACACAATATTGTAAAATTTCTACTTCATTTGGTTGTTGTTGTTCAAGTGTTTAACGCCATTTTTCAGCGCAATATAGGCAATACATGGCAGCCAGTATAACTGTTGGAGGATGAACCTGGAAAACCCTGGGAAGAACCAGCGACATTCCATTTTGTTTTGTAGATTTTTATTAATTGGGGATGGGAATACTCATCATGTTTGCAAATACCTATATTTAATCTGATGCACACATTAGTCTGACAATGAAATATATATGTGGGCCTTCTAAATCAACCAGCAGAAAGATTTCTCTTTTCAAATGGTCAAAATTGAAGGCATCATGAAAATTGTGACAATATTTATCAAATGTTTATATTATATTTATCAAATGTTTATATCTCAGTTCGTGATTGATTTGATGTTTACTGCATTATTTTGGAAATTATGAAAACGTTATACAGGGTACACATGGAAATGATGTGGTGACTGATTTAGGGTACTCATGGAAATGATGTGGTGACTGATTTGTTGAATATCATAGATATAATAATATGGTACTTGTCATTAAAAACTCACCATTGCTGCTTCTCTCTTTGAATAGCCTCTTCTTTTTTTTTTTGGCGATGACACTTGACAAGTAACTTCTTCTGTTGGTGACAACATTTGAAGTCTACACAGCTGATGCTTTGGTGTTGAAGGTTATGATATCTTTGTTTACCTTGGTTTGGTTGTCAGTTTCCTCCACACAATGGATAGACGAAACATCATCATCACTGAGTTTGACTTTCTTTGGTGCCCTACCCATATGCTCAACCTCAAATCTATATGTAAAAGGGAAGCATTCGGGTGTGAAATGAAAGGAGCAGAGGGCAGAAAACTCAGTCGGACTATCCCAGTTTGCTCTTTTGATTTTTACAAAGTCTGTCCACCTACAACGAAGTGATTGGTCCTTTGGGAAGGAATGCATGGAACACCCATCAGATTTGTATTCCCACAATTCGCTGCAACACACCTGACCCTGCTGCCCTTGCTTGTAGCTCCACGATGTGCTTTTGGCATGATTGGGATGATAAAATAACTAATATGGAACAGAAAACGTGCTTTGTTTATGTTTCAATAGAAACGGAAGTAAGGCGTGTGTTCATAATATGACGTCAGACGATCTATACACTCCGGAAATTACAGAGTGAAAAAATCGGTCCGATGTGTAATATTTTTGAAAACACACCTGAGCATATTTCTCACTTATTATGGAGAATTTTTCCATCGGGTTTGTTTATATCGCTTCCAGACTTTATTTTCTATTAAAATAATACTGAATTTGATTTACGTTATCTACACTGGTATGGCACTTTAGATCTAATCTTATCATTTAAATGAAAAGAGTAGAAGTTATCAATCTTCAATTGTATGTGGTAGAAAATGTTTGTCGAACTGTATGCGGTAGAAAACATTTGCATTTCTTTAATGCATAATTCTGATATAGTAAAAAAACACCATACAGTTTAACCTACAGCTTTCCTGGTGCGATTAAGAACATCCCAGATTCTGAGGCTGCTATCCCAACTTCCTGTCACTATCAACTGTCCCTCAGGGTGGAATGATACACAGTTCACAGGACTATTGGCAAAATAAGCAAGATGCATATTATTTAAATTGGACTGCAGAAAAAGTATTCAATTGTGCAGGAAATTCAAAGCCATAAACTGATGCACTGATAGCTAGTACTACATACACTGATACATATGACTTCAAGAACTGATACATCGAACTTCATACACTCGTACATAGCGCTTGTTAAAGCTACGTTAAAAATCTAAATCACACACACAAATCACACGGAATTCCACAAAGAACTTCATGCACTGATACACATAATTTTATATACCAATAAATTGGACTTCAATCATTGATACATATAAAATCATGCACTGATAATTAGGACTTCATGCCCTGATTCACTGAACAAAGAACTTCATGCACTGATACACATAACTTTATTCACTGATTCACATAACTTTATTCACTGATACATATAACTTCAAGCACTGACATAAGAGACTTAATGCACTGATACATAGGACTTCATGCCCTGATTCACTGAACAAAGAATTTCATGCACCGATACATTTATACAACTTCACGTACTGATATACAAGACTTTTCATGCATTGATACATAGGACTTCACACACTGATATATAAGACTTTTAATGCATTGATACATAGGACTTCATGCAGTGATACATAGGACTTCATGCAGTGAAAATAGGACTTCATGCATTAATACGTAAGACTTTTCATGCTGTGATTCACAGGACTTCATTCACTGCGGAAAACTAGGTTAAAACGTCTTCTTGTCACATACTGTTAATGTGCTGCCTTTTATTGGGTTCCAACTTTTGTGGATTCCATGGTCGCTGCAGGTACCAAAATTTTTAAGACCCATGTGACAATGACATGTCTTTGGAAAAAACACAGAACCACCCCACCCCCAATCTCATGAATTTTAAGTAATGATGAAAACTGTAAATCATTTAATTTCTAGCAAAATGCATTTTGATCAAGCTGGCACTGAAAATAAATGTTTTATATGTATTCTGCTATGTAAACAATTAAATTAAGTCTTAAAATGTTGTCCAAATATGGGTTGGGTGGGATATAATTCACTTCAGGAGCTAGAAAGGTTTTCACTTTCCATGTTAATTAACAAGGTCCATATGACTGACTCCATGTAACACCACACAAATATCTGATGGACTCCTCAGTAACTCTATTGTAAATCAATGCACTGACAAGAACAAGGTATGTTAATAATAATAATAAAATAATAATAATGATGATAATAATGCTTTATTTATAGAGGGTGACTCATTAGTCAAGGACTATTCTCCCTTGAGGCTCTCTTAAGGAGAGTATAACAAATGCACATTGTATGAAGATAGCAATAATTAGTGTTTATTTTAGTATGTTTAGTATTAAAATACTAAATTCCATTATCTATTAGAAACACATGCATGCTCATGATATCTCTTCTTAAATACTCTAATATTTTCAGCCGATTTTACATGTAGTGGAAGCTTATTCCACAGAACTCTACCAGAGTACTGAAAACTCTTTTTGAATTTGCTCTGTTCTTGGTTTTGGTATTAGAAGGTTTCCATGTCATATTGATCTCAACTGGTATTGTGTTGAAAAAGGTCTGAAAAAGTCCTGAAGATAACTCTGGTGCAGTTCCATGTAGACATTTATATAAAAGAACTGCCTTGTGAAAATTTATCCTGTCATATATTGTGAACCATTTGATTTCTGTAAATAATGCTTTTGAGGGATGATCAACAGATGTATCTAAAATTACACGTGCTGCTTGTTTCTGGAGTTTATAAATCCTGTCAAGCTCAGATTTAGCACAGTTTCCCCATAAATTAGAACATTAATCCATTGTTGGAAATATATATGACTTGTAGTATAGATTGCAAGTTTCCATAGGTAAATATTTCTTGATTCTGCTGAGAAGGCAATTTTGGATGACAGTATTTTACAAAGCTTATCAATATGATCATTCCATTATAAATTATTATCTATGGACACACCTACAAGCCTTTCATGTTTGACATTTTCTAATGGATGATACATGTAGAGGGAATAACATAGTACTGTAGATGAAGGTGTTTTTCTTAGATTACAATTGGCATGTGGTAGTACTTATTAGTTCCTACCTTCCCACTCTGAAGTAGCAGAGTTGTTCCCCTTTATCCACACTCCACACCTTTGCTGTACAATCCCAGGACCCAGTCACCAAAAGTTTTCCTGACATGTCTGATGTGCAGGAATTCACTCTTCTCTGGTGACCCTTTAGAACATGCAATCTAAGGAAACATTGGGTAACATTTTAATGATATCTTTACAGGAAATTTGCTAGAAATTTGTTTTGACAGACAAGATTAGTGATTTCTGATAGTACTTACTCATTAAAAAAATAAATGCAACAACTCAGCTAAAGTGTGGTGTGTACTCTCCTTTGACATGAGTTTTACTTAAACAAAATAGTGACCTAAGCAGAAAAGACTAAAGTTGTCTTAAATAATTTTTAAGATCTGGACATTAAAATTACAAGCCAGTACATTATTAGTTACTATTGTTTTCCAATTATTTCAAACAGCTATGAATTAGAACTAATAACATATTGGCAAAACACAATGATATAAATAATAAGAATGCCATCTACTATAGAATCCATCATAATGGATCCTACTTTTTCCTCTTTTGTTACAATAATGGATTCTATTTCTAAATTGGTTTGAAGTCTGTTTAAAAGGATCAGAATAAAAACAATTATCATGTAAATACATGTATAGCAAACTGTCTTAAGCTGCCACCTGTATCAAGCTAAAAATGGCCTGCTAAAAAAGGTTGTTACTTAAGAGAGGTTAATTTTTGCAATAATTTGGTTCCAGAGACTAGAAAGAAATGGGGTTTTAAGACAAATGGTTACTTTGTGAGGTACACTTTAAGGATACGAGTAGTGTCAATTTAAAGTAGGCTTTTGGGGATAGTAAAGTATTTCTTATACTGACATTTACTTATGTAGTGTCAATTTAAAGTGGGTCTTTGGTGATAAGAAACTAGTTTTTATACTGTCATAGTCTTCAAATAGTGTCAATTTAAAGTGGGTCTTTGGTGATAAGAAACTAGTTTTTATACTGTCATAGTCTTCAAATAGTGTCAATTTGTAGTGGGTCTTTGGTGATAAGAAACTAGTTTTTATACTGTCATAGTCTTCAAATAGTGTCAATTTAAAGTGGGCCTTTGGTGATAGGAAACAATTTCTTATACTGTCATATTCTTCAAATAGTGTCAATTTGTAAGGTGGGCCTTTAGTGACAAGAAACAATTTCTTATACTGTCATATTCTTCAAATAGTGTCAATTTGTAAGGTGGGCCTTTAGTGACAAGAAACTATTTCTTATACTGTCATATTCTTCAAATAGTGTCAATTTGTAAGGTGGGCCTTTAGTGACAAGAAACAATTTCTTATACTGTCATATTCTTCAAATAGTGTCAATTTGTAAGGTGGGCCTTTAGTGACAAGAAACTATTTCTTATACTGTCATATTCTTCAAATAGTGTCAATTTGTAAGGTGGGCCTTTAGTGACAAGAAACTATTTCTTATACTGTCATATTCTTCAAATAGTGTCAATTTGTAAGGTGGGCCTTTAGTGACAAGAAACTATTTCTTATACTGTCATATTCTTCAAATAGTGTCAATTTGTAAGGTGGGCCTTTAGTGACAAGAAACTATTTCTTATACTATCATATCTTGATGTAGCATCAATTTAAACTTGGCCATCAGTGACAGGGAGCTAGTTTATATACTAGTTTTTATTTATGTAGTGTCAATTTAATGTGGGCCTTTGGTGATATGAAAAGATTTATTATACAGTCATTTATTTATGTAGTGTCAATTTAATGTGGGCCTTTGGTGATAAGAAAAAATGTCTTATACTGTCATTAGTGCACATCAATACTATATATAAAACTTCCTGCCATTAATCTTTGCTTCTTATGAATATAACCATATTCATTTCTCAGAATGTAAAAGTAGTGAAACCTGTCTCGAGATACCATTCCTATATATAGTGAAACATGTCTTGAGAGATCATTCCTATATATTATGAAACCCGTCTTGAGAGATCATTCCTTCTGGCAACATAATAACAGTATTTTAAGAGCAGTGGTCTAACATAACAGGTTTGTGCCAAAAAACAACATTTTTAAGACTGACATTTAGCAGTGTTTAAGAAGGAAAAATACCCACAATTACTGCAATGACTTTTCTTCTTTATTTTTTGTTAAAATACTATATATTATTTATCTCAGTTTTTGTTAAAATACTACATTTATTTTATCTTAATAAAAGTTGCAAATAGCAAAAATGATAAATATATATATATCAACAGGTAATATTTAATAGTCCTTTTCATAAGTTAATTTTAATTTCCATAAATTTCAGAGTTACTTCAAATGTAGTACAAGAACTGCAGCAAGTGAATGAACTTTACTGAATTAGTTTTAATGAGGATATATATATAAATATATATATATATATATATATATATATATATATATATATATATATTAACACCTTCAGAAACAAAATATATTTATCTATAGATAAAAGCCAAAGGATTCAGTCACCTATGACAAAGAGATTACCCCTATACTCCATTAGGGCATGTAACCAGCTGCACTATGGTTAAGAGACAACAGTTTGGTATGTAGGTTTTCATAGCATAAAATATTCGGATAGCATCAACCTTATACAATGACCATTAAATATAGAAAAAGATAATCACTTTTTCAGGATGAAGACGAAATCTCATTCATCCAAGTCATTGTGGATTGACTCCATTGACATATGATGTACTTCAATGCTATAGTGAAGACCAATGGAAAATTTCTTATTTGACAATATCAGCTTGTGCAGCTTTTCACAAATGGCAAAGAAACTATACAAACTCTGAACTGACTATATATATATCAATAATGGCTCCCTCTAAAAAATGCATTGTTAACTGACTAGATATATCCATAATTACTGCTTCTGAAGAAGGCATTGTTAACCGACTATATATATATATATATATCCATAATTGCTCCCTCTGAAAAAGGTATTGTTAACTGACTTGTGGATTTCCATGATTTCAGTGATTAATTATCTTTACTTTGATCTAGTTCATAGTCTGATAACACTCATGGCAATGATTTTATAAAATGATAGGTCATTCATGGTTGAAGTCACTCATGACGGATTTCACTGAGAACTGAACACTACAGAAAAAACACCAGTTAAAAGTATGATAATGTATCTATTAGGTAAATCAGTGATTATTTTAGGAAACAGTTATCAATGGGTTCATAAATATAATTAGGCAAAATCAGTCATGTTTACTGGGAAAAACTTTTAATTGGAGTAATAGAAACAATTTTTTTTATTAGTAATTATTAATTGGGATATTTTGTCATTGGATTTTTAAAAACAGACTGCTAGGCATGATGTTAAAACTGACCTGTGTCCATCATGCACATCCCAGATGCTAGCAGTAGTATCCAATGAGGTGCTGCAGAGTCGCTTAATGCCAGCAAAACAGATGTCTGTAATCACATCGGCATGCCCTCGGAATGTTCTCACCTCCTGTAATAGAATATAAAATAATTCAGATAGAGTGAAATATTGGTTGTAAATTGAGAAAAAAGAAGTCAACCTTCCTAGCAATGTTAATGGATGCAGCAAACATGACAAGGTAGTATACTAAATACATTGTTTGGTTATATGAGAAGTAATGAACGCATGCAACTTTACTATCAAACCAATATGATTCTAACTACTACCAAGTTTAATCAAGCCATTTAAAAAATTCCTATATTTAAAATTGGCCCTTAGTAAGTATAATTACTAGCTTTAAACAAAGCACAGATATATCATACGATCAAGGGCCCCACAAGCAATACAACATTAATTCCCTTTGCAAGGTCAGTTAATTCAGATATACCATACAATCAAGGGCCCCACAAGCAATACAACATTAATTCCCTTTGCAAGGTCATTCAATTCAGATATACCATACAATCAAGGGCCCCACAAGCAATACAACATTAATTCCCTTTGCAAGGTCATTCAATTCAGATATACCATACAATCAAGGGCCCCACAAGCAATACAACATTAATTCCCTTTGCAAGGTCAGTTAATTCAGATATACCATACAATCAAGGGCCCCACAAGCAATACAACATTAATTCCCTTTGCAAGGTCATTCAATTCAGATATACCATACAATCAAGGGCCCCACAAGCAATACAACATTAATTCCCTTTGCAAGGTCATTCAATTCAGATATACCATACAATCAAGGGCCCCACAAGCAATACAACATTAATTCCCTTTGCAAGGTCATTCAATTCAGATATACCATACAATCAAGGGCCCCACAAGCAATACAACATTAATTCCCTTTGCAAGGTCATTCAATTCAGATATACCATACAATCAAGGGCCCCACAAGCAATACAACATTAATTCCCTTTGCAAGGTCAGTTAATTCAGATATATCATACAATCAAGGGTCCCACAAGCAATACAACATTAATTCCCTTTTCAAGGTCAGTTAATTCAGATATACCATACAATCAAGGGCCCCACAAGCAATACAACATTAATTGCCTTTGCAAGGTCAGTTAATTCAGATATATCACACAATCAAGGCTGCTACAAGCAATACAATACAACATTACTTGCTGTTCATATAGCAGTTCAACCAGCAACACCAATCAATTCAATCCCCCCCCCCCACGACAATACATCATCAACTTACCTTTTCTGTAGCAGGTTCATACATATACACCATACATTCAAGCTCCCCCACACTGAGACAAAACAATGTAATGCAAGAATACAACATTACTTACCATTCCTGTAGCCAATTCATAGAGATACAACATACAATCAAGGCCCCCACATGCAACACAACAAGGCAATACAAGAATACAGCATTACTTGCCTTTCCTGTAGCCAGTTCATACAGATACACCATACAATCAAGGCCCCCACAGGCAAAGTACATGTTATCTGGTGATATAGCAACACAGGTCATCGGCTGTAAGTATACAATAAGTCAAATCAGCAATTTATTACAATAACATTATGCAAATGGCTTTAATTAAGTAATCCTGTATATTATTAAGTATATAAAGTAACCATTGGGAAAGTGGGGGAGATATTAATGACCCTGTTAACCTCTGCAACACAACTAAATTTATAACTTAAAACCAATTATTGTAATTAAATTTGGTTTCTTCAATGATATTAACCAGATCATATCAGATTAGAAGTCTGTCCACTATGCAGCTCCACAAAGTGAATAAATATATTACTGATCAACTTTATGTTTGCTATAAATGGGAAGAAAAAAAAACAAACAAGTCACACAATAGTTGTTACCCAATGTAAAAGGGACTGACAGTAAATCCTGTCATTCATCAGTTGTGACTGAAGCCCAAGTGCATGCTATCTCCATAATGTACATGTGCTGATGGCATAGGAATAAATGTCATTTTGGACTTTACTGAAAATATTTTTACAGTAAAATTCGGTTTCTTCTTCAAAATCTTACCTGATCATAATTCGTTAAGAGAATAGGTAAGAGGTAGACAGGGTTACATCCCCTTGCAACTGTAATTTTATAATTTGAGGTTTGTGATTGTAATTTTATAACTTGAGGTTTGTGATTTGTAATTGCATAATTTAAGGTTTTTAATTTGTAACTGCATGATTTGAAGGTTGTGATTTTAATTTGATAATTTGAGGTTTTTTATTCTAATTGCAATGTTTAAGGTTTGTGATTTGTAATTGCACAATAAATTGAATGTTGCGATTGAAATCGGATAATATGAGGTTTGTGATTTTAACTTAATAATTTGTTTGTTTGTTTGTTTGATTTGGATTTTTAACAGCTTTTCACAATTTTTCAGTCATATCGCAATGAATTCTGCAGTGAGGCAGTTTATAGTGATGTCTAGCACTGGGGCATCATGCTGCAGACGTGTAGCATGATGTCCCACCCAGTCATATTATCCGGACACCAGGCTGGCCAGTCCTAACACTAACCTCTTAATGGTGAGCATCAAGCGTGGCAGCTGTTAGTACCATTTTTGTAAGTCTTTGGTATAACTTGGCTGGGAATCAAACCCACGACCTCCCGCTTCCACGGCAGATGCTCTATCCACTAGGCCACCAGAGTGGTTCTTAATGTTTGAGGATTGTGATTGTAACTGTGTTATTGGGTACAAATGCATTTGAAGAAGAAACTGGACACATCAGCGTACTTTGTGTTTGTTCAACAGTCATGTTCTGACAAAGAAATAAATTTTCTTTCTAGTAAAATAAGTTTATTCTCAAATACATACCCAACCAAAATACCTAAGAATATTTACTACTATTCACAAATCCAGCCCTCCCAGATAACATTTGTAGTTAACGAGCTAAATGTTATCTGCCCACCTAGGCTTTCATTATGGATGTAACTGCAGGGCTGATGCAGGGCTGATGGGAGGGCATTTGGTTTTATGAGTGGGTAAGTATTCAAGAAGAAACATTTTGCTATTAAAGATTTGTTTCTCCTTAAATACATAACCCAATAATAATACCTTAGGCGATTAGGTTAGTGGTGGCAGTAGATACAACCCCTTACTGCTGGAAATGCCATCTCCGTTCCCCTAAGGTAAGTGAGACAGCTTTTAGAAAATCTAACTGGAGAAGACTAAATTTGTTGGGGTGCTGTTATGAAAGGGAAACATTTTCCCTCCAGAATTTAAAGTGAAAGTCATGAAGCCACATTTTATGAAAGTCTTGAATGACTTGGAAAGGAGATCTGTTGTTCCTTTGGCTACTGGTCCCACCAGATCAAGTTGATCTGTCTGGGATGAAAGATCTCTCGGGTAAAAACTGGAGAATGTGGACACATGGATAATATCAGTAAAAATAACAGTTCTGGTTAAAGATGATGCTTCAAAAAACTAATCTGACCTTTTGACCTTATATGCATTAACAAATTCATTGGAGTTGACGTTATTTCTCGATATGCAGGGAGATTAACCCACTTAATCCTAAACAAAAGTGACTGTGCTAATATATTGTCCTGTAACAGTTTGAAAAGTAACAGCAGGCATGATCTCCCTTGGTGCAACTGCACTGCCTTTTTAAGATACCACTTCAAAGCTCATACTAGATCTTGAGATGAATTATCCAGAGTAGACAGTGATTTCAGTACAGAAGTCTGGTTTCCATGGATAGAAGCCTGTTCTTGGCAATGAAATAGAGAACCACTGAAAGTAAAACTGACACTTCTTGTCAGAACTGCAATTAATTCAGGTCCATTAATAAGAAATGTATTTCACTGATTCTGTAGCTAATGTGATGAGGTCTTGTATGAAAGGTGATTCATAAATGTTGCTGAAAATGGTTCAAATGAAGTTTTGTTCAACTAGGTTAGACCCATGTCAGGTTCCACTTGGGCACAGAGCCAATTTATTTGGCCATGTATAATTAAAGTTGGAGAGGAGGTCAGATAAGTCTGATATATTGTCCTCCATATTTACTAACAGTGTCAGTGACTGTGGAGTGGTAACATCTGATTGTACTGTATTTGTATTTAATTTGCACTGTTATTTTTTAAAATAATTGTTTTTATTTTATTATATTGTATTGTAATATTGTATGTTGGACTTTACCTTGTCCAAAACTGAGTTTAGTTTCTGCATGACCTGAATTGATTTTCTTTTGTACACAACTAATAAATACATCTCTGTGTATGGGCTTAACATTAGGATCATTATTAATAGAAGAGGTGAATATGTTTATTTGGGTCAGTATCTAGATTTTGGAATTTGCTTAATGTATATGACATAATCCAGGATCTATACTAATTTTAGCAATAGGTTATTAATAATAACTAAATAATTTCTTTCTGTAAACATTTCACATTTTTTACAGCACCTAAACTACAATGGACACATCTGAAACACAAACTGAGACCACTAGAAAGATAATTATTAAGTCAACTACATGAAGTGCAACCACTAATAATAATAATAATAATAATAATAATAATAATAATAATAATAATAATCAATACTAAATTATCCAAATGCTTTGGCACTGATCTAATTGCAATCTCATTTATCCTGAAAAACTCTTTATACCTCATGCAAATTGCTGATGGTGAGGAAACATGGATCAGATTGGACTGGTTTGCTGACCCACTCCATGTAACACTTCTGTTCTGGTTGAACTGTTGGGGATCCCAGAATGGTTCTCATATCCAATGCTGGAGCAGATGTAGCAGGTTCATTGGACGCTTGTTGCCACGTCAATGCTGGGTGGCTAAAATGTTTGGTGTTTAACAAGATAGACAAAATGTATGAATGATTGTAAATCAAAAAATGTTTCTGGCAATTTATTTTTGCAAATTCTGTGAGGAAACTGAATTGGTAAAAATATTTTAACTGCAAAAACTTAAAGGATGGGTTAAATACATTTAGTCAAGCATTACAATTTATTTGCTGATGCACTGCATTTACAATAACCTAGAAATTAATTTCACCATGCAAGAATATTATGTTTTGCAGCAATGTATGTGCAGGCAAATTAAGCTAGTTCTTACAGTTTCTTAGATGCCAAAATTTAATCTTAGCTTCAAAGAAAATATGTCTAGATCATAGTGAAAAAATTTATAATAAAGTTAATGCATACAAGGATGTGTTCATTAATGAACACAAGGGTGTGTAAAGTTAATGGATACAAAGGTGTATACATTGGAAAATATGACATGCTTTTGTAAAGTTAATGTATACAAGGCCGTGTACATTGGAAAATATGAGATGCTTTTGTAAAGTTAATGTATACAAGAATGATTAATGTATACAAGGTTGTATACCAATGGAAATATGATACACTTTTATCAAGTTAATGTCTATACTATATTGGAAAATATGACATTTTAGCAACGTTAATGTGTACATTGGTATACATTTGAAAATATGACATAATTTTATCAAGTTAATGCATACAAGGATGTCTACACTGGAAAATAACATGCTTTTGTAAAGTAACTGCACACAAGACAAGGTTGAGTACATTGGAAAATATGGCATACTTTTGCAAACCTAATGCATACATTGGTGTATACACTGGAAAATATGACATACCTTTATCAAGTTAATGCATACAAGGATGTCTACATTCGACAATATGACATTTGAAAAGTTAATGGATAAAAGGTGTGTACATTGGAAAATATGACATACTTTTATGAAGTTAATGTATATAAGGGTGTGTACACTGGAAAATATGACATACTTTCATAAAGTTAATGTATATAAGGGTGTGTACACTGGGAAATATGACATATGTTTATCAAGTTAATATATGTAAGGGTGTGTACACTGGAAAATATGACATACTTTTTACTCATGATATATCAATCAGAATTTTGTATAAATGATCTTAAGTTCTATATATAACAATTTTAAAAGAGTGTTCACCGAGAATTTCCTGAAACAATGCATGATTCAGCATCCGACAATGGCAACTAAACTTAAACTGTATTAGATGTCACACACAGTGATCCAAATACCTACCAACACAAATGTACACATCAAGTTGCTTGACACTGCTGCACATGTGCCTGAGAAATCTACTAAAATGTAAAGCCTAACCTAGATCACCGTGACCTAATTATGGTGAAATGGAATTGAAATTACAAAGCTGCATCCAAAGCTTGACTCTGCAAACAATGACTGAGATCCTAACCCAATGCAAAACTTGACAGATGATGAACCTACATATGGATAGATAAGGCTGATATCCTATCCAGTAATTGCAGACTATAAAAAATGTGACATGGTAAGAAAAAGATCAGGAGGAATTTATGCCAGTGAAAAATGGAATAGCCACCTGGTTAGAATATGAAGGTTCCTGGAAACAAATGATTTGTACTCCTCCGCTCTAGGTTTTGTTACAAATTTCTGCTGTTCTCTCTCCAAACTCTTCGCAACAGCTGAAAAATTATATCAGAAAAATAAGTGAAAGTTTCAAAACAGAAGATCTCAGGGAACAAAAATAACATTAACAAAAGTTATTCAATTGTGAGATAGTGTCACCGCAACTACATGAATACTGTACTTTAACATGCCAACAGAATTTTGTTTATCCACAAAAACCACATTAATGCTTACCTACTGAATATAAAATCATTTTCATAGTAAATTACATTTTTCAACTTATTTCAAAACACAACAGTTGAGAGATTAATACTCTCCAAGTTAAAAAATTTCCTGTCCAAAAATATCAAAGATATTTCAGTAATTGTATCCTCTGTTGGTTAAAGGTCTCCCTTTTCTTTGTCAACAGAAAGAAACAAAAAAGAATTTTTTTTAGGTGGGATCAACTTATGAAATGAAAATGCAGAATTAACATTCTACCTTGAGGCTGATAGTCTTCCATCAGATGTGGTGCCATTCCCATCATGCATTTGGCATAGACAAATCTCATACTGCAGACAACATTTTCCAACACCTGGAAACTTCCAGATCTGGCCTAGTTAAATTTTTTAAATAAAAAAAAAGGCAAAATTAACTTTGAATTTCATTTAATCACAATAAAAAAAAAACAATTCAAACTAAAACTATTTTATGTTCTACTAAATCATGCATTACAATTCTTAAAAGTAATACTAACCTGATAAAAAAATACATATATGGTACATTCACTATGTCACAACAGTAAATCAGGAGACCGATACTGATATTCTCCAAGAAAACAACAAGCTCCTAAAGTGAGTTGCAGGTTTAGTCTTACCATAGATATAAGCTGTCACAGCCTAGTCTTAAAAGTCAAAGTCTGACTAGCCTGAGAGACTGGCACCAAACCCAATCAATTGCCAATTACTACAAAAGTATTATTATGAATGGGTATGTATTATCATAGAAATACCTTAATTACTTAAAAGTGATTGGTCAAATGAAATGACTTGATACATGATCCATCATTGGCCTTAATTAAGTGTTTGATTAGTCAAATGAAATGACTTGATACATGATCCATTATTGGCCTTAATTAAGAGTTTGATTGGTCAAACAAAATGACTTGATACATGATACATCATTGGCCTTAATTAAGAGTTTGATTGGTCAAATGAAATGACTTGATACATGATACATTATTGGCCTAAATTAAGAGTTTGATTGGTCAAATGAAATGACTTGATACATGATCCATCATTGGCCTTAATTAAGTGTTTGATTAGTCAAATGAAATGACTTGATACATGATCCATTATTGGCCTTAATTAAGAGCTTGATTGGTCAAACAAAATGACTTGATACATGATACATCATTGGCCTTAATTAAGAGTTTGATTGGTCAAATGAAATGACCTGATACATGATACATCATTGGCCTTAATTAAGAGTTTGATTGGTCAAATGAAATGACTTGATACATGATCCATCATTGGCCTTAATTAAGTGCTTGATTAGTCAAATGAAATGACTTGATACATGATCCATTATTGGCCTTAATTAAGAATTTGATTGGTCAAACAAAATGACTTGATACATGATACATCATTGGCCTTAATTAAGAGTTTGATTGGTCAAACAAAATGACTTGATACATGATACATCACTGGCCTTAATTAAGAGTTTGATTGGTCAAATGAAATGACTTGATACATGATCCATTATTGGCCTTAATTAAGAGTTTGATTGGTCAAACAAAATGACTTGATACATGATACATCATTGGCCTTAATTAAGAGTTTGATTGGTCAAATGAAATGACTTGATACATGATCCATTATTGGCCTTAATTAAGAGTTTGATTGGTCAAATGAAATGACTTGATACATGATACATTATTGGCCTTAATTAAGTGTTTGATTAGTCAAATGAAATGACTTGACACATGATCCATTATTGGCCTTAATTAAGAGTTTGATTAGTCAAATGAAATGACTTGATACATGATCCATTATTGGCCTTAATTAAGTGTTTGATTAGTCAAATGAAATGACTTGATACATGATCCATTATTGGCCTTAATTAAGAGTTTGATTGGTCAAACAAAATGACTTGATACATGATACATTATTGGCCTTAATTAAGTGTTTGATTAGTCAAATGAAATGACTTGATACATGATCCATTATTGGCCTTAATTAAGTGTTTGATTGGTCAAATGAAATGACTTGATACATGATACATTATTGGCCTAAATTAAATATTCGATTAGTCAAATGAAATGACAGTGTGACAGTCAATTGACTCTTTTCAGGTTTGAATAGAAGAGAACAAACAACAAATATAACGATTACAAAAAATTCAAACATGAATTTCAACTGACATTTTTAACTGGGTTTTTTCTTCCTACTATCACCTGCTACTGCTGACCAATACTTTTCACTGATCACTGTTATAACACATTTTTTTGTATACATGTTAGAGTAAAATATCAATGCTTTAATTTACAAATTTTCATTACCATTATCTTTGTCTTCAATAGCAAATAGGGACCAATTCTTTCAGGACTTTCTAGAACAAATCAAGGGATCCACACCTGCCCCAAATGATAAATTTGTAACTTATCCAGGTAAACTATAATAAGGGATCCACAGTTGCTCCACATGATAAATCTGCAACTTATCCAGGTAAACTATAACAAGAGATTAATATATTAATCTGAGATCTTAACCTTGTAAGCTTATATACCAAGTCGGATCGAAATCCTTTCAAAATTACAGCCTCAAGACAAAGAAATATGCTCAGCCAATCTGATGCAAGATAAAATATTCTCAAAACAAAATGTATCCAGCATCTTGATAATAAATAGCCAATTTATCAAATGGGCCATAAATATGGCCTCTATAGTGATACAGAGCAATATTTGTTTTATAGCTAACACCTAAGATTAACACTGTCATTGTACAAGTTTATTCCACTGGAAAACTTCAAATCTCTTCTATGTGAGCTAAGAAACAAACAAAAAGCTTATTGCAAATATAATCAATTGCTTACCAGATGGTAAGGCAACTCTTTCAGTGCTCGTAAGTTTTTGCCGTTATAGCTTCCATTTCTGTGTGGGTCTGCTTGTTGGTAGAAATAACCTTAAAAAAAAAACTGCTTGTGTTACAATGACCAATATAAAACAGCTCTTGGTACAATGACCAATATAAAACAGCTCTTGGTACAATGACTAATATAAAACAGCTCTTGGTACAATGACCAATATAAAACAGCTCTTGGTACAATGACCAATATAAAACAGCTCTTGGTACAATGACCAATATAATAGTCAGCTCTTGGTACAATGACCAGTATAAAACAGCTCTTGATACAATGACCAGTATAAAACAGCTCTTGGTACAATGACCAATATAATAGTCAGCTCTTGGAACAATGACCAATATAAAACAGCTCTTGGTACAATGACCAATATAATAGTCAGCTCTTGGTACAATGACCAATATAATAGTCAGCTCTTGGAACAATGATCAATATAATAGTCAGCTCTTGGTACAATGACCAATATAATAGTCAGCTCTTGGTACAATGACCAATATAATAGTCAGCTCTTGGTACAATGACCAATATAATAGTCAGCTCTTGGTACAATGACCAATATAATAGTCAGCTCTTGGTACAATGACCAATATAAAACAGCTCTTGGTACAATGACCAATATAATAGTCAGCTCTTGGTACAATGACCAATATAATAGTCAGCTCTTGGTACAATGACCAATATTATAGTCAGCTCTTAATACAATGACCAATATAAAACAGCTCTTGGTACAATGACCAATATAATAGTCAGCTCTTGGTACAATGACCAATATAATAGTCAGCTCTTGGAACAATGATCAATATAAAACAGCTCTTGGTACAATGACCAATATAATAGTCAGCTCTTGGTACAATGACCAATATAATAGTCAGCTCTTGGTACAATGACCAATATAAAACAGCTCTTGGTACAATGACCAATATAATAGTCAGCTCTTGGTACAATGACCAATATAATAGTCAGCTCTTGGTACAATGACCAATATAATAGTCAGCTCTCTGTACAATGACCAATATAATAGTCAGCTCTTGGTACAATGACCAATATAATAGTCAGCTCTTGGTACAATGACCAATATTATAGTCAGCTCTTAATACAATGACCAATATAAAACAGCTCTTGGTACAATGACCAATATAATAGTCAGCTCTTGGTACAATGACCAATATAATAGTCAGCTCTTGGAACAATGATCAATATAAAACAGCTCTTGGTACAATGACCAATATAATAGTCAGCTCTTGGTACAATGACCAATATAATAGTCAGCTCTTGGTACAATGACCAATATAAAACAGCTCTTGGTACAATGACCAATATAATAGTCAGCTCTTGGTACAATGACCAATATAATAGTCAGCTCTTGGTACAATGACCAATATAATAGTCAGCTCTCTGTACAATGACCAATATAATAGTCAGCTCTTGGTACAATGACCAATATAATAGTCAGCTCTTGGAACAATGACCAATATATTACAGTTCTTGTTACAATGACCAATAAAATACAGCAATATCCACTACAGAGTAAGAAGCCTACCTGCAAGCAGTCTGTGCAAGAGGAGCTCTTCCTCCATGGCTGCAGTTCCCTTGAGATAGCGGTGTCTTACAGCATTGTTAATTTCTGCATGTGCTAGTGTCAATCGACTGTTCCTATAAGACAAAAAGGCACATATATATATATATATATATATATATATATATATATATATATATATATATATATATATTACATATTTCTGATTTGCATCTGGTGAATTTGTTTATTTTTAAGGACATAATATTTTGTTGTTGTGCTGAATTTGATTTTTGTGTTGGTTGTTTAAATGTGTACATGCTTCTGATGAGAAAGAGATGGATTCCTGTTTGTGGGCATCTTTAAATATGTGGACATACTTTTCATTGGAAAATAGATGGATTCCTTTTTGTAGGCATCTTTAAATATGTGAACATACCTTTCACTGGAAAATAGATGGATCACTATTGGATCTTTAAAGATGTGGACTTATACCTCTCTTGTGGCATGAGACAGATCACAACTGAATCTTTAAATATATGGACATGCCTCTCTTGTGGAAAGAGATGGATTACTATTGGATCTTCAAATATGTGGACATGCCTCTCTTGTGGAAAGAGATGGATCATTATTGGATCTTTAAATATATGGACATGCCTCTCTTGTGGAAAGAGATGGATCACTATTGGATCTTTAAATATGTGGATATGCCTCTCTTGTGGAAAGAGATGGATCACTATTGAATCTTTAAATATGTGGACATGCCTAACTTATGGAAAGAGATGGATCACTACTGGATCTTTAAATATGTGGACATGCCTCTCTTGTGGAAAGAGATGGATCACTATTGAATCTTTAAATATGTGGACATGCCTAACTTATGGAAAGAGATGGATCACTATTAGATCTTTAAATATGTGGACATGCCTCTCTTGTGAAAAGAGATGGATCACTATTTGATCTTTAAATATGTGGACATGCCTCTCTTGTGAAAAGAGATGGATCACTATTGATCTTTAAATATGTGGACATGCCTCTCTTGTGAAAACAGAAGGATCATTATTAGTTGGATCTTGAAATATATGGATATGACTGTCATTGGGAAATAAGTGGATTCATCTTTGTGATTTTCACATATGCGGACATGCCTCTCTTGAAGATAGTCATGGTGATGTTCATAACATTTAAAAGTACTTAAAAGGCAATCTCACTACACTATTTTTGTAATGTTTACGACATCCCAATATGCTTTAAAGTCAATACCACTACACTATTTTGTATTTTTGTAATGCTCCAGGCATCCAAATGTACTTTTTCATGGCACCTAAATGTACTTAAACTTTGATATCAGTAAAGTTATTGTGTAATTTTCAAGACATCTAAATGTACTTAAAATTTGATATCAGTAAAGTTATTGTGTAACTTCAAGGCATCCAGATGTACTTAAAATCTGATATCACTAAAGTTATTGTGTAATTTCAAGGCATCCAAATGTACTTAAAATTTGATATCACTAAAGTTATTGTGTAATTTCAAGGCATCCAAATGTACTTAAAATTTGATATCACTAAAGTTATTGTGTAATTTCAAGGCATCCAAATGTACTTAAAATCTGATATCACTAAAGTTATTGTGTAATTTCAAGGCATCCAAATGTACTTAAAATTTGATATCACTAAAGTTATTGTATAATTTCAAGGCATCCAAATGTACTTAAGAGTCAGTATCACTACACTATTTTTGCAGTGTTGCTTTGGTGGCCTAGTGGTTAGAACATCCACCAAGTTACATGAAAAATCCAAATCACACACATGTAATAAATATAATCTTATTTTTGTTCAGCTCAAATAAATACATAAAACTTGTTCAATAGTTTTAAATTACTTAATACCAAGGCTCAAAACTTTTTTTAGTAATTACGAGATTCTTTTCAAAATTTTTTCATCTGAAATGCTCATGTATGATCCTTGTTAACAGAATTTCAAACTGGTTTTTTTACTAACCAAACATCTGCTGTATCCAGTATTTTCAAACAGGGTTTTCACTAACAAAGTATCTCATGTATTCAGTAATTTCAAACTGGTTTGTAACCAACAAAGCATCTCTTGGATTCAGTTATTTCAAACTGGTTTGTAACTAACCAAGTATCTCCTGGATTCAGTTATTTCAAACTGGTTTTTCACTAACCAAACATCTCTTGGATTAAGTTATTTCAAACTGGTTTTTCACTAACCAAACATCTCTTGGATTAAGTTATTTCAAACTGGTTTTTTCACTAACCAAGCATCTCTTGGATTCAGTTATTTCAAACTGGATTTTCACTAACAAAGTATCTCATGTATTCAGTAATTTCAAACTGGTTTGTAACTAACCAAGCATCTAATGTATTCAGTAATTTCAAACTGGTATGTCACTAACCAAGCATCTGTTGGATTCAGGAATGTATGAAGAGCTCTCTCCAAATAAGAGAAAACCGCATAAGGTAACATGTTGTCTGGGGTCAGCTGTATATTAGCAATCTCCATGACCTTTGGCTTTTCACTTCCCATGATGCTGTGCAGGCTCAAAAGGTCATGTAGCTCTCCAACCTCCAAACCTATAACAGTGAGATTTGTCTCTTTCAACAATGGAAATATCACAAGAAATATTCACACTTTCTTAAATTTTGGTTCAAAAGTAAAAATAAAAATATAATGTATAACTGACAAACTTAATTTATATTTAAACATAAAATATATGGGAAACGAGCTCTTTTCAACTATTTTTATCCTTATTCACAGCAGCAAAGACAAATTTATCTTTCCATAGCTACTCTAGACAAGAAATTCCTCTTGTAATTAATTTTAGAATCTTTAACTTGCCAATGTCATTATTAGTCTCATGCATATATACAAGGAGAATTTAAATAATTCCAATTTATATTAAATAATGACACAACAATCTAGTCATAAAGTGTATTTATATCAAAACTAAATATTACAGATCTATCAAATAGACATTCATTTATTTTTGTTGTTGTCAATGGCAGAACCAAAATGAAAGAACATTGATATTTACATGTAAAATATGCAACTGTGGAATTTGAATTTTTCTTACTAATCTGACATATCAAGAAAATTTCATGAGACCAAATCTGGTACCAAAACACGTTACAGACAGTTCAATACAACACAATCCCTTATAGATTCAATCCCTTAACAGGTGGCTAGCTATCTTTTATTAGCAATGCACTTGCTTTGCACTTTGCAGTTCTAGGCTGAATACCCAGTTCAGACACCTGAAAACTTGGTGTGGCACTCTTGCTGTAAGTTGGTCCATATGCTAATTTCTAGCCAAGGATTCCTTAATGATCTTCATAATTTTAACATTCAAAATAAGTGCTAAGGTCAATGACATTTAAAAATCTTGCATGATTCACAAATTATTCAGTTATCAAAGTTCTCATAGACTTTTTTTATTAATATAACATGTTACATGATTAATATAACATGTACCATCATTAATATAATATGTACTACCATTAATATAACATGGATTACCATTAATATAACATGTTCTACCATTTATATAACATGTGACACCATTTATATATAACATCTGACACCATTAATATAACATGAACCATCATTAATATAATATGTACTACCATTAATATAACATGGATTACCATTAATATAACATGTACTACCATTTATATAACATGTGACACCATTAATATAACATGTGACACCATTAATATAACATGTACCATCATTAATATATGTGCAAACATTAATATAACATGTGACACCATTAATATAACATGTACCATCATTAATATATGTACTACCATTAATATAACATGTGACATCATTAATATAACATGTACCATCATTAATATAATATGTACTACCATTAATATAACATGGATTACCATTAATATAACATGTTCTACCATTTATATAACATGTGACACCATTTATATATAACATCTGACACCATTAATATAACATGAACCATCATTAATATAATATGTACTACCATTAATATAACATGGATTACCCTTAATATAACATGTACTACCATTTATATAACATGTGACACCATTAATATAACATGTGACACCATTAATATAACATGTACCATCATTAATATATGTGCAAACATTAATATAACATGTGACACCATTAATATAACATGTACCATCATTAATATATGTACTACCATTAATATAACATGTGACATCATTAATATAACATGTGACATCATTAATATAATATGTACTACCATTAATATAACATGTGACATCATTAATATAATATCTACTACCATTAATATAACATGTGATATCATTAATATAACATGTACCATCATTAATATAATATGTACTACCATTAATATAACATGGATTACCCTTAATATAACATGTACTACCATTTATATAACATGTGACATCATTAATATAACATGTGACATCATTAATATAATATGTACTACCATTAATATAACATGTGACATCATTAATATAACATGTACCATCATTAATATATGTGCAACCATTAATATAACATGTGACATCATTAATATAACATGTACCATCATTAATATATGTGCAACCATTAATATAACATGTGACATCATTAATATAACATGTACCATCATTAATATAATATGTACTACCATTAATATGATTTGCAAAAACCAGTATTAAACCTCTACCATCATTAATATAACATGCATCACCAATAAATTCCATTATTATATTCTAGAACCATTTGTTTGCCCATTCCCTTAATGTGCCAGACCTGCCATGCTGCATGGGGTATATGGCTATAAAATATGGAAGAAGCATATCAAACTTGATTCATTTGTTTATTTAATTGCTCAAATGCAAATAAATCACATAACATTTAATGAATGCAGATGAGCCAAGAAACTGAATAAAAAGTATAGCTGTGATGTTTCTTTGTGTTATGTGTGAAACCTCTGATCAATTGAGAATCCTTTAAGATTTGAAAGTGTCATGGGCCAGAGTGCTATCCTTAATATCAAAATCATAAATAAAGGACTGACATCCAACCTTAAGCCACACACAGCTTGCTGATAATGTAAACACCTGGTACAGTGTACAGTACCCATTCTAAACTGAAAATTCCAGGTAAATGTTTATTTATTTTTTTTAATTAATAAACGTATTTGTTCTAAATAACATACACTCATACTTAGGTCCAAAATATAGGACAAATACTGAAAAATAGGGACAGTTGGCAGCTATACAGTATAAATGGAAAATCAAATATCAATGGACCAGATGCTCAAATTTTATCTGGAAAAATGAGGTATGGTCATAAAGGATGAATAAAAAAAAAATTATATCCTATATGTTTTTTTTAGGAACAAACAAACTAATACAGTACACTATAGAGTATTGACTAAGTATTCTATGCAGCCTGGTGAAATTTTTATTAGTAATTGTTTTCTTTTATTTCATGTTTTAAATAATAAGAAAATACACACAGAGAGCAAACTAAATAATGACAAAACGTACACATGCAGTCATATTAGTTTGCAACAATTTAGTGACAATAATTTAACAACAATTTGTACTTATATGTGACTTGTTTTCGATTATGATGAGTATAGAGCAATTTTAATACCAGGTACCATAATCCATATAAAAGTCAATAAAATATCAATGACAAAATCCATATATAAGTGAGCTATAACCACTATGTGTTATTATAAGTTAGCTATAACCACTATGTGGTATTATAAGTCAGCAATAACCACTATGTGTTATAAGTTAGCTATAACCACTATGTGGTATTATAAGTTAGCTATAACCACTGTGTGGTATTATAAGTTAGCTATAACCACTGTCTGGTATTATAAGTTAGCTATAACCACTATGTGGTATTAAAAGTTAGCTATAACCACTATGTGTTATTATAAGTTAGCTATAACCACTATGTGTTATAAGTAAAGCTATAACCACTATGTGGTATTATAAGTTAGCTATAACCACTATGTGTTATAAGTAAAGCTATAACCACTATGTGTTATAAGTAAAGCTATAACCACTATGTGTTATAAGTAAAGCTATAACCACTATGTGTTATAAGTAAAGCTATAACCACTATGTGTTATTATAAATTAGCTATAACCACTATGTGGTATTATAAGTTAGCTATAACCACTATGTGGTATTAAAAGTTAGCTATAACCACTATGTGTTATTATAAGTTAGCTATAACCACTATGTGGTATTATAAATTAGCTATAACCACTATGTGGTATTAAAAGTTAGCTATAACCACTATGTGGTATTAAAAGCTAGCTATAACCACTATGTGGTATTATAAGTTAGCTATAACCACTATGTGTTATTTTAAGTTAGCTATAACCACTGTGTGGTATTATAAATTAGCTATAACCACTATGCGGTATTATAAGTCAGCAATAACCACTATGTGTTATAAGTTAGCTATAACCACTATGTGGTATTATAAGTTAGCTATAACCACTATGTGGTATTATAAGTTAGCTATAACCACTGTGTGGTATTATAAGTTAGCTATAACCACTATGTGGTATTAAAAGTTAGCTATAACCACTATGTGGTATTATAAATTAGCAATAACCACTATGTGTTATAAGTTAGCTATAACCACTATGTGGTATTATAAGTTAGCTATAACCACTATGTGTTATAAGTAAAGCTATAACCACTATGTGTTATTATAAATTAGCTATAACCACTATGTGGTATTATAAGTTAGCTATAACCACTATATGGTATTAAAAGTTAGCTATAACCACTGTGGTATTATAAATTAGCTATAACCACTGTGTGGTATTATAAGTCAGCAATAACTGCTATGTGTTATAAGTTAGCTACAACCACTATGTGGTATTATAAGTTAGCTATAACCACTATGTGTTATAAGTTAGCTATAACCACTATGTGGTATTATAAATTAGCTATAACCACTGTGTGGTATTATAAGTTAGCTATAACTACTATGTGGTATTAAAAGTTAGCTATAACCACTATGTGGCATTATAAGTCAGCAATAACCGCTATGTGTTATAAGTTAGCTACAACCACTATGTGGTATTATAAGTTAGCTATAACCACTATGTGTTATAAGTTAGCTATAACCACTATATGGTATTAAAAGTTAGCTATAACCACTATGTGGTATTATAAGTTAGCTATAACCACTATGTGGTATTAAAAGTTAGCTATAACCACTATGTGGTATTATAAGTTAGCTATAACCACTATGTGTTATAAGTAAAGCTATAACCACTATGTGTTATTATAAATTAGCTATAACCACTATGTGGTATTATAAGTTAGCTATAACCACTATGTGGTATTAAAAGTTAGCTATAACCACTATGTGGTATTATAAGTTAGCTATAACCACTATGCGTTATAAGTTAGCTATAACCACTGTGGTATTATAAATTAGCTATAACCACTGTGTGGTATTATAAGTCAGCAATAACCGCTATGTGTTATAAGTTAGCTACAACCACTATGTGGTATTATAAGTTAGCTATAACCACTATGTGTTATAAGTTAGCTATAACCACTATGTGGTATTATAAATTAGCTATAACCACTATGTGGTATTAAAAGTTAGCTATAACCACTATGTGGTATTATAAGTCAGCAATAGCCGCTATGTGTTATAAGTTAGCTACAACCACTATGTGGTATTATAAGTTAGCTATAACCACTATGTGTTATAATTTAGCTATAACCACTGTGGTATTATAAATTAGCTATAACCACTGTGTGGTATTATAAGTTAGCTATAACCACTATCTGTTATAAGTGAGCTTTAACCACTATGTGTTCGTATAAATTAGCTATAACAACTATGTGGTATTATAAGTCAGCAATAACCACTATGTGTTATAAGTTAGCTATAACCACTATGTGGTATTATAAATTAGCTATAACCACTATGTGGTATTATAAGTCAGCAATAACCACTATGTGTTATAAGTTAGCTATAACCACTATGTGGTATTATAAATTAGCTATAACCACTATGTGGTATTATAAGTTAGCTATAACCACTGTGTGGTATTATAAATTAGCTATAACCACTGTGTGGTACTATAAGTTAGCTATAACCACTATGTGGTATTATAAGTCAGCAATAATCACTATGTGTTATAAGTCAGCAATAACCACTATGTGTTATAAGTAAAGCTATAACCACTATGTGTTATTATAAATTAGCTATAACCACTATGTGGTATTATAAGTCAGCAATAACCACTATGCGTTATAAGTTAGCTATAAAAACTGTGTGGTATTAAAAGTTATCTAGAACCACTGTGTGTTATAAGTCACCAATAACCACTATGCATTATAAGTTAGCTATAACCACTGTGTGGTATTATAAATTAGCTATAACCACTATGTGGTATTATAAATTAGCTATAACCACTATGTGGTATTATAAGTCAGCAATAACCACTATGCGTTATAAGTTAGCTATAACAACTGTGTGGTATTATAAGTTAGCTATAACCACTATGTGGTATTAAAAGTTAGCTAAAACCACTGTGTGTTATAAGTCAGCAATAACCACTATGCGTTATAAGTTAGCTATAACCACTGTGTGGTATTATAAATTAGCTATAACCACTATGTGGTATTATAAATTAGCTATAACCACTATGTGGTATTATAAGTTAGCTATAAACAGCATGTCATATGACTGAGCTATACATAGTATGAGCTATACATAGAATTAGTGGTATCATATGGAAGTACATGCAAATGAACTTACCATCCCTGGCACAAACAAGTAAGGAAAGAGCTGTGGAAACAATATCCTTCCCATGGTCTGACTCAAGCCTGGATAAGATCTCCTGTAGCAGGATTGGGACAGTGTGGGGAAGAGACATCAGTTTGCTTTTCATCTGTCAAAACAAATGGCATACTTATCATCAGCTACAAGTAAATCATTAGCAGAAGAAATTTTATCATTACAATTACATTTACCTGGGTAGAGCATACACCTAAACAATATGGAACACTAATATTTCAAGTCAGATGAGTTCAAAAATTAGCCTCAGTCTTAGACTAAATCCCAATGTTTAAAAATTAGACAAAGTTTCATGGTATAAAGCAAATACGGCATATTACATCCCAACTCTTACTGTCTTGCAGCTTGAGCTGAGTTAACTGCAGCTATTCAACTTATTCCATACAATGTATGCCTACTGTGTTTGTATCTAATGCTTCAGACTTTCACCTAAGTCATCGTATGCCTACTGTGTTTGTATCTAATGCTTCAGACTTTCACCTAAGTCACTGTATGCCTACTGTGTTTGTATCCAATGCTTCAGACTTTCACCTAAGTCACTGTATGCCTACTGTGTTTCTATCCAATGCTTCAGACTTTCACCTAAGTCACTGTATGCCTACTGTGTTTGTATCTAATTCTTCAGACTTTCACCTAAGTCACTGTATGCCTACTGTGTTTGCATCCAATGCTTCAGACTTTCACCTAAGTCACTGTATGCCTACTGTGTTTGTATCTAATGCTTCAGACTTTCACCTAAGTCACTGTATGCCTACTGTGTTTCTATCCAATGCTTCAGACGTTCAACTGTTTCCAAACAAGGATTCCGTGGAATGTTATGTTTTGACTACTCAACTAATGAGTAAAACTGATTGAGCAAGACAAAAAGGTGGCTGTAACCTACTTTTCTGCTTTAGTGAGTAGGATTGTCTAATATTAATACACTCAACAAGTTTCATCATCTACAATAAGCAGTGATGGAGAAAACTTCCCAATTCCAAAAACTTTTACCTAAATACTAGTTGATCGGTGTGAATTAGCTTTGTCCATGGTAAAGTAGAACCCCCAAGATAATTACAAAACAAAAATCCTCTTGCCTAAATTGGCAATAGCCATTTTTCTTTTTTCCTTATCAAGAATAAATATTAACTCGAACAGGTATAATATCAGTAATCATTTTTATTCAAAATAAAATTAACATTAAAGAATTTAAGATATATTTCTAACTGCTTTATATAGATGTATGGATATAGGCATTTTCACATGATTTTGTTTACCTTTTCATAAAGCCCAAACACACGCAGCTCTTCACAAGCAAGTTTAAGAAAGAGTGGCATATTTCCTTCTTTCTTAGACAAAAGTATCTTCAGCTGAAAGCAACCAGAAAATAATTTTAAATTATAACAATATTAAATTAATAATAATAATAATAATAATAATAATAATAATAATAATAATAATAATAATAATATCCTCCTATCATTTTAAGCATCCACCTGGGGAAATTCAGAAAGAGGTCTCCTAACATGTGGCAACATTTTCATAATTAAATTCAGAAAGAGGCTTCCAACATGTAACCAAATTTACATAATTAAATTCAGAAAGAGGCCTCCTAACATGTGACCAACTTTTCATAATTAAATTCAGAAAGAGGCCTCCTAACATGTAACCGAATTTCCATAATTAAATTCAGAAAGAGGGCTCCTAACAAGTAACCAAATTTCCATAATTAAATTCAGAAAGAGGCCTCCTAACATGTGACAAAATTTCCATAATTAAATTCAGAAAGAGGCCTCCTAATATGTGACCAAAAATTTCTATAATTAAATTCAGAAAGAAGCCTTCT
This sequence comes from Unio delphinus, assembly GCA_029339505.1. NCBI lineage: Eukaryota > Metazoa > Mollusca > Bivalvia > Unionida > Unionidae > Unio > Unio delphinus. The sequence goes on along the minus strand of JAQISU010000002.1, from coordinate 4,038,440 downwards.
AACATGTGAACAAATTTCCATAATTAAATTCAGAAAGAGGCCTCCTAACATGTGGCAATATTTTCATAATTACAAAGTACTTGTCCAGGAGAGTCAGATGAAAATAAGGGTCAATTATTAAGGCCTGTTTGACTATCCATGAAACAAGCGAACAGGAATGAAACAAATATAGGGTGATTTAATCCATTTTAAAATCTGATGTTCAAGTAACATTAAGAATACTCATTGAAATCATGAATAAGATTAAAAAGGGCTTATTACCTGATTGTTAAATGGAGATTCATCCAATATTTTCCTGTGAACAGCAAGGCTGTTGCGGACCATTTCTGCCTTGTCCCACATGTCAAGTGCTGGAACACACATCTCTGATACTGTCAAACGCTTCAGGGACTTGAATATTTTCCCTCCTTCCAATGAAGTAAAGACCAAAACCACATTCTGAAAAAAAGTATCAACCATAAAATTTAAGTAAAACCCCAAAAATATTAAAATACATATCAATTGTAAAAGTGTACCCATTCTATATTTCTAAAACTCTGTAAGTAAAAAGCAGACCCACATTCTTAGAATACATGTAATCCAAAGAGTAATAAGACCAGCACATTTTGAAAATATGTGTGAACCATTAGTGTTAAGTAAAGACCAGAACCACATTCTAAAATATGTATGAACATTAAGTGTTAAAGACCAGAACCACATTTTGAAAATATGTAGGTGTTAAAGACCAGAACCACATTCTAAAATATGTATGAACATTAGGTGTTAAAGACCAGAACCACATTCTAAAATATGTATGAACATTAGGTGTTAAAGACCAGAACCACATTCTAAAATATGTATGAACATTAAGTGTTAAAGACCAGAACCACATTTTGAAAATATATGAACCATGAGTGTTGTGTACAGACCAGAACCACATTCTGAACATATGTGTGAATGATTAAGTGTTAAAGACCTGAATCACAATCTCAAATATGTATGAAACATTAAGTGTTAAAAACCAGAATTACATTCTGAAAATACAAACCATAAAATAAGTTATGATTATATGATATGGGGTAACATTATTTTTTACCTTAATGTTTCATGTTTACCAAGTGGGCAATATATATATATATATATATATATATATATATATATATATATATATATATATATATATATATATATATACATATGGCATTTGTTTGATAAAGTTTTGTCAATTGCAGAAGGAACTAAAAATAAATAAGAATGAAGAAACTAAAATCATGACAAAAACAATGGGTCAATGTGACCTACTTCTGGATAAGAATGTTACCTCTGGAAATCAATGTTTTCAAAATCAATGTTTTCATCAAAGTGGCACATTTTGTGTGTCACAACAGCTAATGATTCCAATTCTTCTGACTATATAAATAAAGCTCTTGCATACAAAATAAAAAATTTGCACACAACGCACAGCCCATACTATTACAAAGTCCAAAAAAGCAAATAGTTAAAGGCCCTCCTGTAATACATAATAATACACCAATAGTCAATACATAATGTAATATCCTTGCAATTCATGAACTTGGAACAGTCAAACAGTTTTATATATGCATCTGATTCTGGATGTTCTGAGGTCTGCATATATAAATGTCATTGTGTTAGAACACAGACCTGCATACATGTAAGTTATTGTGTTAGAACACATGCATGTATACATGTAAGTCATTGTATTAGAACACAGGCCTGCATACATGTAAGTCCTTGTAAGAGTTAGAACAGAACTCTGTATACATACATTTAATTGTGTTAGAACACAGGCCTGCATACATGCAAATTATTGTATGAGTTAGAACATAGCTCTGCATACATGTAGGTAATTGTGTTAGAACATAGCCTGCATGTGTGCAAGTCTTTATAGATATAAGTCAGTATATGAGTTAGGATTCAGCCCTGCATTCAAGAAAGTCAGTGTGAGAGTTAGTACTCAGGCCTGCATACATGAAAGTCAGTGTAAGAGTTAGGACTCAAGCCTGCATACATGAAAGTCAGTGTAAGAGTTAGGACTCAAGCCTGCATACATGAAAGTCAGTGTAAGAGTTAGGACTCAGACCTGCATACATGAAAGTCAGTGTATAAGAGTTAGAACTCAAGCCTGCATACATGAAAGTCAGTGTAAGAGTTAGGACTCAGGCCTGCATACATGAAAGTCAGTGTAAGAGTTTGGACTCAAGCATGCATACATGAAAGTCAGTGTAAGAGTTAGGACTCAGACCTGCATACATGAAAGTCAGTGTCAGAGTTAGGACTCAGGCCTGCATACATGAAAGTCAGTGTAAGAGTTAGGACAAAGGCCTGCATACATGAAAGTCAGTGTCAGAGTTAGGACTCAGGCCTGCATACATGAAAGTCAGTGTCAGAGTTAGGACTCAGGCCTGCATACATGAAAGTCAGTGTAAGAGTTAGGACTCAAGCCTGCATACATGAAAGTCAGTGTAAGAGTTAGGACAAAGGCCTGCATACATGAAAGTCAGTGTAAGAGTTAGGACTCAAGCCTGCATACGTGAAAGTCAGTGTAAGAGTTAGGACAAAGGCCTGCATACATGAAAGTCAGTGTAAGAGTTAGGACTCAAGCCTGCATACATGAAAGTCAGTGTAAGAGTTAGGACTCAGACCTGCATATATGTAAGACATTTTAAGAGTTAGGACTCAGGCCTGCATACATTTAAGACATTGTAAGAGTCAGAACATACGTTTGCATACATCTAGGTTATTATTAATGTTTTATATTATTGTAAGGGTTAGGGCACAGACCTGCATACATGTATGCTATTGTAAAAGTTAAAGCTCATACTTGAATACATGTGAGTGTAAGAGTTAGGACACATACCTGCAGTCATGTAGGTAACTGTAAGAGTTTGAACAAAGACCTGCATTCATGTATATTATTGTAAGAGTTATAACACAGATCGGCGTACATGTAGGTGAGTATAAAAATTAGAAAACAGACCTGCATACATGTAGGTGAGTAGAAGTGTTAGGAAACAGACCTGCATACATGTCATTGTTCTTGTTGTTGTTGTAGGGTTTTAACGCCATTTTTCAGCACACGACAGGCTTAACATGGCGGCCAGAATTAAGGGTGAGGAAGAAATTGGGAAAACCCCCAGAAAGAACCACTGACCCACAAGAAGCTACTGTCAAGAATTCTCACATGCCCACATTGGAAGAATCTGAGACTTGTACCCATACAGACAGAGGTGAGATGGCAGTGATCGTTAAAAATTAATGGAGAGTGCTTTAAACCACCTGGCCACTCGGGGCCCCCCTGCATACATGTAGGTGTGTATAACAGTAGGAAACAGACCTGCATACATGTAGGTGAGTTTAAGAACTAGGACACACACCTGCATACATGTATGTCAGTGTAAGAGTTAGGGCACAGATCTGCATACACATATGTTAGTGTAAAGTCTAATGTTTATAACATTATAGTTTAATTAAATAATGCCAAACTTTTTGCCAGGACAAAAATGTGAGTAGCCATCTATTTAAAGAGTGGCATAAGCAACTGTTTAATAGAAATGGTGCAAATGCAAAAAGTTTGCTCTAATAGATGGATTTTTGAAAAAAGTAAATCAAGGAGACTAACTCTTTTTTTACAATGCATGTGATACTCCTCAAGATGAGGGTATTCATTCTTCCTAACATACAGAATGTTGTGAAGTGATAAATTGGTCTCTGCAAGAAATAATCTTCATGTACTAACCATTGGTATTGTTGTTGGTAACCATTCCATGCTGTGAGGCTGGTGAACTTCATCCATCATGTCCAACCCATCAATAAACAGAACAAGTGGAGAGAGACACTGCTTTGCTGAATCCAGCAGAATCTCTCCAAATTTTCCAACAATATTCCTGAAAATTGAAAGACTTTAATTAATATACCTTCATTAGATTGAGATGGGAATAAATTTCTTAAACTATTTTAAGAAAAATCTAATCTTGAAGGCCATTAATTATCAACAAGAATATTTTCTTTCAAATATTACCAAACCAATAAGGATATCAGCAAACCAATAAGGATATTACCACATAAATAAATTGTATGCAATATAGGTATAATGATTTTTATTATTTATCACTGTTGTGGAAGATACTACTACTACTACTACTACTATTAATAATCACTTTATTTTATGAAGGTATCTCAGTATAATATATTATTCAACCAAAGGTTCTTGTGATATGTTAGGTATAAAAGCATCAAGTGAATATGATATGCAAAACCCCATTTTTTAAGGTAAAATATGTTTCTTCAAAAATACTTACCAAATCATAATACCTTAGAAGAACTACCACTAACTTGCAGAAGTGCTAAAAGTTGTCCTCTGACCCATTGGCAGATTGATCTCCCCTTACAAATAATACTTAGCGGCAAAGCGTAAGGGTATGTAAGTTATTACTGGGGTGGAAGGCACCTTTGCTATGGATGTAACTGTGGGAAGGCTGGGAGGAGGTATGTGTATTATGACTGGGTAAGTATTTTCTAAAAAAAAAATAAAATATTTTACTATAAAAAATTATTTTCCGAATACATTACCCAATCATAATACCTTAGGAGAATAAGATGTGGAAGGAGGTACATACTTTTATTCCAGACATAAAAAGCTGTCTAACGACCTGGAAATGCATCCTGTTGAGCTGCAGATTGAATTTGGGATGGAAAATCTAAAAGATAAAAGTTATAAAAGGTGAAGACTGATCTCAATCCCACACCATGAATGATGAACGAAAAAAAAGTTCCATTCAAATGCTAGGCTCATGACAACTGCCCTAACTTCATGAGCCACAATGCATAAAAACATTCATTGTACTGTGGTTATTTCCCTGAGCAAATAACTCACTTGATCCAGGATGAGATATTCAAAGCTGATATATCATCTTGACAGGATTTAAAGAGAAAAAAGCGTGATCTCATTCTCCATTCAATTAAGGTCAAAGATCAAATGTCTTTATGTTAGGTAGTGTATACTCAAAGTTGCAAGGAGATTGGATACATCCTTGGTTTGTCTGATAGCCATGATGACAAAAGGAGTCAGCTATCATCAAGCGATAACTTTTGATCATACTTGGAGCTAATTTTCTCTCTTTCAAGATACAGAAAATGAAATTAACTATCTGTTATATTGATGATTGGAGAGGTAAGATAAGTGGGTGCAAAGTTCCATTTGCCTTCATAAGCTTTAGAGTGGAGAGCCGTCATGCTTGAGCAATTCTCTAGACTACTGGTTGCAAGAATTATTTGTGCGTTGAGGAGTCCTGGGATATGGTGAACTTAAAATTCTTGTTGATGACAACACCACTTCAACAAGCCACATATCATGATGCAAAGTTCGGGTTTTTGTTCAGAAATCATACAGACTTCTAAATAATAAATTCAAAACCTTTTCACAACCATCCAAAGACAACAAAGATTTCCACCTATTTTTGCTAACATTCTCTATACAAGTTGTTATATTAGAAAACCATGAATGCCAAATACTACAATATTGTTTAATGATAAAATAAAACTGAATAGGTCGTCAAAAGAAAGAAACCTTGAAAAATTTACTAACTCTGAATAAAACAATCAGGGACAATTTTATTCTGATTATAGAAAGAAACTAAAATGTTTGGGTTTATTTTAATGTTCAAAGATTTTATCGACCACTGGGTAATCTGCTAGATTTTCTCAAACTTTCAAAGCTTTAAAAATGCTACCTCATTTTCCCCAAACTGTCAAAGACCTTCAAAGAATGTATGAACATGTTGTTATTGAAGACAATCACCACTGCAGGATTGAGTTCCTCCTTGTTGTTTGAGAAAAGTACCACAATATGATGCTAAGGTATGTGGACTGGAATCTTCCTTGTTGCTGGAGGTAAACCAACATTGTAGTCTAGAGATAACCCTTGTTGTTGAGAAAAGTCACCACTGTAGATATTTTAAACATAATTAGAACTCCCTTGGCCTCTTAAGTATTCTTGCACTTAATGAAAAGCTTTCACACTGGTCATCCTCTCCTAACACTTGATATGCCATTTCTGGGAAGATCATGTGCCAGATAGTGGGTGGGAACCCCTGCCTTTGTAGCTGCATTGGGACAGTCTGTAATCTTGAGTCAGTGGACGTGTAGATGCATAACCACCATGAGTTAGGCTGCTCCAAGTTCTGTCCTCAAAAGAGTGCAGATGATGAGAGGATGACCCAATTGATCAACTTGAGGACTCCATTCATGTAGACAGAATTACAGTAGAAAAACAGTTGAAGGCAACCAAGAACCATGATGTCGGCTGCCCTGTTGAGCAATCCCATGTGGATAGAATTCCTCGACAGAAAGATGCTACCATGGATAGTTTCAATGCCTAATCCTGAGTGAAGTCCATACCTAAGTGAATAAATCGCTGAGATGTTACTAGGTCAGATTTTTCCTTGTTAATGATAAGTCTAGACTGGTTAGAGCTCACTGATGTTGTTGCATGATGTCCAGGAAACCTAAGGTTGCTGCCATAGAAATGGTCCAGGTATGCGTCATTACCCGTTTCAACAGACAAGGGAAGACCTAGGGCCAATGAGGTACAGTATGTGGCCCAGAGTAAAGGCAAAGTCTCCCTTGTGGACATCGTTCAAAATGCACAATAGGGTTCCCAGAAGGAATCAAGGGGCATGGAAAAGTAATAGAGGGCGTTTCAGTTGATGATCAGAAGTAGAGAGTAATTTGCTGTTGGGACCAAGAAAAAGGTGTCAAATGAACAGTAGAACCATCTCTGTGCTATATCTGCATTGTAATTAATTGGTGGAGCTATGATAGGATGGCTTTCAGAGGTTCATGTCCTATGAGTTCTCCTTGGGTCCTTTGTTAAATCCCCATACTATACCTGTATTGATGCTGTCGTTGCAGAGGGAGGGAAACATGTTTCCTTGATGGCTTGTTAGCGTACTCATCCATCAGGACATTAGGCAGAATGTTAGAGGACTGAGCTCATATTTTTAGCTTCAGAATAATTTATTGTGTGCCTTAGATGTTCTGCGTGGAGTTTTAAGATAAGGAATGCTACATGAAGGTAACCCAGGATAAAAAGTCCCACAGCAAATTATGTCAACAACATTGTGAACTAAATCTGAAGTGTAAAAATGGCCATCCAATCCATGTGTATGGAGTGTGGCTATGTTATCCCCAACACAGCGAGATCACTGTCAATGCTGGGGTACTGATTAGCTGGTGGTTGTGTAAATGTAGAACCACCAACAAATTGATGACTTAACTTACATAACTTAAAGAACATAACTTTGCAATGACTCTGAACATAACTAAGTCAGAATTATCCTATTATTGTAAGATCAACAGATGCTGGAAGAGATCATTGCACCAGGGCCAGAAATACATCCTCAATGGAGGTTGGATGGCAGAAATTTTCCGTACCCTTGTGTAGCATAGAACTGATGATACTGATCATCATCCTGTTATATAGACAGGACGACAGTCTATGCAACACATTAAGGCTTACCTGGTGAGTGAGTGATGCATTCTACTGCTCACTAAGCATGTAGAATGACCTTAATTCTAAACCATGACTTCAAGAAAATTTAAAGGCTCTTCTCGTTCTAGAGTTTAGAGAAATTGGGAGGTGACATCTGTTGAGGCATGAAATTGTACTCATAGTATCATGCCGAATGAGTGTTATGAGGTGGTACGAGTTAGACTGGTCCCTGCATATGTCTGTAAAAGTCATGATCTATGCAAACTCAGGCTGTTATTGATTGAGCCCATAATACTGATGACTGGCCATTTATGATCCCTGTGTATATGGCCTAGGCTGGTAGCAATGGAAATAGGCCATCAGAGAGAGGAAGACATCATTTAATTCTCCCATCACAATAACTTCTAGATCATGATCTCGTGTTTCAAACTTCTCTATCCAACGTATCAGGATGGCCTGTACACACAAAACTTTGATGAAGCAAGGCAGACTTGTATCCATATTGTCTCAGTTTTTTCATTGTAAATATGAACTTGACTCTTTATTTTATATGGATATCATCCCTCTCTCCTTAACAATAGTTTCGTTTAGTCTTTTCTTCAATTTCATATCCTCTACTATATTCTTTATTGTGTTGAGTGTGGTGCTTTCAATTTAATGGGAAGTTATAGATAAAGGTGCCTTACATCAAGTGCTTTACATTTCGACCATGAAACTTACTTGAAATCTTCAGGTACTGTGGTCTGTAGACCAAAGCGAGCATTCAACTCATGGCAAATTCTGCGAAGAGTAGCCAGTATATTAGTTGATCCTGGAGCTGCACCCACAACATGGGTTATCACAGTGGCTGAACTTTCACATGACTCTGATTTAATATATTCGTGCACAAGAGAGGCCTGCAATATCAAAGAATTGATTTTATTGTCATAACACCAGTAACATGATTGAGACATAAGAAATTAAATACCTGCCCTGTTTAATATTTGTCTGTGTAAGCATGTGTAGGTTTTGGTTGACCAATTGGTCTTAATGACCTGGACATTTGGTCAAAGTATGCATTCTTCAACTAAACCTAATGTACAGAAACTTGCAGTCTACTTTGGAAAGAAATGCTTTACCCTAATTTTGATTGTCATTTAATTTGGTTTGCAATTGAGGCTAATCAATGCCTGATTTCTCTATTGTTTTCAAACATGATTTTGATAGTGATAGCAATTCAACTGCTACCCAAACAATTTTATTACGTATATTACCAAAATCATTTGTCTTTGAGTGTAACATGCATGAGACTGTATGGGTGACTGAGAATATGAAAGGTCATGAAAGTGCAGTCAACGGACAATTTGCATGATATATGTGGAAAACTAATATTAAACAGTTTAATACTTAAAGCCTGCTTTTTGTTGTCAGAGTTCCATTTTCATACATTCTTGATGGTACCCCTACAGTGAGTATATAAATATATATATAAGAGGTTCAAGAGTGTTGACACAACAAAAAGAAATTCCTAAATTTTACTACAATTTTGCAACAGCTATATTTAACAAATTTAGCATATTGTGCATCAAATTATGTACTTCAAAATAATGACTGTATTCAAGTGAAAATGTGATATTTTTTTCTATTTTTGTCAACACATTTCATGTGACGATTAATGAAGATTTAGTGGGATAAAAATTAAAGAGATAACAGAACGGGTGTATATCTGACAGACTTCAAAACATAACAGCTACAAGTAATTGATTTTAATGACTGAGGTTATTTGGAAGATATTTGTTCTTCATTTTGTTTATTAAATCAATCAAACATAAAATTTTGTGTGGCCTTGCCAAGTCTGCAGTCTAGCTTGGTAACGATTTCATTGTCCCCTAAGTTTAGTTTGCAGTCAATACCCAACTTATCCAGACTTTTCAACATGATTTTGACAAGAGTTACGATTCCTCAATGTTATTACACTTAGTCATGAGGTTGTTAACTAAAAATGTTATTAAGATATTTAATCATGATGTTGTTTACTGAAAATGTTATTATTATATTTAATGAGGTTGTTTACTAAAAATTTTATTATTATATTTAATCACGAGGTTGTTTACTAAAAATGTTATTATTATATTTAATCATGAAGTTGTTTATTAAAATGTTATTGCTATATAATAATCATGAGATTGTTTACTAAAAATGTTATTATTATATTTAATCATGATGTTGTTTACTGAAAATGTTATTATTATATTAATGAGGTTGTTTACTAAAAATTGTATTATTATATTTAATCACGAGGTTGTTTACTAAAAATGTTATTATTATATTTAATCATGAAGTTGTTTATTAAAATGTTATTACTATATTCAATCATGAGGTTGTTTACTAATAACGTGTACTATTTGCCACATAGTATTTCAAGTATACAATACTGTATGGGTGATACATAGCAACCGGTCATGTAAAATTCCATTACTGATAGTTTACCTGATTCACATAGAAAACTAATTATAAAAAGTTATTACCTGATGGCTGCTTTTAGCCGTTTCAAGGGAAGGTGACAGAGAAGAAGATGAATATGAAATAAATATGTAACAGTCCTATAAAAGGAAATCTGGGTTTAAATAACATACGTAACAACAGATACATTTTCTAAAAGGGAAAAAAGGTAGGGTTAGGTTTCATACTGTAACTGCAGCCATACAATTTGTATTGCCACTGTGACATTATAATTTTTCTCAGACCTATCTATTTCAATATCTCACTATCAAATATTTAATAATTTTATTCAACCTGTTTAATAAATTGTATGTACACTTATGTAGGAGATGGATTGACAGAAAGGATGATGAATGGCTAGCAGGACAGATGGAATCAGTTTTTAATACCCATAAGGAAGCATGGGCATAACAAGACCTAACTCCCAAAACTGTGTATCTAATGATCAATACCTCAGGAAAAACTAGGTAAATACCTTATTCATCTCTATTTTCAAAAACAAACAACATGATGAGCACAAAGGTTTGACTTAATACCATATATACTCACATACAAGTCATATCTAGGTCTATACCATATGTTCGGGCTAATCAGTAGAACAAACAACACAGACCCTGACATGTCATCATATTACTTACCAGAAGATCAGGGTGTTTTTTTCATGTTTGCAGTTGGATCCAATTTATACATGAATATATAGACACACACACACACACACACACATATTTATCTTGCCTATGAACCATACTTTAATTCATTTTATGAACTTCAAACATTTTAACAGAAATTTTAAAAGAGATGACAATTGGTAATATTGATGACAAAGATGAAAATGTTGATGATGCCATGAAAAGGAAAATCCATGCAATATGCAGTGAATACTATAATTCCAATACTTAAGCAATATGTACCAGAAGTGCTGATTTGCCCGTTCCTGGTTTGCCATGCAACATGATAATTCCGGTTCTCATGTCAGTGATCAGCTTGATGCAGTCTTTGATAATTGCCTTCCTGCCAACAAAAGCATCTCTGTGACTCTGAACAAAGGCCTCATGCAGCTGAGTGATGTGCTGTGCTTCATCTAAGATGACACCCTGAAATGGTCATGCCAAATAAAATACATGATGCAATCCAAGAAAAGTATGCACACAACTTATTAGTTTTGCAAGTCATCACAGATTAAACTTCAAATTCACCAAGAATTTAAGTCAGTGTTGAACCTAATTAAAATTATATCTCTGTGAATGCAAGTACATCTAACCTGCCTAGAAAGTGGAATAAATTGCTGTGATAATTTGTACAATAAGTGAATTTTGTAAGTTGTAACTGGTTAGTCCATCAGTCTCATTATATGCTGTTAGAATAAAGAGAGTGGTAGAAACACATACTTAAGTCTATATTAAGATTGTCAAAAATATGCTTCATTAAAAGATTTCAATGTTGTAAGCCATGTTATCATCCTTCCATAGTATATAATTTGTACAAAGTCTAGCAATATGAAGTAATGTAACAATGTCATGGAAAAACTAAGGATATAAGCATTATTGAGCAAATCTGGATGACTGGACATGAAATTGCATAAACTTTGTTGACAAACAAAATAGCCACTGAATTTCATTCAGTTTGTTTATAATGTTTATATCTATAGAAAAGCAAATTGTTCATTACCTTAAGTTTCTCTCAGAATCACATCTACATTACCAAGAAGCTCTGTTACTTCTCAAATTCAGCAATCATGAAAACAAAACAATGAGGTCATCTTCCCCTTGTATAAAAACATTGACAAAGGGAAGAAACTTCAACCCATTACTTCCCCTGACCACTGCTAGGTGGCAACATGTGTTTACTCTGTTTTAGCTTGAACACTACATCAATCAGGATGCTCACACTGAGACAGTTTAACAGTAATATGATGGGTAATTATTATCAAAGCGAGCACTACATCAATCAGGATGCTCCCATTGGGACAGTTTAGCAGTAATCTGATTGGGTAAGTATTATCAAAGAAACATAATTTGCTAAAAGCATCTGCTTTCTCCTCTGAATACATTCTCCAATCAAATTAATATTAGAAGATTTGCTGACAGGAGCAAGCAATGCCAAGTATCCTGGTCACTATCATGGTAAAAGTTAAGAAAACTGTATTCTCTATAAAAGGATAAACTGCACTCTGAACATTAGAAAAAGCTGCCAAAAGGAAAATGGATATGTTCCCTCCAATATGCTGGGGTAGTATAGTCTACCGCTGTCGATGACAGATCTTGTTATTCTTGTAACTCATCAATCACTATGTCTCATTGGTTGATATACCCCCTAGCTCTGTAAAATTTCTTCTGTGGTGCTGTCATTATGACAAGGTGATGTCACCATAATTAACATCTGCCTTGAAGACTGATCTTCTTTAGTTATTACACTCTGATGCTAAAAATGTGTGATCTTGACATATCACCCTAAAGACTGGTGAGGTTTAAATTAGACATCTCAGTAATCGGTTTGTTTGTTTGATAAGGATTTTTTATGTAGCTTTAACTATTTTTTCAGTCATATCACTATGATGTCTGCAGTGATGATATAATCTCTTTATAAATTTCTTTAGTCACACTAAGTCGGTCCCACATGGATTTATAACGATAAATTTGCATGACCCTAGATCAAGATATCGTATCGGACTTGATAAAATATTTGGTTTGAAAACTTAGAGTCTATTTACTCTCTCTCTGTAGCAGCCTTATTTTTGTGTGAAATTTTGTCTATGGTCCATTCTCTTTCTAGTCTTGTCTGCCTGAAATAGTTTCAGTTTGTCTGAAATAGTTTTTTTTTTTAATAGTTTCGGTTTGTCTAAAATAGTTTCGGTTTGTTTGAAATAGTTTCGGTTTGTCTGAAATAGTTTTGGTCTGTCCACACCTCTTGCTGCTCATGTGGTACAGTGACTTCTAAGTTTTGATTTATATTTGAGGTTAGGAAATAAACTTTTAAAGATCTTAGATTTATCGATTATACTGCAGAAACTGCAATTAATGAGTCACAATCTAATACATTGTTTTCAAAAGTTTTTCCAGTAAGACCAAGATGTTTGCCAGAAAAGTCTGTCTCAGCAGGGGTGAAACACCCGAAAACTATTTTTTTAGCAAGTTGTGTCTTGGGAGGAATTAACAGGGAACATCTATTGCTAGACTGATTACATCATTTACCCTGGACTTGTTCCACCTTTGAACATCTATTGCTAGACTAAGTCCATCATTAACCCTGGACTTGTTCCACCTTTGAACATCTATTGCTAGACTAAGTCCATCATTAACCCTGGACTTGTTCCACCTTTGAACATCTATTGCTAGACTAAGTCCATCATTAACCCTGGACTTGTTCCAACTTAGAACATCTATTGCTAGACTAAGTCCATCATTAACCCTGGACTTGTTCCACGTTAGAACATCTATTGCTAGACTAAGTACATCATTCACCCTGGACTTGTTCCACCTTAGAACATCTATTGCTAGACTAAGTCCATCATTAACCCTGGACTTGTTCCACCTTTGAACATCTATTGCTAGACTAAATACATCATTAACCCTGGACTTGTTCCACCTTAGAACATCTATTGCTAGACTAAGTCCATCATTAACCCTGGACTTGTTCCACTTTTGAACATCTATTGCTAGACTAAGTACATCATTCACCCTGGACTTGTTCCACCTTAGAACATCTATTGCTAGACTAAGTCCATCATTCACCCTGGACTTGTTCCACCTTTGAACATCTATTGCTAGACTGAGCACATCATTCACCCTGGACTTGTTCCACGTTAAAACATCTATTGCTAGACTGAGTACATCATTCACCCTGGACTTGTTCCACGTTAGAATATCTATTGCTAGACTGAGCACATCATTCACCCTGGACTTGTTCCACGTTAAAACATCTATTGCTAGACTAAGTCCATCATTAACCCTGGACTTGTTCCATGTTAGAACATCTATTGCTAGACTGAGCACATCATTCACCTTGGACTTGTTCCACCTGGGTATCAGATTTAATTAACACTTTTGCCTTCTCATTATCTTAATTATTTTTAATACCAAGACCATTAGGGGTGGGGTGTGTGTGAGTGTGAGGTAAACATAGCCACAAAACTCCTCTCGACTTACTGAAAGGTCATCTATGGCATTTCCGAGTCCAGGACAAAAGAATAATGAAAGGAAGTTTGAGATTCTGCCTCATAGCAAAAAAATTATAAGAATAAAGTAATCAATTAACAGCTTGTTGTATACACATGTTAACTTTCTTAAACTGATTACTCAGTCACACATCTGTACCAGTATAGAATTTCTGGTCCCCAGTAGACCGATTATCACTCGCTTCTGTAATGTGGAGACAGAACATGTAATAAAGAGAAAATGGTATGTGCAATACACAGCCTTTAGAATTTTATTTTTGTCCTACCACCTGTAGAATCAAATATATGTACAAATGATGTATAAATATTCATCTATGATGCAGATGAAGCAAGAAATAAATGCACTTGAAATAAACATCCCTAAGTTTTTAAAAATAAAATTTAACTGACGCAAAAGGAACAAATGAATTTAGTATTTGCCAGGCATTGTGAAAGAGCATCCTGACAACGCATGAGTGTAAGGAACAAATGAATTTAGTTTTTGATGGGCACTGTGAAAGAGAATCCTGACAACGCATGAGTGTCAGGAATAAATAAATTTATTTTTTGATTGGCACTGTGAAAGAGCATCCCAACAACACACGAGTGGAAGTAGCAACTGACAAAGGACAAGATTTGACACCAGTCATTTATTCTATAGAGATCACTCTAGACTGCCTTACACCATGGCAAGCAATTTTTAGTTCTTTTGTTGCTATAAAAAGCCATAAAATGTGGCAAACATTTTTATTCTTGGGAGGGCTGGATTGCAGAGATAGTGGATGTACTCCTAAGATATTATGATCTCATAATGTGTTTCAAGAAGAGATTTGTGATATTCTCTTTGACACTATAAAATACCTCATCTGGGTAGATCTTCTGGATGGCTGTCCACAAATTGTTGATCACACGAGAACCAAACTGTTCCAAACCTTTTACAATTGGTTTGCCATCAGCAACACCTCCCCATGAGCATGGATATCTACAATAAGTAATCAATCAATCAATATTAACAATATTGCATAATTTCCTTAAACCCTAATCATCTAATTATCATTTGTCCGTTAAAACTATTCAATGTCCATCACATTTGAAATCAATCATGACAGTGCAACATGCTGAATGATGAAAGAAATGATTAAGAGTGTACTCTGTATCTTATGTCTCATTTCATTGCAAAAAGGTTTTGCTTTATTGTCTACGTGTCACTTGCAGACATTAGTGTCCTCAAAGTTCTCATCTGCAAAAAGGTACAGTTTTTGCTTTATTGTCTATGTGTCACTTGCAGACATTAGTGTCCTCAAAGTCCTCATCTGCAAAAAGGTATCCAGTTTTTGCTTTATTGTCTATGTGTCACTTGCAGACATTAGTGTCCTCAAAGTTCTCATCTACAAAAAGGTATCCAGTTTTTGCTTTATTGTCTATGTGTCACTTGCAGTCATTAGTGTCCTCAAAGTCCTCATCTGCAAAAAGGTACAGTTTTTGCTTAATTTATTGTGTGTCAATTGCAGTGCTCAAAGTCCTCATCTGCAAAAAGGTATCAAGTGTTTGCTTAATTTATTGTTTGCCAATTGCAGTGCTCAAAGTCCTCATCTGCATATAGGTATCAAGTTTTTGCTTAATTATTGTATGCCAATTGCAGTGCTCAAAGTCCTCATCTGCAAAAAGGTATCAAGTTTTTGCTTAATTTATTGTGTGTCAATTGCAGTGCTCAAAGTCCTCATCTGCATAAAGGTATAAAGTTTTGGCTTAATTTATTGTGTGCCACTTGCAGTCCTCATCTGCAAAAAGGTATCAAGTTTTTGCTTAATTTATTGTGTGCCAATTGCAATGCTCAAAGTCCTCATCTGCATAAAGGTATCAAGTTTTTGCTTAATTTATTGTGTGCCAATTGCAGTGCTCAAAGTTCTCATCTGCAAAAAGGTATCCAGTTTTTGCTTTATTGTCTGTGTCACTTGCAGTCATTAGTGTCCTCAAAGTTCTCATCTGCAAAAAGGTATCCAGTTTTTGCTTTATTGTCTATGTGTCACTTGCAGACATTAGTGTCCTCAAAGTTCTCATCTGCAAAAAGATATCCAGTTTTTGCTTTATTGTCTATGTGTCACTTGCAGACATTAGTGTCCTCAAAGTTCTCATCTACAAAAAGGTATCCAGTTTTTGCTTTATTGTCTATGTGTCACTTGCAGTCATTAGTGTCCTCAAAGTCCTCATCTGCAAAAAGGTACAGTTTTTGCTTAATTTATTGTGTGCCAATTGCAGTGCTCAAAGTCCTCATCTGCAAAAAGGTATCAAGTGTTTGCTTAATTTATTGTGTGCCAATTGCAGTGCTCAAAGTCCTCATCTGCATATAGGTATCAAGTTTTTGCTTAATTATTGTATGCCAATTGCAGTGCTCAAAGTCCTCATCTGCAAAAAGGTATCAAGTGTTTGCTTAATTTATTGTGTGCCAATTGCAGTGCTCAAAGTCCTCATCTGCATAAAGGTATCAAGTTTTTGCTTAATTATTGTATGCCAATTGCAGTGCTCAAAGTCCTCATCTGCAAAAAGGTATTAAGTTTTTGCTTAATTTATTGTGTGTCAATTGCAGTGCTCAAAGTCCTCATCTGCATAAAGGTATCAAGTTTTGGCTTAATTTATTGTGTGCCACTTGCAGTCCTCATCTGCAAAAAGGTATCAAGTTTTCGCTTAATTTATTGTGTGCCAATTGCAATGCTCAAAGTCCTCATCTGCATAAAGGTATCAAGTTTTTGCTTAATTTATTGTGTGCCAATTGCAGTCCTCAAAGTCCTCATCTGCATAAAGGTATCAAGTTTTTGCTTAATTTCTTGTGTGCCACTTGCAGTCCTCATCTGCATAAAGGTACAGTTTTTGCTTTATTGTCTATGTGTCACTTGCAGACATTAGTGTCCTCAAAGTTCTCATCTACAAAAAGGTATCCAGTTTTTGCTTTATTGTCTATGTGTCACTTGCAGTCATTAGTGTCCTCAAAGTCCTCATCTGCAAAAAGGTACAGTTTTTGCTTAATTTATTGTGTGTCAATTGCAGTGCTCAAAGTCCTCATCTGCAAAAAGGTATCAAGTTTTTGCTTAATTTATTGTGTGCCTATTGCAGTGCTCAAAGTCCTCATCTGCATATAGGTATCAAGTTTTTGCTTAATTATTGTATGCCAATTGCAGTGCTCAAAGTCCTCATCTGCAAAAAGGTATCAAGTTTTTGCTTAATTTATTGTGTGCCAATTGCAGTGCTCAAAGTCCTCATCTGCATAAAGGTATCAAGTTTTTGCTTAATTTATTGTGTGCCACTTGCAGTCCTCATCTGCATAAAGGTATCAAGGTTTTGCTTTATTGGCTGTGTGTCACTTGCAAAGCTCAAAGTCCTCATCTGATGGTTTTTCAATTTTCCTGTTACAAATCATACCTTTTCAACAGAAGGATCACTTCATTGGGTCTTAAATCTTTTTCGGGGGGGGGGGGGGGCGGGGGAGATGGACCAATAATAAAATTTTTTAAAAACTTGTACTCCATGAAAACAATGAATTTACAAAATATGAATAAATAAACTGATTTAAAATGCATACATTTTTAAAAATTCTTTCAAAGATCTGAGTTAAACATTGTTTTTTATTATCTGTGAACCATGTACATTAAACTTACGACTCGTATACTTCCAGGCCACTGTTCCTAATTTTATTCTTTAATTCCAACATCTTGGTCTTGCTATGCTCATTCTCTGAACAATAATCGGGAAGGAATTCTTTTGGTATGTCCCTAAAAACAAAAGCAATAATACAAATAAAACTAGTGTTTGAAATAAAAGTTTCCTGACTGTTTCTGTATTATTTTTATTTTCAAAATAATAATGTATTGACTCAATGCTAAATTATGTATTTCTGTACGTTTCATCTTTAGAAATTGAGATACTTTTGTGATGACCATATTTCATGTAATTTTTCATACATGAATAAGTATTTCCTCACAGGCAAAAGAGTGTAAAAATATTATTTAACATTGCTGGGAAGTAATGATGTAGAAGAAAAAGTACTCAACAATGATGAAGACTCCAAAATATGGATGCACAGGTATAAATCTTAACACTGGGAAAAGAGAGAAAGATTCAAGTCCTACTTCATGACATTTTCCTCAACATGCCATACTGAAAATGACAACCATTTTGTTGAAACCTCTGACAGACTGAAAACATTAAACCTTCATTCAAAAGTCTGAAACTGTTTTAGAGCCCCACCCTAACATTACATAGGGACATTCTCTTTCAAGTTTGAATGGACTGATGGGTCTGTCCTTACCCACTCTAACGCCCCAGATCTGAAGTCCTGAATCAGAAATCATCTAGATCCCCACCCAAGACAGTGAATCACATATCACTGAGATCCCCACCCATAATAGCTGTAGAATTGGTTAAGGAGTTGGACTCTTGACCAGAAAATTATAGGTTTAACTCCCACCATGTGATCAACTTTCAGCAAAACTTCTTTTTATTCAGTCTTTATACTTTGAAATAAATATTTGATGTCATCAAAGCACACTATGCATAGGCACAACTGTGTTTAAATGTAAATTCCTTAACAGTGTCTCTTCATCAATCCTATATTGTGAATTCAAAACTTGAGTATGTGGTTGGAAAAGTGGAACAAGTGCAGAAAAGATTTGCATAGTAAAGCACTGTGTTTGTTGTTCTGCCGAGGATTTGTATTTATAAACAGTCTTACTTGAATATTGTTTATCGATCATTTCAGTTTTGCATGAATAACATTGGATTTGCACAGAAATTCAAATGAGAGCAGATGGACATTACTGTCCCTACATATATATAATCATACATAAGTAAAAGGGCCTTTCTGTCTCTACAGCTAAATCACATAGGTCCATATCATCACAGATGAGTCATCTGGGCTTACAGTCCCCACAGATACATCCTAGATAAGTAAATGGACCTTACAGTCCCTACAGACACATCCTAGATAAGTAAATGGACCTTACAGTCCACACAGATACATCCTAGATAAGTAAACAGACCTTACAGTCCCCACAGATACATCCTAGATAAGTAAATGGACCTTACTGTCCCTATAAATACATCCTAGATAAGTAAATGGACCTTAAAGTCCCTATAGACACATCCTAGATAAGTAAACAGACCTTACTGTCCTACAGATACATACTATAGAAGTAAATGAGCATTACTGTCCCTAAAGACACGTCCTAGATACACGTTTGTTTTATATTGTAGGGAAATAAATTTATATTTTGTTGGATTTACATATTTTAAGCCTCTAGAACGTAACAATAATACTGACAACAGTTGGTATCACTGTAACAAACATCATAAAAGCTTATCAATACCTTTCAAATGCAGAATCCCTGAAGTAGAAGAATGCCTTCTCAGTCTTTGCTTTGGGGTCAGACAGTGCACCTAGATAAATCTCCAACTCTGTTACTGAGGCTCCTTTGGGATATTCCCTGACCCAATCAAATTCACTTGTGTTAGGGACTATGTATTCATCTGGCTCCCATCCATAACGTTCTCCTAAGATACCAATAAACAGCTGACTATTCATCACCTCTGTTAAACACAGTTCCAGTGTTCTGAAATGAAGATGATTAAATGCTGATACATAAAATGACAACAATTTATGTTCATTTAATTCAAGTACATACATGTAAAATAACAAATTACATAGCTGCCAATCCCCACCCCACTCCAAGTAAAGAAATACTGACTGCTTGTGACAAAAATACTAATTTTCAGGAATAAATACTGATTTTTAAAATTGTAATGCATATGTAACTATTTCATATAAAACCATGAGTAAAGTAGGACAGTGTCTTATATACTATTTAATTCAAAGATACATGTATTGCCCATTTGTACCTTCTCAACAGGCACCATGTCCAAGAGTGTAACACATTTTCCACACTTATTTTTCAATTATTATCAATTCTAATGTACCAACTTTCATAGATGATGTCAATTCTGTGTGACTTTCTTACTGAACTGTTTTCATTCTAGCATACAAGTAATCCTTTGTGATTTTAATGTCTGGAAAACATGTGCAAAATAAATCACCAGCAACACTAGTAACTGAAAGAGGAAAGTTCATTTCTAAAAGAAATTGAATAAACTGAATTTCAATCGAATTACATCAAGGTTCTCTCTGGTATGTATATACCTCATTAAGTTCAGGCTGAATTGTGTGTAATTAAGCAGCAATCTGATATTTATTAGCTTTTTCATACTACTGAATTTCATAGGTGCCCCATGCCAAATAGCAAAATCACATTACACAATTTGCAAAACATAGAGTTATCTCCTTTACTAGATGGTTTCACAAATCTAAACCAAACGACACAATTGTCTTCTAGTTCTGTTTTATTGTCTTTGCTGGAGAAAATTCTGAATATTCTGCTTTCCTATTCAACATGATTAAAAGTTGAATATTATGAAGATGAGATACAGCGACAGCCGTAACTGTTTGCAAAATCCAATATGGCGGATAAAGACAAGCAATGTAGCCTCAATTTCGAATGAACCAATCATATTGTATTCCTATATACATGTGATGCATTTCTATCAGAATGGAACCAATTGCCCATTCTAAACTGAAAATTGCAAGGAGATTTTGTAAATTTTTTAGTAAATCAGGTCTGAAATAAGGGACAGATATGGAAAAAATAAGAGCTTATGAATTTATTGTGTTTAATATTTCTGGAGATAAGAGACTGCAAGATTGGAAAAGTGTGGGAACTGTCAATTTTAATAGATAAAAATAATTATGAATGCACTCACTAGACTGAAATGAGTGGGTCTATGTAAAAAACTAGATGTCTTCACATGTTAAGATAATCAGGTATACTGTCACTTTTAATTTTTGGCAATCCTGTATAACTATAATTGTTTTCACGTTTGCTATTGGCAAGCTGTATAAATTAATTACTGCACACAGGAGCACAAAGGAATGGTGGTCAAGTTAACCAGAAATCTATCAAAACAAGTAGGTCATGATTTTTTAAAAGCTGGGTAATTTAAGATTTAATTAGCTAACTTTAATCAACATATAGGCTATCATACAAACTGCACCGGACAAAATTAAAGAATGAAAATTACAGCCATTTTATTATATATATATATATATATATATATATATATATATATATATATATATATATATATATATATATATATATATATAGTATGCATGCTGTATAAATGATATACCATGAGATGTATAAATTTTTCATTAAATGGAAACCAGGCTTGCCCGAGTTTCCTTTTAATGAAAAATTTATACAATGAGTGGTATATCATTGATACAGCGTACATACTATACATATATTTTATTTATACCACATCAAAGTTTTCATTTTATATGGGAGATAAAACTGACGGCCACAAACAGCGCACTTTAGGGGAGTGAACTCTTCACAACCCCTCGCATGTATGTACGCTCAAAAAAGAAGTTCTGTAGTTATTCATAATTTCCCGTACACTTCATTCATATTAATTTATATATGTTTACTTTAGCAATATTAATGAAATGAAAACACAAGGCTGATAGTTAACATTCAAAATATTTTTAACAATGTGCATGCAAACATTTAATTTGCAGCATTCGTTGCCATGAACAGTAAGAGTGCGGCCATTTTCATCGATAGCAACCATACTATTCGAGCCGGAAATACCAAAATAATGAAGGAACAATAGGTAACTAAACAATTTAACCTTAACCACATTTCATTGATATCGTTAATGTCCATATTTCGCTATTTCTACTGACTGTCAGTGTCACTTTCAATAATTCTCCTACGTTTCCGCTGTGTGGGCCCTGTTTGAGAATTCGCCTGTTGAAAGTTGACCCAGTTAGGGATCTCGTTCATAACAAACATATTTTGTACGGTGATGTTTGATCTGTAGAATGGGTTGCTGATAATCTTATTCTGCTGAATATTACACGTTTGGGATTTTGATATACTGCAGTCTGCAGCTGTGCAGCTGGAAATTTCTTTGTTGTGGGGGTGGGGTTAACATCATCATTACTTGGGTGGCCGGTGTTGCTCAGGTAATTGGAGTACGTCTGTTGTTGTTTTTCACTAATGTTTGAGTAGCTGTTTATAGACTGCGCGCTTTTGTGGCCAGAAATTTGCATATCAGTTGGGGGAATGTTTTTGTCTCTTAACTTCTGAATTAAGTACTTGCGGCTACTTGTGTTTGTTAATTTCTTTCTTTCTGTAATATTTGCCTTCTCTTTCATTTTTTTCATGATACTTCCAAGTTTGTTAAATCAACGACTTGTTTCTTAAACCATTTTGGGTTTGTCGCTGAGATTGGCATAGTGTTGAGCGCAATATAGAAAGGATCTTCACGTTGACAAAAGTCTGCTGGTCTTAGCTCAGCATACCGTTTGTAGATAGCAAGTGGATCTCTCTCTTTGTTGTTTTTGTTTTCATACATCTTAGGATTAATATCCCTGATGTCCTTGACATTGTCTCCTGTTCTTGTTTTTGTCTGCCTTTCATCGAGTTCAAGATATGCCAGACCATTCACATCTTTCTTTAGTGTAACATCCCCCCCATTTCAAATTGTAATGTTCAGTCACTCCCCTCTAACCAAAATGTACAGAGTTGTTAAACCACAATGTGTTAACAATGGCTTCAGGTGTTTCTATCCCCATTAGTTTTTTACTATACAAGGCATTTATTTCTTCATCTGTGATCGGTTGACTCCGATTGGGTTTATTTCCTTTTCCTTTAGATTTTAAATCTTTTTGCTTAGCCCGAAGAGCTTCCCTTGTTAATGCAAAATTTGTGTCTGTTCCTCTCATGATTGTACTTGCATATTTCTTGATTTTAAGGTGACGATCGATGGAGCTGATGATGCTTCTTAAGCTGTTCGGTTAAACTCAGATCCATCTTTTCTCCTAACACTGAGTATAAAACAAGCCAGGTGCTGATCCAATTCAGATGGGTTTATCTTTTCTAACTTTCTGAATTCATTTTTTGACTGCAAGAATTATGTCACTAGCCTTACATCAAAAAGTGTCTTTTTTAAAGTGTTTGCATTCTGATTACTTTCTATAAATTTTAGTATATCATCAGGCTCATGGTGTACAAATCTGTCTTCCCTAACACGATGATCATTTTCATTTACAAATGTCTCAGCCATGTTTCTATCAAACTCTCCAATTAACTCACAGTTTAGAAGATTAAATGTTGCTTCTTATCTTGCTCCATATCTGATGTCATTGTTTTCTTTTTTCCACAGAGTTGCAGTGTTTGATTTTTGCCAGAGGGAGAGACTTGAAACAGCAATGTTGACAGAGATGACAGCAGACGACACAGGGCGGAGCTCAATAATATTTATTTCCTGAATTGAGTATTGTTGGTTTTTTTTTATATAAAAATTTTAGTTTCTATAAAATATTTTACAAGAAAATCATTATTTTGTTATTTTTTCCTTTTTAAATGTAATATTATAAGAAATTCATGTCCATGTTTAGAGAGTATAATAGCTATAAAAACATCTTCATTATGCGTATTCATACGCCATGGGCAAATCACAATTTGATATACCAATACTATTGGTATATCAAATTGCTTTATACCAACACTTCAAAGGCCATGTTGTTTTTAATATATGTGGTATAAATATATATATATATATATATATATATATATATATATATATATATATATATATAATCAAGTAATTGATCACATATACTTGTTGCTCCTGGTTTCTTCCTCGGTCACACCCCAACGCAAATCCACCTCATATACATTAATGAAATGATTCTTGCCCAGTGCCCTCAGTTCTGGGAAAACAAATCGTGTCAACAAATCTCTCTCTCCATGCATGTCTCGGAATGTAGAAGAGATGAACACTCGCAGACTTCTCCAACTACAAAAGTAGAAATGGTATTGTTCTTTCAATCAGTTTGCAACAGTTAATAAAGCCTCAAATTCTACTGTATCCACATGGCAGTTAAATCTCATTTATCACTTTAATAATTAAATTGTTTATTTTACTATACTTGTTGGTTCTGCTTCTTTTATGTTACTTATGTTTGTGACCATAAAGTGTTAACAAAAGAAATACGAGTCACTCAAAACTTTACTTTGAATCAGCATCCAAAACTGCTTATTCTGTGAGCTTCCATCTAAAAACATATTGAGTGTGGTCCAAAGTCTGGAACATTTTGTGTTTCAAATGTGGATGATTTTGACATATATGGAAACATAAAATAAACAAAATTGTATATATGGGAGATATGTACAGGGAAAGTTGTTATGGCAAATAAGCTGGTCTGCTTAAATAATGTTTTTTATATCTTGTACCAAAATGACAATTTCTATTTATAGTATCTCACCTTGGTTTGTTAATGACAATAGGCAATGGGGTGGGTGGTTTGACTTTTGGAGCTGGTTTGGACAGCCTCTCTTGGGCTGTGAGAGGAAGTGGTTTCAGGTTAAATGCCTCATCTATCTTCTCAACATGGGTCAGCTGACCACTGTCACCTCGCTCAGCAATAAACCTGAAGAAATGATAACATTTTTTAGTTGCATTTATCAATATGCATGTAACACAAAATAGGAGTAAATAGAGGTAAAATGTTTAAATATAGAGATACAGTAAAACCTGACATTAGAGCCCACCCCTTCCGCCAAAACTTTATGACTTAATAGAGGTAAATAGTATTAATACAGATACAGTAAAACCTGACATTAGAGACCACCCCTTCCACCAAAACTTTGTGACTAAATGGATGTAAACAGTTTTATTAATATCATTAATTATGTATAATGTATTATTATACTATATTATTATGAAATCAATTTTCAAAAAATATGATTAATTATTTATAGAATACATCTTTATTTATATTATTGTAGGTATTGTGCAGATCATAAATTTTATTAAAATAATTTGAGTTCTGGTGGAATACTGAACAATCTTCAATATTATATCAGAGTATAATATATTTAAAAAAATAATACATTATAAGTAATACAAATATTAATAAAATTTCTTATCTCTTTATTCATAAAGTTCTGATATAGTTATCAATGGAGATGTATGTATGTTTCAAATCCAGTTTTATGCATTATTATGTAATAAAATACCATTTATCAATACTGTATATGCATTTTTCATGTCAATTATTTGTTTCTTCTGGAAGGTTGAACTCTCGACCCCCATTCAGGAATCTGATTTGCATCTTAAGTTAGCCTTATACCTAATGTTTTTGTACAGAAGTAGTCAGTGGGCATTAAACATTTGACACGTTAAGTTGTGCTGTTGTGACCAGTTTGGGCTATTAAAAAAAAAAAAAGTCTTAAAATTATTGGATTTCAAGTGATTATTTTCCCTGGAAATACTAAAGTGCTCTAAATTAATTCTTAGACAAAGACATTTATCAAAATTTATACAAAATTTAAATAATGGAATAGTATTTTCTGTGTTTCAACAACATTGCAGGATTTGCAGGTTTCAACAGATAATAATAATAATAATAATAATAATAATAATAATAATAATAAAAATAATAATAATAATGAGGACTTTGTATAGCACCTGATCTTTAGAAGCTCTAAGCACTTTACAACATCTATAATGATATGATTACAAAAAACAAAACACCATGAAATTAGAAAACATAAAAAATGTTGAAAATATTTAAGGTAGGAAACATTATTTGGTCTTTAAGTTTGTTCCTGCAGTCAAAAAGGTGAGTTTTAAGAGTGCTCTTGAACTGTGTCTTTGTGTCTAATTTCAATGGGCAATGCATTCTACGTTGCTGGGCCCTGGTATGCAAAAGAACGTTGTCCATATGACTTTGTTTTCATAGTGGGAATGATGAGTATATGACTGTCAGAAGAGGAGCGTAAGTATCTTGCTGGCGTGTACACATATGTGAGGCCAGATAGGTATGTTGGACTGGAGTCTGTCAGTGAAACATAGCACAGAGAACAAATTTTGTGTTTGATTCTGGATCCTTTTAGTGGTCAGTTTTGCCATTGTTATTAAGGTGTTAATACTATCACCACCAATTTGTAATAACAACTATAACAATGGTTTTGATCAGGGTTTGGGGAAATATATATACACACACACCAATGAATGAAATAAAATGACATAACTCAGCTAGAGAAAGAATAATTTATTGAGAGAAAAGCCAGAGACAGCCATTGATTAACTCAACAAAGGTTATAACTGATTGCACAAGTTTTAAGCAAAGGCTTGGTTTTTGGGATGTAATTACTCTAACATAAAAAAACAACTCTTAACAATAACAATCAACTCTGAATCTCACTTGCTGGTTTAATAGGCAAATTACCAAAAGGCAAACTAACTCTAAACAATGTATGCGACTACTACCCTGACTAGGACACTTTAAAGTCTGACATGTACAGAGCTTATCTTAGAAAGAATCAGATAACAAATAATCAATACCTGCCTTAAATCAAACTAAGTTTATCTGATTGTATTTTTCAAAGAAAATTTTGTCACCTCATTCTGTTTGTTGTTTTAGCAGACAAAACTCCCTGTATGTGATGACAACATTGTTATTTCCGAAAGTTGACTGCTACTATTTGGAATCAAATGGTTACAGATTCCTTCTGCACAGAACAGAGTAAGAAAAAGAAGACTGCTCAAAATGGAATCAAAATCAGATCTGATTGCGACCAAGCTAAAATTACAAATTTGACATATGGGGATAATTCTAAAAATGCTAATCAGACAGACTCCATTTTTTCAGAACACACCGTCTACTCATGACACAACAGCAAACATTTCATGAAATCTTGAAGGTAGTAAGGGAACAAAAGTGTGATGGATAGATCGATAGACAAGCTGACAATAGTAAATCCCAACAACTCTGTGTCTGTGTGTGTGTGTGTGTGTATTTCTGTGTGTATGTCTGTGTGTCTGTGTATTTGCATCTGTGATTTAAACTTTGAGAACTTGTTAATACATAAAAAAAATATCAAAGAAGAAAATTTCAATTTCTTAAAGTACCTAAGAATCTGGTCACTGAAACCCGATATGTAGATATTGTTGTCGTGCTCTGGCTTGATACTTGTAGAAAAGCTAAATGAAGAAATGAAAAGATCAATATAAGTTTAATAAAACATAACATCTTTAAAATTAAATTGTACCACCAAAGGAAACCATTCTAATTTTGGTGATCAAGACCTAATCCAAGTCTACAAAGAACAGACCTGTTCCACGTCTACAATGTACAGACCTTTTCCAAGTCTACATGTACAGACATGCATGTTCGAAGTCTATAACATATGGACCTGTTCGAAGTCTGCAGACATGTCCCAAGCCTACAATGTACAGACCCGTTCCTAGTCTACATGTACAAACACATTCAAAGTCTAAAATGTATAGGGGTGTGCTCACCAGTTATTATGTACTTTTGAGAGAGTGATATATGTAAGGTGAAGTTGTTTGCATATAAAACATGCACAGTGGAGACAATGTTGGCATATCTCTATGCTACTTTAATGTAGCGTGGCTGACATTTCTTTGGATATGGTACTTTAGGAAATTTGAATTGATCCATTGTACTCCAAAAATCAGACTGAATTAGTCTAAAAGACACTATCTTTAGCGGCTACTAAAAAGGGAAAATTAATTTGGCAGACTAGACAATACCAGCTTCTGAAAGTGCAAAGACTGAATTACCAAATATAAAAAAAGTAAAAAGATTTATTGGCTTTTTCTTATAGAATTTACATCTGGAAAAGATCAACAAGTTCTTCCACTTAACATCTACCTATTTAGAATATCACAACACCTGCTGTAAAATCCTTTAACTTTGTGATAAACTGCACTTCTCTAGTACCAATGCTTTAATTACTTATATTATTTAATTATGACAGGTGAAGGCTGTTTCATTTAAACATACATGGTACCCAAGGATGTCAGTTTTTAGAAAATATATCCGATGGTACTTTGATTTCACAGAGTTCATATGAAAATGATAAGAAATATTTTAACTGAATCTACGGGCGAGTACCCCTAATCAAAAGTACTATCCCTGGGTCCCAGGTATGTTTTACCTGATATACTTTAAATGGCTGCAGGTTTACAAATTTGCAACTGTTTTTATGGCCAAGAAAGGCAATTTGCTGTGCCCCTCTTTCAACAAGTTATTATTTAAATTCATTTAAAATTACTTTTAAAAAATTGTCAAATTAAGCATCAAGCAAAATGGTAAATCAATGAAATGTTTATAATACAAATAGCTTAAAGCAGTAAAATCCATGATACAGCATCTGAAACACTGATAGTGTTGTTGAGATACCATGACAGTCTCAAAATGTATGATTTTGCCACCAGCTAATGTGCATGATAAAAGGTTTGTCAACATTCTATAAAATGTGTTACATTGTACAACTACAATCCAGTACTGAGGTCACTGATAGTGGTTCCATTGATATAAACAGATGTGTAACAGCAGTTCAGAATTTGAGGACAATAATGGTGGTTTTGCAACATACAGTAAAGAACATTAGATAAATGAAGGATTTCTTTAAACATTTCTACAAAATCAAATGTATTTATTATTGATGACTGCAAATATATTTTTTCAGCTTTTTCTGGGGCAAATAAATGCAGTTGACTAAAGGGAGATCTCCATAAATAAGTAATTACATAAGAAAGATATTTAAATTAAAAAATATAAATTTGACTGACAATGACTGATCCCCTATGGTATATTACTCACCCACAACCCTTTCCAGCGAAAGAGACATTGACATAGAGGAGTCCTGGGTTAACAATCTGTCTGTACTTGACCAGGAAACTGACCATAACTTGCTGCTGGTCTTCAGGGTCCCTCCCACCTGTCATCAACAGCAAATTGTCAATCTAAAATGATAGACAAAATTTGTAATTTAATTGATAAGACAAGGTACATTCTTCTTTGGCCTCTTGTTGGGTCCCTCTTTGTCTACTATGGTTGCTCTGCCGGACATGATGTCATTGTGGCCAGTTATATAAATAAGTTAATAACTAAATTCACAATCTTACAAACTCCCCACAGTCTCTCTTCCTGAGGTATTCCTATGGAACAAAGGGCCATTACCAAGTTTCATGCATTCACAGCTTGGCTTTGGAACCCCAATTTGCATCAGTACTTAAAGGTAATCAACTATTATGCCCATATATACTTCATACCTGCTTCCTATTATGCATCTATGAAGTATCAGCTTATGTTTGTTGCCAAGGCATAATCAGGATCAAACTCGTCGAGTTTCGGTTATCAGGGTCCTTATATACCTCGAATCAGTCCACTGTGGCTCCACATAAGAGTGTCAGACACATTCACAACCCTACAAACTAGCACAAGTCTCGCTTCCTAAAGCATTCCTATAAAACACAACATTCAGAGTTGAGCTGGTGCAGTGTGCTGTGACAGGACACTTGTCCCCATTATGCCAAAACATATATATGTACAATAACGTGTCTACTGAACCTATGTTTTGTGTGTTTTTTAAAATAAAGATAAATGTCATCAACGACAACAATGTCAATCTAAAATGACAGACACAATATAAAGATTATGCTACAAAATCCATAAGAAATACCTTTCCTCAATGCATCGTAGATTTTTAAAAATATTTATTTTTATTTTAGTTTTCTATTAAATATAATTAGTGTCTATTTATTTTGCCTTCTCTCTTATTTATGTACATTCTCTTCACACCAACGTATATGTGCATCAAAAGTCTGGATGGTTGAAGTGATCGAGCCAGAAAGCGGGTCCTTGATCCAATGTCAAGTAAACATTTGACACATATATAATAATGTCATTATAGTGTTTTCATTATAGTGTTTGACTATAAGGTCTTAGTGTTTGACTAAGAAAAATGCCATTATAGTGTTTGACTATAAGAATTTCATTATCGTGTTTGACTATATAGGGAAAGGTCAGCATATTGGTAGTGTTTAAAATTATTTGAGACAACTTTATAATCATTGAACAATCCAATTATTTATCTGTTCTTTATCATGTTTTTTTTATTGGATCCATATTATGTACCTTTGCATTTATGTTGATGTTTCTTGATCATTAGTGTGAGAGAATAATACATTTTTTTGTCACTCGCATACGTGTTTGTTATTTCTTGAATACTAAATTCAGTCTCAAAGGGTGTTAGCTCGATTATGTTACACCCATACATTCACAATACTGTTATGATCACTGATGTTCTGAACATTTAGTTCTTAATTATACACTTTAGAAACAAATGCAAACAAGAGATCTGCGTGGCTTTTGGGTTGTTTGTTTATGGTAATGATGTACACAAATTGCTATTCTGTGACAATCAAGATTTTGGTACAATTACACACTGTTAGATGTTAGACATAAAAAAGCATAACTGTTTTCTACAAAAAGGAAAATAGGCATCAGAGGTCATCAACTTGACACAAATATAAACCTCATTTAGACACTGTTTCAAAACAAAAGACATTTTTCTCCATGCTATCACTGTTTATTAGGCGTAATGTGCAAATGCAGAATCTCTTTCACCAGTCAGCTTTATAGAGGTGTATTAACCAATCTGTGTTTAATCCATAAGAACAGGTTCCACAACAGAGGGGAAAAACCATTGGCTTTACTTTTAGATGTCAATTTGTTTTATTAAAAGCAATATCTGTTAAGAATTTAAGGCATTTTTTTTGGGAAGAGAGAGGAATCTATTTCATCTATGTGTTTAATCTATTGAGAATCAAAATCAGCCCTTATCGCACCTTGACTGATGTTGAACAAAGAATACTGTCCTAATAGGTTGAATGCAACCAATAATCCACTTCCATCACACAATTTATCAACGGATGAAGGGTTATGCTGAGACATGGAGTGAATTTACTCTATGTACTGTATTTTTTCTGTGATGATGAAAAGCTTAGCCTCAAATGGGAGATCAGGTGTGTACCTTAAATTCATGAGACTCATGATTAAATTGGGAGGGTTGACAATTCTGGTAAAATTTAATGAAAAAAAAAAGAAAATGCAGGTAATGGCCTGAAATCTAAGCAGGACATTTGCACACAAGTTGAATTATTCTTATCAAATTTCATTTGTCTACCTCAAGAAGTTCTTGCCAAATTGTTCTGACAGTTTCATACAAATCCAAATAGTTAAAACATTTGTGATAAAAACTGAAATAAAAATTGCTGTAATGACCTGAACATCTAAAGCTAGCCATCTAAATATGCATACAAATATGCTAGACACATTTCTTTTGTCTACAATGCACACATTTTTAGCAATCATGCAAATAAGTCTCTTCGGGCTGGCTGATGGATGGATGGACACATTCCAATAAAGATGCCCCCCTAATCCCACAATGACCAGAACCAGCACTGGCAAACACATAAACGCCATTGGCAAACAGTGAGGGCATACAAACATATGCAAAAAGATATTGTTTTTGTTGCTGTTGTTGTTGTAGGGTTTAATGCCATTTTTCAGCACATGATAGGCTATAAATGGCAGCCAGTATTAATGGTGGAGGAAGAACCCGGGAAAATCCGGGAAAGAACCACTGACCCATGAGAAGTTACTGGCAAGCTTTCTCAGATACCCACAATGGCCAAATCAGAGACTCAAACACATGCAGACAGAGGTGAGATTGCAGTGATTCTTAACAGAGAGCGCTTTAGACCACTTGGCCACTCAGGGCCCCTGGTAAAATGCTAAGTTCCTACTTTTTTTCTTCTTCAAATTGTGGGGAAATAAAGTGTTGCAGAATTATTCCTATATTATGTGAACAAAATAAAATCAGTCAAACTTAGGAAGTGATTCATACATGGAGAATCAGTGCATAAAAACGCTTTTTTTATTTGGAAGCAAACTGCTGAGTTAACCCTTTAGCTACGACTACCGCATCTAAGCATCTACTGTAAATAGCTCTCAAATACCAGTGACGCATATCTGCAGTGCCGAAAAACCTAGCTTACAACCCCAGTGTCGCACAGATGTGTAAAGTTCAGCAGTACTCGAAAAACCAGTGATGCTAATGTGCGCAGAATACCTACGTGTTAACTAAACGTTGATTGGTTGAAAGTACGAAAGTTTACACATTTTTGATTATCATAACCAATGAGAGGATTGTTTACTCGACATTTTGATATAAGTTTGAATGCTGAGAGGTTAAATTTAGACACACTAAAATGAATTTTCCGCGGTTTATGAAACACGTGTTTTCGAGATGAACAAAGATGGATTCCGATTCAGATATGAGCAACTTTAACGGGTCCAGTGCAAGTGATATCGAAAAGTTTAATGGATCATAATTAGAAAATGGATCAGATATTGATTTCAACATCAGATATAAACGATTTTTAATCGGATGACAAGGCAGACGTAGTTTCAATTGTACAATGGAGTGACGACCTCGCCGTATTCGAAATCAATGTTTTTGATTCTTACGTTGGTTCAACAGACAACAATCAAGCTTAGACCAGTGAATGAAAGATTTTTTACTCAGATTAATTCCTGAATATCTGGTAGAGAATCTTGTGAAAGAAAGAAACAATGTTGTTAAGAAAATAGGGGACCAAAAGCAAGACATGAAATGGTATGAAATCAGCATCACATATGTGGGCATTAGTCCTACATGTAAGACATAGAACATGGTAATTTTGCTATACATATATTGTAATATACTTGATAACGTCGTCATTTATGTGTGGATAATTACTGTTTTGAGAGGTACCAATTGCAACATTTTAATTAGAGTGGATTTCATTCATGTTTTTATATGTACATATGAAAATATTGGATTTATTTTATGGAATTCAAAACAGTTTATGTGACTGGGATTTCTTATATGAAGGGATATAGGAGTATATATAAAGTAGAAATATATGAATAACAGACACTATACAAGATAATCTGTTTTTTATTTCACTTAAATCTAGTAAAAACTATTGAAATAATGAATATAAAATGTAACCATGTTTTTATTGTCAATTTCTGTAGTCAGCCTTGATGATGTTCTAGTATTCAGCCTAGCAATCAGTCTCAGTAGTCTTGAGTAACTGATATGATAGCACAGAGCAGTAGTGAAACTACACAACAGCTCTAGTAGTTAAAGGGTTAAACAGACATAAAAATAAAAGACCCCTTTGCACTTTTTAACTATTTTGTTCCTCATAAATAATCTGATGCAAATTTAACTAGGTTAAACTTGAAGAATAAATGATTGTGAAAAGATTCTAAGCACAGAATATTTATGGCCAAGTAAGAGATAGCAGTTTGTTGTTTATACATGTACATGAAGGTTCTATGTGTAGAATATTAATGGTCAAGTAAGAGAAAGTAGTTTGTTGTTTATACATGTCTATATAGGTTATAAGTACACATCATTAACGGTCAAGTAAGAGAAAGTAATTTGTAGCTTATATGTGTATATTAATGGTCAACCAAGAGAAAGTAGTTTGTTGTTTATACATGTCTATTTAGGTTATAAGTGCACAGTATTAATGGTCAATTAAGAGAATGTATTTTGTTTCTT
The DNA here is from genome assembly GCA_029339505.1 of Unio delphinus. Taxonomy (NCBI): domain Eukaryota; kingdom Metazoa; phylum Mollusca; class Bivalvia; order Unionida; family Unionidae; genus Unio; species Unio delphinus. The sequence continues at coordinate 4,004,764 of JAQISU010000002.1, read as the reverse complement.
ATACGTATGTGAAGGTTCTATATTAATGATCAAGTAAGAGATAGTATTGTGTAACTTATATGTGTATATTAATGGTCAAGAAAGAATATTTTGCTACTTATACATGTATGTGAATGTTCTATGTGTAGAATATTAATGGTTAAGTAAGAGAAAGTAGTTTGTTGATAATAAATGTCTATATAGGTTATAAGTACACAGTATTAATGGTCAAGTAAGAGAAATATTTTCTTGCTTTGTAGCTTCTATATGTAAGTAGTTTTACCTGTTCTCTATCTCTGAGTCTGTCCATCAGGAACTGTATTGGGAGTCCCTTGTCAAACTCACTCTCCTTATGAAGGTAATTTGACTGAAAATAGAATTTGATAAGTGTACATCATTGTAAACAGACAAGAAAAATAATCAACTAATTACTTTGCAGTGTTGGCCATAAAATAAGGATTGATGCAGATTCCCAATGAGGGCATTTGGATAAAACCACATAAGAAATGCATGATGTTGCAATTTATAAAAAAAGGGTAAACTTTCAGGATCTCTGGGTGTGTGAAAAACATGTAATTGATATCAAACAGGTAAACTTTCTGGGTTTTGTGTGAAAAACATGTAATTGATATCAAAACATTTATCAGATGTAACTGTCCTTTTGGCATCCATCTCCCACCCCCACCCAATTAAAAATCAAAAACAGGTCTCAAACTTAAATTCCAAATGTGTTCTAAAAAATGAAAATGAAGACTTTACATTTCATTTATGCTCTTTTTTTGCCTTAACATTATTTTTGGATCCAAAATATATGTCTGTAGTCCAAAAAGCAGTAAACTTTGATAACCCTTAGTCCTTTACAGTGGACTGTTGGCTTAATATACAATCAGGAATGCACATCTGAATCAATACAAAAATTTCTCATTGACAGGAATAAATCCCATGTTAGGTAAGTATTTCAGTGTTCTATCTATATAAAACTTGTTTGGCAAATGGAAAGTGTATTCTGATGTCATGGCAGGCTTGGTGACATTGGATGGCATTACCAAGATTTTAATATGCGACATTCTGTTGGGATTTTGAGGGTTTTTACTTGCACAAGATGCCACAATTTCTTTTAATGAATTTAACATTATTATTACACCAACTTACACAAATAGGGGCCAAATGGTATAATTTAGAGTAATTCAATCCATAACTTATGTAAAGAAAGCCCAACTGATACAATTTATAGCAGTTCAGTCCATAACTTAAAGAAAGAAAGGCAACATGGTACAATTTATTGCAGTTCAATCTATAACTTAAACAAATAAGGGCCAAATGGAACAATTTACAGTAATTCAATTCATAACTTATGTAAAGAAAGGACAAATGGTACAATTTATAGCAGTTCAGTCCATAACTTATATGAAGAAAGCCCACATGATACAATTTGTAGTATTGGAATAGGAGGGAGAGAAGAAAGAAATAGAGGATCTCTAATAGGTAATTAATTTATTTAATACTGAATTTATTCAAACATTTTCACTAATTTAATATTAAATCATTACCCAATTAAGATTCGGTTTATCACATGTTTTATTTTACTGGAAACAGTTTAGTTAGAAACAAGAAAAGATTGTTTATTCTGGCTCGCTGCAACTTTCAGTTGTTGTTGTTTTAGTAGGGTTTAACACCATTTTTCAGCACATGAAAGGCTATACATGGCAGACAGTATTAATGGTGGAGGAAGAAACCAGTAAAAAAAGCCGGAAAGAATCTCCAACTATTGCAATACTACTGGCAAGCTCTCTTACATACCCACATTGGCCAAATCTGAGGCTCAAACCATAAAGACAGATTTGAGATGGCAGTGATCCGTAACGGAGATCGCTTAAGACCACTCTGCTACTCAGGGCCCTGCACCTTTCAGTTGTTGCATAGAAATAAAATATTCCAAGAAGGAAGTTGAGTTGTATTATATGCAATATTTAAAGATAAATTTTTGTACATGTAATTCAAAGAGCAACAGTCCTTCCAAATCAACAGAACATTGAAGAAAAAAACAGTTTTTCAACATTGGATCTCTGATGGAAATTCCTGTGTGATACATAGTTCACTCAGGTTAGGTTAGACATGCTATAAACACCAACTTCAATGAGAATATTTACAGTGATTACACTTAAAGTGTGCAGATTTTATCAATATAGATGCAGTATTAGATACAGCAGAAAAATAAAAAAAAACATTTAAGGTGTTGGATATTTATGTGAAGGGATGATCACAATACTAAATCCCAGAGTGCCTTGCTGAGCATAGTAACTCCAGATTTAATGTATACTACTGAAAAATTTATTTCACCTGTGGACTGGCTTTGTTGGCATTCAATTCAAAAGTGAGGTAAGTTTATTACTCATATAGGCTAACATTCAACATTCTCATGGCATAGGATGCATAAATAGGTTTTGAACCCCTAAGCCCTTAATCCATTTAAGATTTACATAAAGTTATATGTTAACATCCTGACATATTACAAATATCAAACTGCACACACTCTAAGAACCATATACCAACTATGTGTTAATGTAAACTGAAAATAATACTCATCAAAATATTATCATCTAAGAATTCATTCTTAGATTTCCATTCCAATCATATCCCTAGTTTCAGAATAGGCCTAGATTTCCATTCCAATCATATCTCTACTTTCAGAACAATAGGCCTAGATTTCCATTCCAATCATATCCCTACTTTCAGAACAATAGGCTTAAATTTCCATCCCAATCATATCTCTACTTTCAGAACAATAGGCCTAGATTTCCATTCCAATCGTATCCCTACTTTTAGAACAATAGGCTTAGATTACTATTCCAATTGTATCCCTACTTTCAAAACAATAGGCTTAGATTTCCATTCCAATCATATCCCTTTTTTCAGAACAATAGGCTTAGATTTCCATTCCAATCATATCCCTACTTTCAAAACAATAAGCCTAGATTTCCATTCCAATCGTATCCCTATTTTCAAAACAATAGACTTAGATTTCCATTCAAATCATATCCCTACTTTCAAAACAATAGGCTTAGATTTCCATTCCAATCATATCCCTACTTTCAGAACAATAGGCTTAAATTTCCATCCCAATCATATCTCTACTTTCAGAACAATAGGCCTAGATTTCCATTCCAATCGTATCCCTACTTTCAGAACAATAGGCTTAGATTACTATTCCAATTGTATCCCTACTTTCAAAACAATAGGCTTAGATTTCCATTCCAATCATATCCCTTTTTTCAGAACAATAGGCTTAGATTTCCATTCCAATCATATCCCTACTTTCAAAACAATAAGCCTAGATTTCCATTCCAATCGTATCCCTATTTTCAAAACAATAGGCTTAGATTTCCATTCCAATCATATCCCTACTTTCAAAACAATAAGCCTAGATTTCCATTCAAATCATATCCCTACTTTCAAAACAATAGGCTTAGATTTCCATTCCAATCATATCCCTACTTTCAAAACAATAAGCCTAGATTTCCAACCAATCATATCCCTTCTTTCAAAACAATAGGCTTAGATTTCCATTCAATAGGGCATTCTCTAAATAAATCAGCAAGCATCTCCATGCCATTTATAACAAAGAACAACACTGTATGTAATGCAATAATGTAATATATGTACAATTGTACTACCTTACGGGTTACACTGTTGTTAAATAGTTTAAAAAGATGTACTAAATAAACATATTTATGTTTAAACAATTCACTGCATAAAGGTCTCTTAGAACTCAATCATTAGCAAGATCATTAACAACTAAACTCTAAATATGTAAAGCTTATAAGGAAACCAGTTTGAAGTACGCCTATGGTCTACAATATTTGATTAATTGCCAATTATGATGTCTGATGTATAGGATTATTGAAATATAACATATTTTATTCTTTTTCAATAAAATACTTTGTTTTCTGCATGGTCTGATGGATGTGGAAAAGAAATTTCATATCAGTACAGATTTACAAATAAGTAACATTTAAATACAGTCTCTATAAAATATATGCCTGTCTACTCTGATCACTCATATTCTTCTTATTAAAATGATGCAAATTTTTAAACTGCATCTATAAATGACTATTATTCCACATGGAAAATGCTTTCTATGGGTCCCATGTATGTTTTACTGGAATAGCCCTAAGTAGACGCATTTTTAAAACTAATACAGGTATAATGAAATACATACATACTTTATTTTAAAACTAATACAGGTATAATGAAATACATACATACTTTATTTTAAAACTAATACAAGTATAATGAAATACATACATACTATATTTTAAAACATTAGATCTTGGGTAGTGCACAAAAAGGCACAAAAATGCAAATGATAATATTAAGAGGTACAATTAATACAGTGAAAATGTTTTTGAGACAAATTTAGGACCAACAAAATTTGTTTAGAGACACTACATTTAATTAAAACAAAATGAGGAAATACACAGATTATCACACTTGTTCAACATTTAGTATACTTCTATCTTTAAAATTTAATTAAATATGTGGGATTAAAGATAACTTCCAATCTGTTTGTTAATATATTTTGTAAAGTGTTTTTTTATTATTAATTGCATTGTATTTAGTAATATCAGCCAGTGGCCTAAATTACTGAATAAAGTATTATTATTATTATTATTGTACAAACTGCAAGTGTATGAAATTCTACCTTTGTCAAATCCATGTTTAGTACCACTGCCATATTGTCTAGAATGGTTCCCTTCTCAAGTTCCACTTCTGTGAAGGCTTTCTTGTTCCAATCAAAGATGATAAATGTACAGTCTTCACAGGAATACTTACACATCAGGCCAAGTAGAACACCAACTTCTCTCATCTGAAAGATCAAAGGAGATACAAAAGTCCCTCACTATATACCCTCAGTTACCATTGTCCCTCTTCTAAAATGCCTCAGTTTACCATTGTCTCTCTTATAAAGCCTCTCTGCTTACCATTGTCTCTCTTATAAAACACCAAAGTTTACCACTACCCATGAACTTCATAATAAAGCTGATCCACAAGACATAAAGTTTATAAATTAGGGATACCCTAATAATTGAAATAAAAAAGACCGACAAGGAAACTTAATGCAAACAAACCTATTTAATTATCTACAAAATAAACACATAACAAATTAGCTAGCCGTCTTAAATATTATATTTCTTGCACATGTATTTGAAAAGATGATGATAGAAACTTGTTCACTGGGACAGATTCTAAAATTTAATTGAAAAATGCATCTTAAAATAGATTTTGATTAAATTAAATATAAAATATTCCTAATCATTGTTGATCTAAAGGCGTCATTAAAAACAAAAAACAACAAGAACTTAAAATAACTCTAAGGTACATTAACAATTGAACCCAATATTCAGATTATGTCAAACAGTATTCAAAAGAATTATGTCAGGTAATATCTAAACAATTCAGATCATTGGTTGATAAATTTGTAACACAATTTCACATTTTCATGAATTATGCAGGACACATAAATGAATCAAAACTTTCTCAATTTATATAAAAGTAACATATAATATTTGTTTTTCTATAATGCTACTTGTTATATGCTCATTTATTTCTCTGATAACTTTACTTTGTAAGAATTTTTCAGTATTTTACAATACTGCACTCACATGCACTTCATACTGCACTCACATGTGCCCAATAGTGTTTTAGTAACTAATTTGTTAACAAATCATGTACACCCACATAATAAGCACTTTATGTTTTGGGTGTTTATTGATCACTGGTTTGAAAGCTGGCAAGGACAAGCTATGCTTGCTAGTTGATGAAAAGGTAGAAGAGGCAACTCCAACACAAACCAGATTCAACTTTCAAGTGCAGCAAGGACTACTGTATTATCATCAATATTCGTGGGGGATCAATTTTCGTGGTTTTCGTGGTTGCCACAAACCACGAATTTAAATCCCCAACGAAAAATGAGCCACATAGGTTGATGATCCCCCCCCCCCCAATTCCCGACCCCTTTTTTACAGTGTTTCATTTAAGTAAGGATAGATAGAAAATATAAAAAAAGCATAACATATTCAAACAATAGTAATACTAAACAGAAAGAAAGAAAGAAAAAATACTAGTAATACAAAATAACTGCATATGAAAATTAGATTTAATACTTATTCAAGTCGATCCTTCAATCTAGTGCAGCTGTTGTTTAAACATTTAAATCCTTCTGAAAGCACATTTCATTTTATCCATCCATTTTAAATCCAATAGAACAACAATCCTGTAAACGACCTCGCCCAATGCTTGGTGATGCTGATGTGCCCACCGTAACGTGCCAGCTGGCTGCGAGCATGCAGGGTAATCACAGCCTCTGCCCCAGCCATTACAATCCTAATATTTATAACTCCTCCATTAATTCTAACTTTCTTGATCCAGTCCTGTACCTCTAATTCAAGCATGCTTCCTAGCATCAAAGGATTGCCCCGGGGTGATTTTGGTAAATTTAAACGTTCTTGCGCATCTTGCTTTTTTTAACTTTATGTATTGGTCCCGCATACTCCGTACAGTGGTCTCACTGATAGTACAACTCAGATCGCTACTGAATTTGCGGGCTGCCTTGGCAACACCATTATCGATGGAATATCTGGCTATCTTTGCCCGTAATTCCTCGCTATAACAGTTATACTCTCCTCGCTTTCTTTTCCGGGACACAGACTGAAGCAGTGGTTCTACTGCGTCATTAGATGCCTGGTAAGCGAGAGCCTGCGCCGGGTTCTCAGTTTCTGATGGGTTAGGAAGTCCAGGAACCGAGGGTGATCTAAGTTGAATTTTACCACTCTATAGCCACTGTGTTAACGCCATGATAGTCATAAAGTACTGATATTGCAACTTTATGGACAGTGGTTTAAGAGATCATTCAAATGTACTTTAATAACTGATTGCTCTGGTTTTGTTGGCGGCGTCGGCTTCCTTTGATCTTGAACACTCAAACGAAAACATGGCGAAACTGATTAATCCTGACGGGTGTTTGATATGTGCTCACATAGGTGAAAGTATTGTTTTAGTGTTGTTGGCTGAGTCTGCTTTGACAGATGTTAATCACTTGGTCAAAAACACATTGTAAGTATTGAACTTGCCGGGTCTTAGATATGTACTCATACAGGTGGTAGTATTGTTTTAAACATTAATGTGACCGCCGTTTGCGTCGGCATCGTTTTATTCTTTTGTATTCTTTATTTGGGGTACTTGTAGAGGTTAAACTATGAAATTAACTACCTTATAATATGCAAAATTTGACAGGCAAAACCACGAATTTACGTCCCCACGAAAATGCCTTTTTTTTCAAAACCACGAAAATTGAGCCCAACGAAAATAAATGATACTACAGTATCTCTCTCATTTTGGGCTACATAGCCACTACAGATGCTACACAACCACCAACTGGGACATCTCTCATGGGCATACTTCCATTGTCTCTACAGACTAACGTATGCCAACAAAACAATAGCTATAGATGCCAGAGTGGGTCCTTACAAAAAACATTCATGTGAAAAGGCATAAACTGTCTTAGCTTGTAATAAGAATGGCAAAAATTATATTTACATTGTTACAACTGTATTGTAATTCTGACTATATTCCAAGTGTAATTACATACTCCTTACTGTTCTGAAAATGAAATAAACATTATATTCCATAGCATTTTTTTAAAATAATTGCTTATTTTCCCCATATTATGATTTCAAACGGTCAATGACAGAAAGGCACACTTGCAGAATTAGCACAGATAAATCCAGTCACAAAATTTTGTAGAATCATCAAAAATACAAAATCTATTAATTCTAGATCATATGGATATGTTGATGCAATGTGCATTAATTCACAAAATGACTCACTCCAAATTTAAATTTTTTAAGTAGACCAAAACACCATTTTCTTTGTAAAGTTACGTCTAGCGCATGACTAATTTAAAATTTATCTGGATGGAGATCTGTGTGCATTATTAATGTTGCATACATTCAGTTACTTTGTTTCTTGTAGAGTATTTTTGTTTATATAATTAAGCCTTAGGTAGAATAAGAAAATGAGCATATAATAAAAAAAGTTACTGCATTTGTATGAGAAAATATTAACTCATTTTGTCAGAATGATATACTCCCATGGTTGTGCAATATTTCCATCTGAAAAACTTGTTCGTATTTTCCTATATAAATGCAGTAACCTATAAATCCTAAATAAACTAAATTTTCTTGCAAACACTCTATAATGGTAAATATGTTATGACTTTTACTTCAAAAGAGTTTACATACAGTTCTTGGTTTCCCCAGGCCTCTGGCTGCAGTACATGGGATGTCCATGTTGGTACTGACATCACACATAATAACCGTCTTCCCTCTTATGGGTTGGACATTGTATGTTGTGGCTATCTTTACTGCAGTATCCAGCGCTTTCAGATAACGATTGATCAGTCTGGTATCATAGGGGGTCTCCCTGCAAAACAGTTTATATTATATGTGCTTGAGTTTAGAAAAACTAATCTATTAAAGCAATTTAAAATTAAAAAAAGAAATACCCAAGAAATCAACAGAAGCTATGTCAAATGGTTTATACAAGGCAAGGTCCATTAACAAAATTAGTCAATGACAAGAAAATATGTGGCCAGCTGCTAACTATAGCAAGTAATACTACTAGAGATGACTTCTACTTCATGAAAATGAATACACAGTACCCCCCAATACTACTAGAGATGACTTTTACTTCATGAAAATGAATACATAGTACCCCTCAATACTACTAGAGATGACTTCTATTTCATGAAAATGAATACATAGTACCCCCCAATACTACTAGAGATGACTTTTACTTCATGAAAATGAATACATAGTACCCCCCAATACTACTTGAGATGACTTCTACTTCATGAAAATGAATATACAGTACCCCCCAATACTACTAGAGATGACTTCTACTTCATGAAAATGAATATATCTTACCCCCTAATATTACTAGAGATGACTTCTACTTCATGAAAATGAATACATAGTACCCCCAATACTACTAGAGATGACTTCTACTTCATGAAAATGAATATATCGTACCCCACAATATTACTAGAGATGACTTCTACTTCATGAAAATGAATATATCGTACCCAACAATATTACTAGAGATGACTTCTACTTCATGAAAATGAATATATCATACCCCCCAATAATACTAGAGATAACTTCAACTTCATGAAAATGAAGATATCGTACCCCCCAATACTACTAGAGATGACTTCTACTTCATGAAAATGAATATATCATAGCCCCCAATATTACTAGAGATGACTTCTACTTCATGAAAATGAATATATCGTACCCCCCAATAATACTACAGATGACTTCTACTTCATGAAAATGAATATATCGTACCCAACAATATTACTAGAGATGACTTCTACTTCATGAAAATGAATATATCATACCCCCCAATACTACTAGAGATAACTTCAACTTCATGAAAATGAATATATCATACCCCCCAATATTACTAGAGATGACTTCTACTTCATGAAAATGAATATATCGTACCCCCCAATATTACTAGAGATGACTTCTACTTCATGAAAATGAATATATCGTACCCCCCAATAATACTAGAGATGACTTCTATTTCATGAAAATGAATATATCGTACCCCCCAATATTACTAGAGATGACTTCTACTTCATGAAAATGAATACATAGTACCCCCCAATATTACTAGAGATGACTTCTACTTCATGAAAATGAATATACAGTACCCCCCAGCATTATTAGATCATTTAATTTCATAACAGTTTGTAAGAGTGACTGCAAAATGAAGGAAATGAAATAATTTTTAAAAAACATTACACCAATAACACCACCAACATTTGATCTGCATGTAAATTCAAATTCAAAACTTCAAAATTGTAAAATTGTATTTTCATGTCTCAAATATATTTAGTGCTTATCTATTATTTAAACAGATAAGTAAAGTTAATATACTTTGGCTTAGTCTTCTCTTCTTTCTTCTTTTTCATTCTGTCAAGCCACCAATTCTTCTCTCCTGTATGACCCCTCCCTCGACCTCGACCTCTACCTCGACCACGTCCTCTTGTAGGAGTGCTTGCTGTGTCTTTGAATGCCTTGCTTTCTGCTTCCTCAACAATAGCTTTTTCTGCAAGCACAACATTTTTACATAGAGGATGAAATAGTTACACTGATTGAAAGAGAAAAGTGCTAGCAGTTTTTATGCCCTCATCACTAAATGTGTATTGGAGAGTACTGTCAATATTTATGTCCTTTTCACCATGAGTGTGTATTAAAAGAGTACTGTCAATGATTATGCCCTCTTCACCATGAGTGTGTATTGGATGAGTAATGTCAATGTGTATGCACTCTTCATCATGAGTGTGTATTGTAAGAGCACTAACAATGTTATATCCTCTTCACCATGAGTGTATTGGAAGAGTACTGTCAATGTTTATATCTTTTTCACCATGAGTGTGTATTGGAAGAGTATTGTCAATGCTTATGTCCTTTTCACCATGAGTGTGTATTGGAAGAGTACTGTCAATGTTTATGCCCTTTTCACCATGAGTGTGTATTGGTGTAATACTGTAAATTTCTATATACTCTGCATAAGAAGAATAGGGATTATAGCTATACCCTCCTCGCTAAATGAGCACTGGGAAAATATTGACAAAATAATTCTATACATTCATCACTATGTGAGCATTGGGAAATTACTGGCAATATAATTCTATACACTCCTCACATTTGGGAGAATACTGACAACAGAATTCTATACACTCCTCACATTTGGGAGAATACTGACAACAGAATTCTATACACTCCTCACATTTGGGAGAATACTGACAACAGAATTCTATACACTCCTCACATTTGGGAGAATACTGACAACAGAATTCTATACACTCTTCACATTGGGAAATTACTGGCAATATAATTCTATATACTCCACACATTGGGAGAATACTGACAATAAAAATCTATACCCTCCTCACATTGGGAGAATACTGACAATTATATACACTCCTCATATTGGAAGAATACTGACAATATAATTCTATACACTTCTTGCACTGGGAGAGTACTGACAATATCTATAAACTCCTCACTATGTAAGCAATGTGAGAATACTGACAATAGAATTATATACCCTCATCTCATTGGGAAAATACCGACAACAAAATTCTATACCCTCCTCACATTTGGAGAATACTGACAATATAATTCTATACACTCCTCACGTTGTGTGAATACTGACAATTATATACACTCCTAACATTGGGAGAATACTGACAATTATATACACTCCTCACATTGGGTGAATACTGACATATTAAATAATTATATACACTCCTTACACTGGAAGAAAACTGACAATATCTATACACAGTCCTTACTATGTGATCACTGTGAGAATACTGACAATAGAATTCTATACACTTATCTTCATGTCAGCATTGGGACAATAGTATCAATTGTTATGCACCATTCACTCGCTCCATGTGCACAGAGATAATACTGCCAATTGGCTAGCTCACTGTGTGTATTGTGGAAATGCAATTACTTCTATGCCCTCGTCACTCTTCACCTTTTGTGTATTTTGAAAATACTGCCAAATCTGATTATTTAGGATATGAATTCTTGTGGTTAAAAAGTAAGTGATATTTTTATAGATACAGTATATACATTTGTTTTATACAGAAGCAAAACTAGGAGTTTAAAAGCTACATGCTTTCCACATAATAAATCTTGGTCAGGGAAAAGCTACATGCTTTCCACATATGGGTAGATGTTAATTGTTTAAATACTTGGATTGGGAAGGGATTCATTATTTTCCAAAAAAGAGTTGCTATTACCTGGGTGGTTTCCATAGAAGGAAAACTGTTAATTGGATGTTTTCCATAAAAGTAAAACTGTTAATTGGGTGTTTTCCATAAAAGTAAAACTGTTAATTGGGTGTTTTCCATAAAAGTAAAACTGTTAATTTGGTGTTTTCCACATAAGGAAAACTGTTAATTGGGTGCATTCGATAGAAGAAAAACTGTTAATTGGGTGTTTTCCATTGAAGGAAAACTGTTAATTGGGTGTTTTCCATAAAAGGAAAACTGTTAATTGGGTGTTTTCCATAAAAATAAACTGTTAATTGGGTGTTTATATTCTTGTACAGGGTAGGATAATGTTTTCCACATAAGAGTGCTCTTAGATGGGGAAGGAGTACCTGTACACATGAGTGTAAATGTTCATTGAGTGTTTAAATTCTTGGATGGGGAAGGGGTACATATTTTTCACAAAAGGATAACTGTTATTTTGGTGCTTATAATTGGTATCCATGAAAAAAGAAAAGAAATTCATGCTCCACATAAGACAGCAATTTTACATCAACCTGTTTGCAGATGTACAAACTGTGAACCAGAAGCTGTCAACATCAACAAAAACTAACTCCTTGTAGTCACCGTTTTCATTTAAATCTCCCCTACCCCTAAGGCATCTTACTTTAACAATGGACAAATTTTCCCGTAACAACATAGTCGTTACCAATGCCTTCTTTTCATTTTTCAAACCTATTAATATGAGCAGAAAATGCTCACAATGTTGTAGTGTTTATCTATATGGACTTAGTACTAACAGAATATGTTTTTCTAAACTTTTTGTTTGGAAATAGTTGGGGGAGAAGAGGGCTGATATATCTTAAGTTGTATATAGAATATTATATATATATATATATATATATATATATATATATATATATATATATATATATATATATATATATATATATATATATATATATATATATATATATAACTTTCAACACACTTTCTAAAGATATACTTATAAGTGTGTCAGTATATTCTGAATCATTTTCTTCATTAAAAAGTCTATTAATTGACATTCTGAAGCCAAAGTTAAGAATGCTAATCATTACATTTATGCCTCTGGGACAAATAGAGATTTCCTATATAAGGCTAAAAATATGTCATGTTTTCTGCTTCCAAAGGCAAATCTTTCTAGAATAACAAGTACAGGTCAGATTATGTTCAATCTGAGTCACAGCATTTGTTACTCCATTGTATCTGATAGTATTCAGTGTACTTCAGTCATATATATATATATCATTAGAACTACATCTTGATAGATTGCTCTCTCCTGTAGGCCTACTCAGTTGAACTACATCTCTATTTCACGGTCTTTAAATTGTCTACAGGAATTTTCAAAAAGTTGAGAACTAATTAAACTTATAGCAGGCCCGCACCTAGGAAATTCTGGGCCCCAGGCAGCTGACAGAGTTTGGGCCCCTTTCGTGTTTCAAAAAAAAAACTCGAAAAAGGGCGGGCCCCTATCTAGCTCGGGCCCCTGACAAGTGCTATGGTTGTCCCCCCTAGGTGCAGGCCTGCTTATAGCAATCTGATTTTTTAGAAAACAAGGCATACTCAGATGGATATCTCACATCTTTGCACATGAATATCAAAAAGTTTACAAGGAGTACTCACATGAATATCTCATATCTTTGCACATGGTGACATATTAAAATGTTTACAATGAGTAATCATATGGATATCACAGCTTTGCACACAGATATAAAAACAGTTTACAAGGAGTACTCATGTGTATATCTCGCATCTTTGCACACAGATATAAAAACAGTTTACAAGGAGTACTCATGTGTATATCTCGCATCTTTGCACACAGATATAAAAACAGTTTACAAGGAGTACTCACATGAATATCTCACATCTTTGCACACAGATATAAAAAAAGTTACAATGAGTACTCACATGTATATCTCACACTTTCACACACACAGATAGACGTCAAGTATACTATGCCAAAAGAAGCAGAAAACAAGGCTTATCCGATAAATTGCTGTTGTAAAATCAGCATATCCAGTAAGGAATGAAAATACGTAAACCCAAATATTTATTTATTTATTTAACAGAATACATTTCTCTGCTTAAATTAATCATCAAAATTAGTATCGACAGTATGATTAAACTTCATCAGTCACCACTGACATAGTGCATGAATGAAAAAGTATATAACACATACTGAGTAGACCTAAATTATCAATATTTCTGAAATTAATTATGATTACATATTTTTGTTCAAGTCTGCATTAGAAATGAATAACTTTATGTTGAAGATATGATGATCTTCAAAAGAGGAATGAAGAACAAAAACGTCTTTATTTATAACCGATATGAAAAATAGTACTTACATGTACATCTCACAGTTTATGTTGGTTTCAAAGCATGTCTAGATTTGACTTTACTATTACCTGACGAAAGATAATGGCGGGCAATGTATGTGCTGTATGTTAAATATCAACCAAAACACTTTATATCTGGTTAAAATTGAATTTTTCATTGCCATATTAAGACATGACATTGGCACATGCATGCCATGTCAATGAAATACCAATCTGAACTCTTATTGATATAGCAACATTTTCTTATAGCGGTAATTCTATCCATGGAAAAGTATTTTCTGCCAGAATTTTGGACTGTTCAGAGGCTAGTCCCCTATCAGGGAGAAAAACTGAAATGTGGAAGACAAGTTCACCAGGAATAATAGGAGAAAAACTGAAATATAGAAGACAAGCCTTCTGGATTTATCATGGAAGAAACAATGAAAGGTATAAGTAAACACCAATGTGTTGTGGGAGAAACAGAGAAATATATATGGCAAGCCACCTGGATTAATAATGGAAGAAACACTGAAATGTACATGACAAGCCCACTCCCACCCCGATTTATCATTAGAGAAAAACTGAAATGTACAAGGCAAGTCCCCTGGATTTATCATGCAAAAATCAGGGATACAAAAATTTGTTAATTTGAGTGTGTTTATGAAGGATTTATCCTATAAAATGTTCCATCTGTTGTTTTCAGTTGGATTTCTGACTATGAGTAGATTTAGAGAAATATTTGAAACGATCTGTTGCCTAGCTGTGTATTTGAGTAGTAACACCCAAGGGCTAGTTCAACATATAAAATTAGTACCCAAAGGTTAGTTCTGACCGCTTCAAAAACTAACTGTATTATATTATATAAGGATCAATGTGGCCATTTATCTCCAATATATTAGGCATTGTAAACAAAAATAAAAATATTTCACTTACGACTTTCCTCATATTCTTTCAAAAGCTGGTTCAGAACTTCATATGCTGAAAAGAAACGGAAAGGGAACTGCTTGCTGTTCACTACTGCTCCCTATAAAGAAAGAAAAAAAAAAAGAGTATTATCCAAAACAATTTTTAATAACAAAATGACAATAGCAAACAGATTACCATATATACAGCAAAATGACAATAGCAAACAGATTACCATATATACAGCAAAATGACAATAGTAAACAGATTACCATATATACAGCACAATGACAATAGGAAACAGATTACCATATATACAGCACAATGACAATAGCAAACAGATTACCATATATACAGCAAAATGACAATAGTAAACAGATTACTATATATACAGCACAATGACAATAGGAAACAGATTACCATATATACAGCAAAATGACAATAGGTAACAGATTACCATATATATATAGCAAAATGACAATAGTAAACAGATTACCATATATACAGCACAATGACAATAGGAAACAGATTACCATATATACAGCACAATGACAATAGGTAACAGATTACCATATATACAGCAAAATGACAACAGGAAACAGATTACGATATATACAGCAAAATGACAACAGGAAACAGATTACGATATATACAGCAAAATGACAATAGTAAACAGATTACCATATATACAGCAAAATGACAATAGTAAACAGATTACCATATATACAGCAAAATGACAATAGCAAACAGATTACCATATATACAGCAAAATGACAATAGTAAACAGATTACCATATATACAGCAAAATGACAATAGTAAACAGATTACCATATATACAGCAAAATGACAATAGGAAACAGATTACGATATATACAGCAAAATGACAATAGGAAACAGATTACCATATATACCTGCTTGTAAGTCGGGTCTACCTGACACAGATTTGCCATTGCATAAAGCACTGGTAGATCTGGATCTACACAGGTTTTAAAAGTAATGAGCACGACAAACATATTCTTTATGTATAGTTACATCATGCAATTGGACTAAGCATATATGGCACTAACTTGTGCCAATGTTTTATTTAAACTGGTTATGCATCTAAGACTCAACTTATAAGCAAGCATATATGGTACCTAATGTGTGCTAAGCTTATGTGTAAACTGCGAATTCAAACATCACTGATGCATGAAATATAAGTCAAAACTTACCAAATACCATCAATGTGTGAAATATATGATAAAACATACCAAATACCATCAATGTGTGAAATGTATGATAAAACTTACCAAATGTCATCAAAGTGTGAAATGTAGGTAACACTTATCTATTTTGAGATAAAATTGTTCTATTACTTCAGACATAATCCTTTACCAAGCTGGCTAATGATGACAGAGGTATCCACATTGATCAGAGTTGCAAGGGTGCAGCAATATCTATCATGACACAGGTGTCCACATTGATCAGAGTTTCAAGGGTACAGCAATATCAATAATGGCACAGGTGTCCACATTTATCCAAGTTGCAAGGGTACAGCAATATCTATCATGACACAGGTGTCCACATTAATCAGACTTGCAAGGGTACAGCAATATTTATCATAACACAGGTGTCCATATTAATCAGACTTGCATGGGTACAGCAATATTTATCATGACACAGGTATCCATATTAATCAGAGTTGCAAGGGTACAGCAATATCTATCATGAAACAGGTGTCCATATTAATCTGACTTGCAAGGGTACAGCAATATTTATCATGACACAGGTGTCCATATTAATCAGACTTGCAAGGGTACAGCAATATGTATCATGACACAGGTGTCCATATTAATCAGAGTTGCAAGGGTACAGCAATATCTATCAGATATTGGAATATCAATACGTTTATGCTGATACAAAAATCAATCACTACACTAATATTGCAACAGGTAAGATACAAAGCAAAATTTAATGATGAGATAATGTAAATTTGTTGATATTAACACAGATGAAGTTAATAGATTGACAAACGTATTAACATTTATAGAGAAACAAGTTGAGTTCAACTTCTGATGTAATGTGGCCAGATTTGACAATAAAATACAAGTTAGATCGAATGTATTCCAATTATTAAAAAGAAGGTCATTTATGGACAGGTGTTATAATCCATATCATTTCAGGATATTTCTATGATGACACATCATAGATGACACATCTTTCATTGTACCAAGAGTGCAATAGAAATTTCTAAAACTGACAGACAAGCAAATGTCAGTAAATCATCAATTATAAAGATTAAAGTGACCTTTATATGTCCAGATTTAACATGCATCTCCAATTTTTTTATGGTCCCCGAGTGGCTGAGTGGTCTAAAGTGCTCTCCATTACAGATCACTGCCATCTTACCTCTGTCTGCATGGGTTCGAGTCAAAGATTCGGCTAATGTAGTTATGTGAGAAAGCTTGCCAGTAGCTTCTCATGGGTCGGTGGTTCTTTCCAATGTTTTTCCCTTGTTCTTCCTCCACCAATAATACTGGCCGCCATGTATAGCCTATCGTGTGCTGAAAAATGGCGTTAAACCCTACAACAACAACGTTTAATTTTTCTTCACCAACTTTAATCACTGCAACATAAATAAAAGTGTAGATATATAAATTTCAATAGTGTAAGTCATAAACCTAGAGTTTAATGCTGTACAAATTCACACTGGTGTGTAAACATGTACATAAAAATAACCTTCCAACAGTATCATCTACTGTTTTAATTCAACTAAGGTTGCTTACAGTCAAGATGATAGAATTTACTAACCTCCTCAGTAAGCTTCTTGATGACCCAGTTATGGTGCTTCTCCGATATCCCTGCCTTAATCAAGTTCCTGAGGTTTCTCAACATGGCCATGAAGGGCAATTTTTTATGGTCTATGAAACAGAAAATAAGAGCTATATCAGCAAATTAGGTCATATTGTACCACAGCATTTATAGCTTTGAACTGATGTATGTTCATGGGTATCACCATTGTACCATAGCATATCTGCATTGAATTTTCATAGCTATGTGAAAATCGGTATTGCTGAGACAATTACGTCTGTATTAGTTGATTGTTCTGACACAAAGAGTTGACCAGTATGTTTAGGCATCTCAGGATATGACCAACATGTATGTGGGTTTGTTATTGACAACACCACCTAAGTCACCTAAGTCACACACCATGATGAAAAGGTCTATAGACTTGGTTCCTCCCTTGTCATTTGAGATAAACCGCTCTGGTGGCCGAGTGGTAAAAGCATCCACCGCAAAAACGGGAGGTTGTGGGTTTGATCCCCGGCTGAGTTATACCAAAGATGTACAAAAATGCTTGCTTGGCACACAGCATTAAGAGATTAGTGTTAGGACTGGTCATCCTGGTGTCAGGATAATGTGACTGGATGGGACATCATGCTACATGTCTGCAGCATGATGCCCCAGTGTTAGACATCACTATAAACTGCCTCACTGCATACATCATAGCAATATGACTGAAAAATTGTTAAAGCTAAGTTAAAAATCCTAATCAAACAAACAAAATCATTTTGAGATAAGTCAATACTTTCCTAAGAAGTAAAAAAAACTGCTCCAACTTGTTATGGTTTTTACTTCAACACAGATTCTGACTTTTTTGTGAGGCCTCTCATGATGGCTGTGCTTCTTGGCACAAGTGGAAGTAGTAATTGAGAAGAGCTTGGGCTTTGCCACAAAGGCTGTTACCAAAAGGAAGATCACTCTACCTGACCACCATAAAGGTCAGCAGACATCGTTTAACTCCCTTTAGGTCTCACTGGATAGTTTTGCATTTTGACACCTCTCTAATATTTAAGGTAGAAGGCATGAACCTAATTATCACCATCCGAGCATTTTTCAGTTCACACATAAGCTAAATCCGTAATGTGGTTTAGATTTACTTTTGAGTTAGGCTTGGAAATGGGTTGACTTGTTGGTGACTGCCCATCACAGTTAGACTAGCACAGGAGATCAAATGCTTCAAATGAGCCGTGAACTTGGCTTACATATTTACATGTGACTTCTATTGGGTAAATATCTAAAAATCTAGATGGTTGAGAGGTGATGAAAAGTATGCTAATTTGTTACAGTACTATGGAGCTTTATTCATGTATAAGGCACATACTGATTCTTTTAGCTCTCTTGTCACAGGAAAATATTCAAAATACCCCCTTTCTGTCAAAAAAGAATGTAAAAAAGAGGGGTTGGGGGCAATGTTCATCATTTTTCTGCTATAGGTCATTGTCAGACAAAACTTTGCCAAACAAACTGTCCAGTGAGACCTTAGGTAAAGGTAGTATCTGGGAAGCCAAATTCTTTTGAACAGGTTTTGAGACAAGTAATAAAAACGTTTCTTTATGGCAATCATATTGCTGGTTGATTGGCATTCACCAAATATATCTTAAAGAACTCAATGCCAGTAAAATATCTATAACATCATATGCAAACTGGTCATGTGCTTTTGAGAAGTTGTAAATAAGTACTGCAAAAGATGAAAGATAGATGACATGTCATAATACCAACTTACTTTTCAGCCAGATGATGGACATGTCACAATCACAAATGAACTTACAGCCAGATGATGGACATGTCACAATCACAAATGACCTTACAGCCAGATGATGGACATGTCACAATCACAAATGACCTTACAGCCAGATGATGGACATGTCACAATCACAAATGACCTTACTGCCAGATGATGGACATGTCACAAACACAAATGAATTTACAGCCAGAAGATGAACATGTCACAATCACAAATGAATTTACAGCCAGATGATGGACATGTCACAATCACAAATGACCTTACAGCCAGATGATGGACATTTAATAATATCAACATACCTTTCAGTCAGATTATGGACACGTCACAATCACAAATGACCTTACAGCCAGATGATGGACATGTCACAATCACAAATGACCTTACAGCCAGATGATGGACATGTCACAATCACAAATGAATTTACTGCCAGATGATGGACATGTCACAATCACAAATGACCTTACAGCCAGATGATGGACATGTCACAATCACAAATGAATTTACAGCCAGATGATAGACATGTCATAATATCAACTGACCTTACAGCTAGATGATGGACATATCACAATCACAAATGACCTTACAGCTAGATGATGGACATGTCACAATCACAAATGACCTTACAGCCAAATGATGGACAACATGTCATAATATCAACTGACCTTACAGCCAGATGATGGACATGTCACAATCTCAAATGACCTTACAGCCAGATGGTGAACAACATGTCATAATCTCAAATGACCTTAGAGCCAGATGATGGACATGGCATAATCTCAACTGATCTTAAAGCCAGATGATGTAATGACATTTACATTGGTACTTAATTTCTTTGAGTTGGAAAGGGATCCAATTGCTTCCAAATAATCGAGTCATATTGCTTCCAAATAAATGTCATATTGCTTCCAAATAAAGGAGTCATATTGCTTCCAAAGAAAGAGGTCACTTTCTTCCAAAGAAAGGGGTCAATTTCTTCCAAAGAAATGGATCCTACTGCTTCCAAAGGGGTCATATTGCTTCCAAAGAAAGGGGTCCTACTGCTACCAAAGAAAGGGGTCATATTGCTTCCAAAGAAAGGGGTCATATTACTTCCAAAGAAAGGGGTCAATTTCTTCCAAAAAAAGGGGTCTTATTTATTCCACAAATTCAATGATGGGATTTTAAACTGCTGTTTCTAGCAAACACATGGTTTACAAAAAGTGAAACGAAATCATAGCATATTGTTCAGAAGATAATATCGACAGAAAGTTACATTTGGAATCATTTTTTCTGAATGAGCTCCTCAACATGACTGATTTTTAACTTTGTTACAATTATTATCATGAGTCACAAAAACTGATTACCTTTGAGTTCTTCCCATGTTTCAATTGTAATCTTGAGTACATAAACTGCCTACCTTTAAGTTCTTCTAATGCTGCAATTGTTACCATGATAGCTATATAAACTGCTTACCTTTGAGATCTTCCCATGCTACAATTGTCATCACAAGTCACATAAACTGCCTACCTTTGAGTTCTTCCCATGATGCAATTGTTATCATGAGTCACATAAAGTTAATATCTTTGAGTTCTTCCCATGTTACAACTGTTATCATGAATCATATAAACAGCCTACCTTTGAGTTCTTCAAATGCTACAATTGTTATCATAAATCACACACTCTGCCTACCTTTGAGTTCTTCCCATGTTGCAATTGTTATCATGAGGCACACAAACTGCCTACCTTTGAGTTCTTCCCATGTTGCAGTTGTTACCATGACAGTCACATAAACCGCCTACCTTTGAGTTCGTCCCATGTTACAATTGTTACCATGACAGTTACACAAACTGCCCATTTATGACTGCTTCCCATGTTACAGTTGTTACCATGACAGTCACATAAACAGCCTACCTTTGAGTTCTTCCCATGTTACAATTGTTACCATG
This sequence comes from Unio delphinus, assembly GCA_029339505.1. Taxonomy (NCBI): domain Eukaryota; kingdom Metazoa; phylum Mollusca; class Bivalvia; order Unionida; family Unionidae; genus Unio; species Unio delphinus. The sequence goes on along the minus strand of JAQISU010000002.1, from coordinate 3,983,172 downwards.
ACAGTTATACAAACTGCCTATCAGAGTTTTTCAAACGCTCCAACTGTGACCAAGACAGTTACACACATTGCTTACTTACAAGTTTCTCCATGTTACAATTGTGATTGTAACAGTTACACAAACTGCCCATTTATGACTGCTTCCCATGTTACAATTGTGATTGTAACAGTTACACAAACTGCCCATTTATGACTGCTTCCCATGTTACAATTGTAATTGTAACAGTTACATAAACTGCCCAATTATGACTGCTTCCCATTTTACAATTGTAATTGTAACAGTTACATAAACTGCCCATTTATGACTGCTTCCCATTTTACAATTGTAATTGTAACAGTTACATAAACTGCCCATTTATGACTGCTTCCCATTTTACAATTGTAATTGTAACAGTTACATAAACTGCCCATTTATGACTGCTTCCCATGTTACAATTGTGAACATGACTATTACATAAACTGCCCATTTATGACAGCTTCCCATGTTACAATTGTAATTGTAACAGTTACATAAACTGCCCATTTATGACTGCTTCCCATGTTACAATTGTAATTGTAACAGTTACATAAACTGCCCATTTATGACTGCTTCCCATGTTACAATTGTAATTGTAACAGTTACATAAACTGCCCATTTATGACTGCTTCCCATTTTACAATTGTAATTGTAACAGTTACATAAACTGCCCATTTATGACTGCTTCCCATTTTACAATTGTGATTGCAACAGTTACATAAACTGCCCATTTATGACTGCTTCCCATTTTACAATTGTGAACATGACTATTACATAAACTGCCTACCTATGAGTTCTTCCCATGTGGAAGCTTTATTGCCCTTGAGGGACACCTGTGTTTCCCAGGTCTCAGGGATGGGTAGCTTCATCCTTTTCCCTGACCTCTCCTCCTCCCACATTCCTTGTAAGCGGGACTTGTAAAACTCCTCCATTGTTGAGGGGTACCTATTATATAACAGCAAATGTTTTATCAAAATATTTTGATTATCCTGATGATCAAATAATCAACGTACTAACAGCTTTCAATCATGCACTCCTATCAGTAATCCCAAGAGATCACTCACCAATTAGATTTTAGTAATATGCAAGTCACAAGCCAACCATCACAAAAGGTAGTTATTATGTGTCAGAACTGTCTGGTAATAAACTAAACAGGTTGCATAATATAATAGATACAGATACATACAATTTTCCACAACACTTGTATAACATTTATACATTTTAATTTGTCAGTGCTGTTGAAATATATATGCAAAATTTATCCATTTATTACTATGTTATTTTGTAAATTACTTAACTCTGACTATTTTTGTTGTTGTTGTTGTAGGGTTTAAGGCCATTTTTCAGCACATGATAGGCTATACATAGCGGCCAGTATTAATGGTGGATGAAGAACCTGGGAAAACCCAGAAAGAACCATCAACCCAAAATAAACTAATGGCAAGATTTCTCACATACCCACAATGGCTGAATCTGAGACTCAAACCCACACAGACAAAGGTGAAATGGCAGTGATCCGTAACGGAGAGCGCTTTAGACCACTCGGCCACCCCAGACTATTTGTTATTAGGTCATTTACTCAACCGAGTCTATTTGTCAGTTGATCAATTACTCAAGACTATTTGTTCTTACGTCATTTACTTAACTGAGGCTATTGGTTATTTTGTAAATGACCCAACATGGACTATTTGTCAAGGACTCATTCACCGAGCTGAGACTATTTCACATGTCAACAACTACGACAGGTAAAAATTAGGTCAATTCTAATGCTCAGATTATCAGGTAAAGTGCCATAATCAACAGGTTGTCATTAACTATCATTTGTATGAAGCTGATACACATACTTCAAAGTAAGATTATATTTTTACATATCTTTTGTACCCTAATTCTAATGACTATTTTGTACATATCTTTTGTACCCTACTTCTAATCACTATTTTGTACATGTCTTTTGTACCCTACTTCTAATCACTAATTTTTACCTGTCTTGTGTCCTACACTTCTAATCACTATTTTGTACATGTCTTTTGTCCCCCACTTCTAATCACTATTTTGTACATGTCTTTTGTCCCCACACATCTAATCACTAATTTTTACCTGTCTTGTGTCCTACACTTCTAATCACTATTTTGTACATGTCTTTTGTCCCCCACTTCTAATCACTATTTTGTACATGTCTTTTGTCCCCACACATCTAATCACTAATTTTTACCTGTCTTGTGTCCTACACTTCTAATCACTATTTTGTACATGTCTTTTGTCCCCACACTTCTAATCACTAATTTTTACCTGTCTTGTGTCCTACACTTCTAATCACTATTTTGTACATGTCTTTTGTCCCCCACTTCTAATCACTATTTTGTACATGTCTTTTGTCCCCCACTTCTGATCACTATTTTATACCTGTATTGTGTCCTACACTTCTAATCACTATTTTGTACATGTCTTTTGTCCTCCACTTCTGATCACTATTTTATATCTGTATTGTGTCCTACATTTCTAATCACTATTTTATACCTGTATTGTTTTCCCACTTCTGATCACTGTTTTTTTTACTAATCTTGTGCCCCCCACTTTTAAAAACTATTTGTATGTGCATGTCTGTATATTTGTACATATCTATAATTCTGGTGTCTCCCACACTACTCTCTTTTCTTCCCTTCACCATCACTCTATCATTATATCTACATAACATATTTACTTCTTTCCAATTAGGCACATAACATGCTCTACTGGTTCCACAATGTGTAGCTTACGGATCAGCTGTTTCAGTGTAAAACTCATCTTTTGCAGTTGTTCTGGTGTTTCCTCATCATCTTTTACCACTTCAGAGAAAAGCTGACCAAAAAAAAGAAGAAAAATTAATATTAACCCAAGTAATTATTGCACAGGTCCCAAGTAATTATTGTATAGGTTATGTATTTTTCTGACTGAAAATCAAAACACTATTATGATCTGTGTCAAACCGTGATTATAAAAAGAATTGATGATACTGTGGCCTGCTCCATTTGACCCTCCCTATGTTCACTCTTCCATAACTGAAAAAAACACTTAGTTAATTTCACTGAACTTGATACATAGGTTGCCCAGTTGTTTAAGTATTTTCTCCATCAGTTAAAAGCAGATATGTACCAAGTGTATCTTACTTATGTTCGGCATTAACTTGTACACAATCATATACAAAATTTAAAAATCAGCATAAATATATAATTTTCAAAAACTAGTTATATATGATTCAAATGACTGGAAATTATAGTGCAAAATCCAGAACTAGAAGAATCCTAACTGTTTGTTTGGTTATTAAACACAAAGACCAAGTGGATGAACTCAATAATAATTTTTATTTCTGTTCAGGCTTTAATTTCTAATAAATACAAGTAATATTCCTTAATGGGTAGTATGGAAATCTCCAGGAAGAATCAGTAAAACATTATCTATGATTTTTTTGAGGGTCTACAACAGGCCAGCTGATCAACTCCATTAGTGTAGTTCTGACTGACTCAATTAGCACAGTACTGATTAACTCAATTAGTGAAGTATTAATTGGCTCAATTAGTGTACTACTGATTGACTCAATTAGTGCCTACTGATCAACTCCTTTAGTGAGGTTATGACTGACTCAATTAGCACAGTACTGATTGACTCAATCAGTGTAGTACTGATTGGCTCAATTAGTGTAGTACTGATTGACTCAATTAGTGTAGTACTGATTGACTCAATTAGTGTAGTAACATTTGATAATCAATAACAAGAGGTGTGTGTGTGTGTGCTTTGGACTTTTAATGTAGCTGTAAAAAATGTAAAGTCCAATCACTCCAATGTCTGCAGTGAGGCAGTTTATAGTGATGTCTATCAATGGGGCATCATGCTGCAGTCATGTAGCACCATGTCCCACACAGTCACATTACCCTGACACCAGGCTGACCAGTCCTAACACTAACCTTTTAATGCTGAGTGCACAGAAAGGCAGCTGCTAGTAGCTTATTTTATAAGTTTTTGGTATGACTCAGCTGAGGTTCAAACCTGCAATCTCCCATATCCAAGACAGACACTTTAACCACTTAAGACTATCAGAGCAGTCAGCAAGAAAAGTGTGCAATTTTGGATCTCTCCACTTGGATCACTGATATAACTACATAATGATTTTTTTTTATTGGAAGTAGCAACTATAATTGTATTTCACAATGTTGTTCTTATTGAAAGTAGCAATGATGTTTTTACTACATAATGTTTTTCTTATTGGAAGTAGCAATGATGTCTGTACTTCATACTGTTGTTCTTTTTGGAAGTAGCACTGGTGTTTGTACTTCACAATGTTTTTCTTACTGAACTAGCATTAGTGTTTGTACTACATTCATGACTTTCTGGAAGTAGTACTGGTGTTTGTACTAAATCCAGGACTTTCTTTTTGGAAGTAGCACTGGTGTTTGTATTTCACAATGTTTTTCTGACTGAACTAGCATTTGTGTTTGTCTACATTCATAATTTTCTTTTTTGTTAGAGGCACTGGTGTTTGCACTAGTCATGACTTGTCTTATACGATGTAGCATAGGTGTTTGTATGACAGTCATGATCTGTCTTATTTTAAGCAGCATTGGTGTTTGCACTAGTCATGACTTGCCTCTTGCAAATTATCATAATCATTGTCAGTGTCTGAACCACTGCTGCTATCACTGTCAAACAGGTGTTCTAAGTTAGTTGTGTCGCTTGTGTGACCACGTCCCCTTCCTCTAGATGGTTCAGACCCTCTACTAAAATTTCCCCTGCCTCTTGCAGCTATCCCCCGTTGACCTCGTCCACGTCCTCTTCCTGCCTCTCCTCCTCCTTCCTCTGTCTTTAACTTCTTCATCTTCTTTTTCTTCTTTTTTTTGGAACTTTCTTTATTGTATTTTGCTACAATTTAAACAAAAGAGTACAAGGTAAATTCTTGACAACAGGCAACTGAAGCAGTGGTTTTCAAACTTTTTTATGTATCATCCAGTTGATGAAAATTGTTTAAGCCTGCAACCTAACAACTATTTCTTTTGACTCGAGTACTGATAAGACCAAAATATTGCAAAAATAATGATTTGCAATGTGACCCACAGCTTGACAATCCATCATAGGTTGTAAATCGGCTGGGTGACCCAATTCCAGTTAGTCTGTCTTAGGTTCTGAATCAGCTGGGTGACCAAATTCCATTTATTTTGTCTTAGGTTCTTATAAAGGTAACAACTGTAGTAATAAATCTATATTAAACCATTTCATCCTGTTTACTAATTACAACTGCAGTGCCTGATTCCTGAGAAGCAATTCTAAATCCATTGTGGTAAAATGAAGCATCATAGCAGCAGCAGCATAAGCTGTGATGACTTTCACCATCTTTACTAAGAGGTTGTAACATTTTTATTTCTCTTTTCGACATTTCTAGCTCTGTTACTTCAAAGGTTATAATAATTTTACTAAAATTGGTCAACAAAACACCTGGAAGAGTTTGTTTACTTCACACTCTAGAACATGTACTTCAGTGAAGCTTCTCACGAAAACTTGTCACAAATTAATCATACAAATCTTTCATTTAGATAAAGGTAATTAATGAGGACAATTTTTGCCCAAATTTTGAAGTCACTATGTCAGTAATAAAAATATTCTATCAATTTAAATAATGACTGCATCTGAGGTGTAACATCATCCAGGACACATTTCTCTTGAAAGCTTTCAAAGTCAGCTTTATTCTCCGAATCACTATCAAAAAGTGCATTAAGCCATGCATCATCTCTTTCATCAACTTGATTCAATTCTTACTCATCATTTAAGTCAATATTATCATCAGAATCATCCAAATTGTTAAATGTTCATTCCATTGCTGTCAACAGCCATGTTTACATATGAGTTATCATCCATAGTTTTATCGACAGGATTTTCAAGCCAATATTTTCTTTTATTGAACCATGCCTTTTTAAAAAATATTTCACAGTGCATGCATGCTTTAACTATTTCCTGTGTTGGTGGGAAAGTACACAAATATCTGTAATGTAGATTATGTGTTTCTAGGGACACTATACATATACATAGTAAAGTTGGACCACAGTAGTGGCCGAGTGGTCTAAAGCGTTTTCCGTTACGTATCATTGACGTCTCACCTCTGTCTGCATGGGTTCGAGTCTAAGATTCGGCTAATGTAGTTATGTGAGAAAGCTTGCCAGTAGCTTCTCGTGGGTCGGTGGTTCTTTCCAGGTGTTTTCCCTGGTTCTTCCTCCACCAATAATACTGGCCGCCATGTATAGCCTATCGTGTGCTGAAAAATGGCATTAAACCCTAAAAAAAACAAAAAAAAAACAACAAAAAAAAAAAAAAAAAAAAACAGGACCACAGTCTTTTCAGGATAAAATGGGATACTACGATTGTATATTCTGGATAAAATGGGTCAAGAGGTCACTTCTGCTGATTTGGAAAAAAATACATAATCATGAGCTTTGCTTTTTGTAAAAAATATGATTAAACACAACTGGAAGTATTTGCATTCATACTTTATCTCATTTTTTGTTTCCTGCTCTTTCTCCATCAGTCTGTTATATGTGTAAGAATTCATCAATGCATGTACATATCTTGATTTTATTTCTGATAATGCATGTAACGGCTTAAGCCAATAATTATATTGCAATATTGTTTTGTTATATTCTCTCTAATTTCTACAATAGTTACAAAAATCTAAAATGTAAACATAGTTTCCTCCATGTGCCCATGATGAAAATATATAATTCTTCTACATTTGCATTAGTGAAAATGAGCACCTCAACCAAAAGAAGAATTTTCCTTTCCTTTTTTCAATGAAATGATAATTATCTGATGTCATAAATAATAAACAGCAAATAAAGAATGTTATACAAGGTACTGGGGTATAATATGATCACTGTTTATAGTATGACTTACTCTATGAAGATTATATACCAGTCTACTAGTCACCAAAATTACTCAATAGTCTAGCATGTGGAAATCTCCACTAGTCACCTAGATTACACACTAGTCTAGCATGGGGAAATTTCCACTAGTCATCAAGATTACACAACAGTCTAGCATGGGGAAATTTTCATTAGTCACCAAAATTACACACTAGTCCAGCATGGGGAAATTTCCACTAGTCACCAAGATTACACATTAATCTAGCATGGGGAAATTTTCACTAGTCACCAAGATTACACACACTAGTCTAGCATGTGGAAATTTCCACTAGTCACCAAGATTACGCACTAATCTAGCATGTGGAAATTTTCACTAGTCACCAAGATTACACACTAATCTAGCATGGGGAAATTTTCACTAGTCACCAAGATTACACACACTAGTCTAGCATGTGGAAATTTCCACTAGTAACCTAGATTACACACTAATCTAGCATGTGGAAATTTTCACTAGTCACCAAGATTACACACTAATCTAGCATGGGAAAATTTTCACTAGTAGTCACCAAGATTACACACTAGTCTAGCATGGGGAAATTTCCACTAGTCACCAAGATTACACACTAATCTAGCATGGGGAAATTTTCACTAGTCACCAAGATTACACACTAATCTAGCATGGGGAAATTTTCACTAGTCACCAAGATTACACACTAGTCTAGCATGGGAAAATTTTCACTAGTCACCAAGATTACACACACTAGTCTAGCATGTGGAAATTTCCACTAGTCACCAAGATTACACACTAATCTAGCATGGGGAAATTTTCACTAGTCACCAAGATTACACACTAATCTAGCATGGGGAAATTTCCACTAGTCACCAAGATTACACACTAATCTAGCATGGGGAAATTTTCACTAGTCACCAAGATTACACACTAATCTAGCATGGGGAAATTTTCACTAGTAGTCACCAAGATTACACACACTAGTCTAGCATGTGGAAATTTCCACTAGTCACCAAGATTACACACTAATCTAGCATGGGGAAATTTCCACTAGTCACCAAGATTACACACTAATCTAGCATGGGGAAATTTTCACTAGTCACCAAGATTACACACTAGTCTAGCATGGGAAAATTTTCACTAGTCACCAAGATTACACACACTAGTCTAGCATGTGGAAATTTTCACTAGTCACCAAGATTACACACTAATCTAGCATGTGGAAATTTCCACTAGTCACCAAGATTACACACTAATCTAGCATGGGGAAATTTTCACTAGTCACCAAGATTACACACTAATCTAGCATGGGGAAATTTTCACTTGTAGTCACCAAGATTACACACTAGTCTAGCATGGGGAAATTTCCACTAGTCACCAAGATTACACAACAGTCTAGCATGGGGAAATTTTCATTAGTCACCAAAATTACACACTAGTCTAGCATGTGGAAATTTCCACTAGTCACCAAGATTACACACTAATCTAGCATGGGTAAATTTTCACTCGTCACCAAGATTACACACTAGTCTAGCATGTGGAAATTTCCACTAGTCAGCAAGGTATTTGCCAGTGTTGCTGCATCATCACATATATCGCATCACAAGATCAAAATTGCAAGCCTCAAAACCAATAACTAATGATATGTTTTCTTTACCACATAATGTTACACTGATCATGCCTTTGATTTCTACATTATTCCCAACTATATCGTCTCTACTACTTACTCTGCTGCTATCTTTCTGTTTTCCACTTTGTGCTTTTTATATTAAACTTTTTATTCATCCAGTAAATTATCTTTCTGACTATATCAGCATATATATATATATATATATATATATATATATATATATATATATATATATATATGTCTGTTCTTCTATCTTTCTACTATTGTCTTCATCTTACTATCCACTGGTCATCCAACCTGGTCTCATACTTACCAAGTTGATACTTGTCAAAATCAGGAAATTTGGCAACCATTGCACGTCTGAGAGCAGATGGTATGGAACCCAAATGCAGACTTTTATCTCCAAATGTCTACAGTGAAAAGAATAAATGAATCAAAGAAGAAACACTGATGTGGCCATCAGAACAGATAAGTGAAAAGTATAAAAAGGAAGATGATTTATGTTTAATATCGATATAAATATTGAGTTAAAAAACACTTTATAAACATCCACCATATTGATGATATCAGTCTATCTATTTACCTAGTCAGATCAAAAGTGAGTCAGAAATTTATATATATATATATATATATATATACATGTATGTGTGTATATATATATATATATATATATATATATATATATATATATATATATATATATATATATATATATATATATATATATATAAAGTGGTAAAATCAGATACAGAATCACCCCATGCTAAGACCATGTTCACTTGACATCTTGATGACATAAGCTTATTTATAATCATATTATGATAAGAAAATAGCCCCTTATTTGTTGACAAGCTCAGCCACTCAGATTCATAACTGATTCATCAATATGCAAAGATATTGTTCATCAGAGATCCTGATGATTTAAATCTACCCAAAATCTGGTCTGATAACTGTCTCTAGAGCTGTAACAAATCTAGTCAATCAAAGATCACTTCCTTAATATCTGAGGATCTCACTCATTATCAAACCCATGTGAGATCTTTACTATTATATCAACCCTGATCACAATGTTATCAGAAATATGGCTACATGCTCAGCAAATGAGATGCAAGATCACCTCAATAATATGCATGGTTCTCACATTTTATTGAACTCATCAAAAGTGTTATCATATATACCCACATTCAAAGTTTGATCCAAATGAGATCAACAAAATGGTTTGTTACAGTAACAAGCCCTGTCAATCAGATGCATATAAACTCAACAATATGCATGAATCTTAAAATGTTCAACTCCTCCAAGACCATAATGATAGAAGCCCATATTCCAAGTTATCAAAATCATGTCAGAAATATGGCTTCCAGAGTGGTAATTAACTCAGCCAATCAAATAATGTATCATGCAATATTTTTTATTCAAATCTACAAAGTCTAGTCAAGTTATAGCGTGGAAAAATAAGGTGGAGAAACAAAGAATTAGGGGGCACAACTCCCAAAAAGCTGAAAATTGAATTTGTGCAAGCAGTATCTGCCATGAAAGCTTTTAAAAGTAGTGGAAATGTACATGCAGTTTGTTAATCTAACTACCAAATAGTCAATTTTAATATGAATATGTACAAAAGTATATTAAGATTATTATTAGTTGGAGGTAAACATCTTTATTTGGATCTGAATAAAGGACATTGATATCCCCCTGTAAAAAATACATGATCTACCTCCCCTTTCCTGACCTTGGATATGAATTTTATGGAAAGTCCATTATGATGACAGAAAATGATTATTGCAAGACAGATCAGGAGGAGAGGTATATAAAGTTCTTTACATCATAATTACTCAGTCCATAGTTTAGCATCTGTCTTACTGGAATCAATTTTAATTGAATACAGTGAAGCCTTGCTATAGCATGATGTTCAGGAACCAAGGAGTAGAACCATGTTATGTACCTTACTAGGCATTAAGCAAACAAGTCAGTTAACTGAAGGAAATGATGCATGTCTTTTCCCAATGCCCTATTATGCAATTAACATTCCGACATTATTAGTCAATTTGTACTGATTGGATTAGTGATAATCATTTATACTGACCTTATTAAACTTAACACATGGCATCAATTTGTACTGATTGGATTAGTGATAATCATTTATGCTGGCCTTATTAAACTTAACACATGGCATCAGTTTGTACGGATTGGATTAGTGATAATCATTTATACTGGCCTATTAAACTTAACACATGACATCAATTTGTACTGATTGGATTAGTGATATCGTTTATACTGGCCTTATTAAACTTAACACATGACATCAATTTGTACTGATTGGATTAGTGATAATCATTTATACTGGCCTTATTAAACTTAACACATGGCAAACAATGACTTTCTCCTTGTTGTTGGATTGCTTTAATTCTTAGAACTGGAACAATATGATATAATGTGCAAGCGATTTTCATTACATACAAATGAATTACCTGGTATATCTCCGCAACTTCAATCCAGTCCGAGGGTAGAGCAATGGCAGCATTGAAATACTTCCTGAGGTAGGGTCGGCATGGGTGTATTTTTGATGCCAGGGCCAGAAGGAAATTGGCCGTTGTCCTGATATTTAAACTCTTTCTTGTATACAAGGCAACCTGTACATAAATTTAATATTTTAGACACAAAGTTAATTACAAGAAATTGGCATCATTTTTGCCCAGCTTTTAAATATCTCAGGAACCTTCTCATAACATTTATAAGATAAACAAAAATGATGCACATGCTAAAATATAATATGGAATGAAAGAGTATACTGTTATGACAATATTCAGTGACTAAGTACACTATTATGACAACATTTAATGACTAAGTACACTATTATGACAACATTCAATGATTGAGTGTACTGCTATGACAACATTCAATGATTGAGTGTACTGCTATGACAACATTCAATGATTGAGTACACTTATGACAAAATTCATTGACTGAGTACACTATTATGACAACATTCAATGATTGAGTGTACTGCTATGACAACATTCAATGATTGAGTACACTGTTATGACAAAATTCAATGACTGAGTACACTATTATAACAACATTCAATGACTGAGTGTACTGCTATGACAAAATTTAATGAATGAGTTCACTATTATGACAACATTCAATGACTGAGTACACTCTTGTGACAACATTCAATGACAGAGTACACTTATGACAATATTCAATTACGGAGTATACTTTTATGACAATATTCAATGACAAGAGTGCACAGTTATGACCAAATTAAATGGCTGAGTACACTATTATGACAACATTCAATGGCTTAGTAAAGTTATGACAATATTCAATGACTAAGTACACTATTATGACAACATTCAATGACTCAGTACAGTTATGACAATATTCAATGACTGAGTACTGTAATGACAAAATTCAATGACTTGAGTACAATGTTATGACAATATTCAATCACTGAGTGTACTTTTACGACAACATTCAAAGTACTGCTATGACAAAATTCAATGACTGAGTACTGTTACGACAACATTCAATGACCGAGTACAATATTATGACAACATTCAATTACTGAGTGAACTGTTATGATAAATGATGCTCTACATGACAAAAAAGGGCTACATTGATACATTGGTACAGAGAGGATTCACAGCTTTCAGGTTGCACTGAACACACACCCTCACACAACATTTGCACAAGGTCTGGATAAAAAAAGGAGATCTGACATGACAACAGTATGGTTAAATCTGGAAAATGCATATGACTGTCTTCCATACCAGCTGATTTTAGTGGCCTTGAAACACTACTAGACCATGTTTCCAGGCTTGTAACCAGTTACTTCAGCAATATTTACCTGAGATTCTCATCAAAGCGATTCACACTTGCATGGTAAATATGCCAGAAAAGTGCTACACTCCAGCATATTATATTTGTTTGTTTCATTTTTTTTCTGGTTTAAAGCCATTTTTCAGCACAATATAGGCTATACATGGCGGCCAGTATTAATGGTGGAGGAAGAACCCGGACAAACCCCGGAAAGAACCACCGACCCATGAGAAGCGACTGGCAAGCTTTCTCACATAATTACATTTGCCGAATCGTTTGACTCAAACATACGCAGTTAGAGGTGAGATGGCAGTGGTCCGTAACGGACAGCGCTTTCGGCCACTCGGGGGCCCCCAGCATATTTTATAATTATATCATGCTGCAGTTGCCCATGGGTGATACAGACACAGACAAAACAAGGTTTCAAGAATGATGGCAGATATGTTGGAGATAGAATGATGGCAAGTCCAGAATCCAAAGAGATAAGGTCCCCAGTTCATCAAATTTGTTCAAGAGGGACACACAAAAAAACCTGCATCAAGAAACAATGCTGAATAATCCAAAAAGCTAATTGAGGGGAGATAAAAATAGATCTGGGAAAATCTGGCATTCCTGAAAGTTGTGCAGAAGACATCACTGAATGGTCTGAGATTTCAAAGAGGATTTTATTGGTGGAAATGACCATCACAGGGGAAGAATGAATGGAAGAAGCATATGAAAGCAAGATGGAGAAGTACCAGAAACTGGTACAAAGATGTGGAACAGTTGGAAAATGTGGCTAGTCCTCATAGAAGTAGGATGAAGGGAGTTTCTTGCAGTCAACATGAAGGATGCTCAGTACATTAGGAATATAAGGAAGAACATGGAAAAGATCAACCAAGACACCCAGCAAAGCAGCAGAAACAACATTCAGTTCACCTTAATCTGCAGTTACTAAAATAAACCCTTGAAAATTTTAACTCTTATTTACAACAAATTGCTACATTTAAATAATAAAAAAAATAACCAACAATATAATTTGAAATAAGAACCAATTATCCATGAATATCAATTCCTGATGAAATCTCACTCTTTCAAATTAAACTAATGGTGCCTGATTTTGGAAAATTCGCGTATATTGTCTAACCTTGAGTACAAACTCTGGATCATAGCAAACCAGATTTTCAGACATTGAAGACAAAGCCACACGAGTAGAGTCATTCTGGTCCTGGAAATTTGGTTGACAAATCAGAGAGCCACTTACAGCATTGATTAATGCAAACTGAAAAGAAAAGGAAAATCTTCAATTACTAAAAAGTGCAAAAACATTTCTCTATATTCTATATGTGCTTGGTAAGGATCTTATCTCCTTATGACAATTAAATTAAGACATGATTACTGAGTGAAGACCTTAACAGTTTTCCAATGTATGACACAGAAGCAGGACCCTAACCAAAGACCCTGGCCTCTATTGAAGACACATGAGAATCTGTCTCCACATGCTCATTAAATGTTTACATGACTGTTATTTTATAGGATGGATATCACATTATTTTCCAATTTATTACCAAAGGTAAGTCTCCAATGCCTAATGCAAAGAAAATTACATATTTGCAAAATTGTTTCCCCACTTTCAAGCTCCCTCAGAGGATGGATCCAAATTCAGAAACCATTGTGCAAATATAATATCATCATATTTCAATGTTTGAAGTCTCAGGATATTATAGGGATAGTTAAGCATAATGTATTTAGTTTATTGATACAATGTTTGCAGTGAGGTAGTTTATAGTGATGTCTAACACTCGGTCATCATGCCTCAGACATGTAGCATGATGTCCCACCCAGTCACATTATCCTGACCCAAGGCCCACCAGTCCTAATACTAACCTCTTAATGCAATTCAAGCTACCACAGGCAGATCAACACAACCATCATTGGATTTAATTTGGAGTTATACTAACATGTATTTAGAATTTACATTTTTTTATTTTGTCCCATCGGTGGCAACTGTTTACAGAGCTGATTGTACATTTAATAGACATAAACTTGATAGTGAACATAACTCAAACCCTCTGTCATACCAAAGGGAGATAACTAGGAAACTATTAAGATGCCTATAATGTAACCATGTGATGGACATGATTGATAAATTTACAATATCAGATAATTGCTACTGGACATTATGAGATAAACGCACATTTGAAATGGGACAACACAGTTCCCTTGGTCCTACCACAAGAAGCAAAGCCTGGTTAGACCGATGTATATAATGTCGTGACATAGACTGAATTCTAATTTGAACTTTTTTGCAGTTATTGTCAGATTTATATTCTATTTATTCTATTTGTGTGAATGATAAATAGCAGAATTTAAAAATCTATTACACTCATTTGAGTAAATCAACTAGAGTTTGATTTTAACGGGGGATTACTGAAACTATTACCTTCATTCCATTAACATCATGAAGCTTGGCAGAGCCAATAAGGAGAGATACATCTTTTTCTGGTGGTATAAACATTGAAATTTCAATTTCTCTGTCCTTTGGAACTTGATCGCTCAAGTCATACTGTGGCTTAGGTACCTCATGCATCTGGAAATCTACTTTGGATTCAGCCTTTGGTTTAGATTTATCAAGTTTCCTCTTTAGATTCTTTTGGCTGTCTGCTGAAAACCTAGGGGTCATGGGAGAACTCGTGGTCTCAAGTCCAGACGATTTTAACCTTCCTGATATTAGAGATCCAATGGATGATTCTGTTTTAGTTCCAAGTGATGAGTTTGTTGATAAACTAGATTTCAAGCCACATGTCAAACTGAGTGAAGTTACCTCTGACTGGTAGCTTAGAGTCATGCCAGAAGCTAATGATGTGAGCTTTGATTGGCCAGACCAGAGAGAAGAGTTTGCTGATTGGCCAGCTTGAGTTTGGTTAGAATGGCCTAGAAAGCCTGATAATTTATTCGAACTGCCATATCCAGAAGCTGCTGTGGTAAGCATGCCACCAGAGTACTTCCCTAGTAAATGGATTTTTGAATCCTTCACTTCAGTGGAGGGACCAATCAAATTTGATTGCAGAAGTGGATTTGCAAGTGACATTTGTGTGCCATGTTCTTGTTTCACTTCTTTAGACTCTTTGACCTTCTTTTTCTCAATACTTTCAGCTTTTTTCCCAACAACTGTCTTTCGTTTGCGCTGTTGACTATCTGGCACTGTGGTAGAAACTGAAATAGTTGTTTTTGTTGTTGCTGACTTCTGAGTCGAAAGAGATGTTGACAGCATGGAACAGCCAAGAGCTGCTTAAAAAGATATAAAAAAGGACAAATAATAAATACTAGTATAACAAATACTACAGACATCAAATCAAATCTTATGAGTCTGAAATGCAAATAACAGTGAAACAAGTTTACTGTAACCAGAGCTTTACAGACCATGTCCAATTTAGCAACATTTAGACTATTTTTGCCTATAGTAACCAATAATAATAATAATAATGTTCTTTACTTTAAGAGAACAATTGAAATTTGTTAGAGAAACTAATCTAATTTGCAACATTATATAAAGTACAATATGTACAAATTATAGATGATATACTCAACTGTCCCCTTCCATGAGAAATTAAATGTTTTATATGAAGTACAACTATGAAAGGATCGAGTCTTGCATTTGGATAAACATACCAGATCCATATTTGGATGATCCAACATCCACAGACCATTTGGACAGAAGGGAATTGGTGCTGGATAGTGCACCTTTCCTGGAGTCCACCGACATGTTGACTTTAACACATCAGCTGATAACAGAACATCAGCTAAAAAAAGAAATTACAAAATAGTATATATCCAAGAAATCAATATACAGTCTCAGGATTTCTACAGACTTTGTGAAATAAAATTCATAAATTATCAATAACCATTTTTTTTCATACTTTATATCCTAATGACAACTAAAGCTTAGTCGTTGAATAAGCAGAAACAAAAAGAATAATTACTCACAAAATCATTCATAATGATTTTCACTGCTAATATCATTGTAATATTGTTAAAACTAAAAAGAGAACATTGCATGAATTGCATAAGAGTTCAGGTGAATCAAGACAAAGACAAACATGCTCCAAAATGCATCTAACATGCATGAGGAATCCTACAAACATGTTACTTCCATTTAGTTACAGACTGATATGACAAGCAATAGGTGTCAATTATGCTGATCAACAAGCTTAAATATTTTAAGTCATGAATTATAATGACAAAAATATTACAAAAAAATGTACTATACATGCTTTTAAAATTTACAAATGTTTACATACCTATTTAAAAAAAAAGCATTTTTATTAACTTCCATGGATATTAAATGACACCTTGACATTTCACAAACATGAACCCGGATTCTACATTCCTTAATTGCCAATATATATCTACAGATAAATCTCTGGCATGATAACAAGACTAGCAGTATAAAGGGCTCAATTTTCACCTATTAATAAGAGCATGGATATATTATGAATATCTATATTGTAAGTTTAACTTTTGTCCATGATTGTAGATTATAACAGTCATTTGTAAACAACATAATACATTGTTAATTTATACCCATGATTGTTGATTATACATTAAGATAATGATTGTTTGCAAACAACTCTCCTTGGATTTGAGTTCAGAACCTTGGATTTTACCTTAGAGTTCAAGGACTAGCCTTATTTACAAAATTTAGGATGTTCTAATAAAAAACATTTGACCTACATCCTGGTCATCCTTGTCATCTTATTGTGTCTTAGGTTTCTATAAAAGCTTCTGAAGTATACAAAATTCTTAATTGCTATTTTAATATTAGTCTTTGTGGAATCACTCTTAGCCGTGTGCAGTTACAATTTGCGAGGAATTATTTATTTAAAATATTCAGCTGCTCACTGTCATTATGGAATAAAACATTACTTTGGGATTATTATGAATTCATACAAAGACATTCAGTATTGTACTATTGTAATGCATTAAAACTATTAGTACATAGACATATACATGACTATACATCATGATTGGAATTAATTTGGAACATTCTTTACTTTAGGACTTGTAATATAACATTTAGGATTGTTTAAGATTTAATTTGTAATACTGTATGCTCCTCATAAATTTTGACTTTGTAACTTAGAGATCGAATTATTTGTTAAATTCACACTAGCTTTAGGTCCTGATAATCAAATATCATCTGTCACCTTTTGTGTCCTGTTTTTTTCATCCCTCTATTGGCTCATTTTTATCATAAGTCTACTCCAAACAATTCAAAACAGATTTTGCCAACTAATTTTGGGAGTCAACATACTTTTCTGCACTCTTTTTAAAAGGTTCTAGTGATATCATTGAAGTCACATGTTACGTATATTTGATTTAAATTATTTAATTTTGTTTGTCAGATTCAAATTTGACATTTTGGGTTTAAAATTCGTTAGTTGGGAGAGATTTTCTTGAAATGGATGACCTATATACTTTACGAATAAACACCTGGTGTTGACCTCATTTCTGACCTGGTATCAGAGTTGTAAACAAAGTTTTAAAATGATTGGTTGATTCCAAGGACAAAATGGAGTAAAGTATAAACATCTTTCTAATTTAGTTGGGTCATACAATGTTTGCGTGATTTCTTGAACGTGATATTGTTCTGAGAGATTCTGGAAGTTCGTAACCCCTTTCCTGTTTACGTAAAAACAGGTATTTAAATTATTGTTTGGGAGAGAACAGTTCAGTAGTTAGTCTGGGCTTTGGAATACAAAGATGTGTTTTATTGTTTGAGTGTAAATCATTTCAATTCGTTTGGGATCAAGAGGAATTTATTGTGTTATTTATAGAGAAATTACTTGTGCTCATTTGCATTATTATAAAACTAAAACTGACTTCATCACGTGACATCGTCGTCAATATTGGATTACATTGTCAAGATTCGAACCGGGAACTATTAGGACATTTTATTATCAGGAATCTTGCAATTCCACTAGTGGATTATATTGTGAATTCTTCTGGGATTAATTTTTGGACTTGATTCTCTAAAACCGTAAGTTTAAATATTTTCTTTTATGAAAATATTTGTACTCAATAAATTGTTTGTTAAATTTTTACAAGCTTGTTATTTTCACTTCTTTCTGTGTTGCTGCTTATTCGAGCCTAAGCATGTAACACACATATACATTGTTGCTAGCAGTTGTTATAATAAGGCTAGGTCCCTAACATTTTTTTTCCCTCTAAGGCATGTGCACTACTGAGTGCCGAGCAAAGGCCACTGAGCAGACTACAAAACCTACTGAGCAAATTTACTGAAATTATATCCTCAAGCAGGGTGCATCAAAGTAAGTGAGGGATCATGAGCCACGAACCCCCTCCCAAAAAGGGGGTCTAACCAAGATAACCTTAACATTCATACAGATAGACTTTAAACGGGTAGAAGTAGTAGTAGTAGTAGTAGGGGGAGCAGTACTGTGCGTAGAATACATTTAGCTGCGCTAAGACATCAAACAAGCTGCACACGCGTGCGCAGCTGAGTGAGAACATTGTTCCTAACCACTTAAAATATTATGGTGCACCCGCCCCCACTTGCAAAAAGTGAAACTCAAAAAATATTAAATTCTAAAAAAGTGGGAAAACACCAGTGTTGCCATCATTCCAAATCAAAATACTTATATATGCAGATTGAAAAGGTCAATGTTATCATCAACATACAATTTGAATTTAGGGGTTACTGGGTTGGTGCCCTAAGCATGTGTAGTGTGCCTATTGGGCATTCTAGCAATGAATAGAGTCATATTATCCAAATCAAATTTCAACATGGTTTAAATCTATTAATTACCCACACTGGCATTCAGAGAGGTATTCTTTTTCACAGGATAATTACAATGACAAGGTTCAACTTCAGAGGGGCCTTCCTTTTCACAGGACAATTACAATGACAAGGTTTAACTGTTAATTAACCACACTGGCATTCAGAGGGGCCTTCCTTTTCACAGGATAATTACAATGACAAGGTTTAACTGCTATTCACACTGACATTCAGAGGGGTATTTTTTTCACAGGATAATTACAATGACAAGGTTCAACTGTTAATTAATCACACTGGCATTCAGAGGGGTATTCCTTTTCACCTGATAATTACAATGACAAGGTTCAACTGCTATTCACACTGGCATTCAGAGGGGTATTTTTTATCACAGGATAATTACAATGACAAGGTTCAACTGTTAATTACTCACACACTACTGTTTAAATAAGTCTAGCCTTTAGCTATGGGCAGAATATCCACAGTATGAAAAGGGAAAAAGATGCATATCAAGGGGATGTGTCAAAGGGAGAAAGAGCATGTCCTTCCAGACTTCACGTATGATAGATTTAAACTTGTCCAAAATCAAGTTTATTTTCAACTGACCTGAATTATTGATTTTTGTTTATATTCTGTAAACAAATAATAAACAACTAAAATAATATTTGTATGTACAGGTATAATATCAGGATTAGAGTTAACATAAGTAAACATGTTTACTTGGAGCAGGGTCTAGGTTATTGGAATTCCCCTACTTGGCATTCCTGATATGTTTTATATAGAAATACAATTTCTAACATGCCTGTTGCCAGAAGGTCTCAAACAAGATAACAGAGTTAAGGGCCCCCTGGTGACAATTATGTTTCAAATCATATATTAAAATGAAATTATGAAGGTTTATGCATTTGTGTTGTATACTTAATGTTTGGTGACAATTAGGTTTCAAATCATATATTAATAAATGAAATCATATATTAATGAATGAAATTATGAAGGATTTATGCATTTTTGTTGTATACTTGATGTTTGGTGACAATTAGGTTTCAAATCATATATTAATGAATGAAATTATGAAGGTTTATGTATTTTTGTTGTATACTTGATGTTTGGTGACAATTAGGCTTCAAATCATATGATATATTAATGAATGAAATCATGAAGGTTTCAAATCATATATTAATGAATGAAATTATGAAGGTTTATGCATTTTGTTGTATACTTGATGTTTGGTGACAATTAGGTTTCAAATCATATATTAATGAATGAAATTATGAAGGTTTCAAATCATATATTAATGAATGAAATTATGAAGGTTTATGCATTTTTGTTGTATACTTGATGTTTGGTGACAATTAGGTTTAAAATCATATATTAATGAATGAAATCATGAAGGTTTATGCAATTTTGTTGTATACTTGATGTTTGGTGACAATTAGGTTTAAAATCATATATTAATGAATGAAATCATGAAGGTTTATGCATTTTTTTGTGTACTTGATGTATACTTGATGTTTGGGGGTTATAAAATAGAACAGGTTACAAATTGCAGGTGTGGGGAAGCAAATACTATATGTCATGGAATGACCAAAAGTGTATGGATCTTAAATAAATCATAATTGCTGTTATTTCATTTAATACTAATAGAATTTAACTAAAATCTTTTTATTTCTTATTGTTAAATGCTCACACCTTAACTGTGAAAAAGTCCAAACAAAACTTACTGACAGCAGCAATGTTTTTAACTGTGTCAAAACAAGAGGATGCTGGGTCTAAACATTGCCAATGTAGGGTATTACAAATGTTTTTAACTGTGTCAAAACAAGAGGATGCTGGGTCTAAACATTGCCAATGTAGGGTATTACAAATGTTTTTAACTGTGTCAAAACAAGAGGATGCTGGGTCTAAACATTGCCAATGTAGGGTATTACAAATGTTTTTAACTGTGTCAAAACAAGAGGATGCTGGGTCTAAACATTGCCAATGTAGGGTATTACAAATGTTTTTAACTGTGTCAAAACAAGAGGATGCTGGGTCTAAACATTGCCAATGTAGGGTATTACAAATGTTTTTCAACATGCAACACTTTTACTCTAACAGCAGATGACACTATCCATTTACTAAAACATATCTCTTGCTTTACCTGCTCCAAAAATTTATGACAGGCTGAAAGTCAGAGCCTGTATACCTGCATGTCTAACAAAAAAAATCACTTGCATACATGCCATGTAGTTGAAAAAGAATCAGATAAAAATGTATGTTAATTTGTAGTGTTCACATTATTTGCAGATGGTCAAATCTCGTATCCTCTTCTGTCCTCAAGTAAGTCCTTAAATCTGGCCAGTGCTTAATACAGCCACAAGGCACAAATTCCAGTCATTGACCACTTTAAGTTACAAGCTAGCATACTTGTGTGTACTCTGTCTACAATGCTTCTTCAAGTAGCTTGTACATGTTATCCACCCCAATTAATGATTCTGAATGAAGAGCCTCTCATCATCACATGTACAAAATTAAACATCAATATGCCTTTATCTGTAGTACACTGAATGCATGTTGAGAATTTCTTAATATGTTAGTCCTTTTAGGTCCATAACTAACCATGTTGTTTTCTTCTGTATTCCCGCTATAGCAGTGGTTCCCAAAGTGGGCAGTACTAAGCCCTGAAAGAGGGGGTAGTGCGATTACTGAAGGAGGCACTAATGCTGAATAATGATATTTTTATGGGTAAGATAAGGGATGCTGTGGATAACCAGGAGGATGTTAGAAGATTAAGAACCACTGCTCTATAGTATTTGCACACCCTTCTGTCACACTGCTCTATAGTATTTGCATACCCTTCTGCCACACAGCTCTATAGTATTTGCATACCCTCCTGTCACACTGCTCTATAGTATTTGCATACCCTCCTGTCACACAGCTCTCTAGTATTTGCACACCCTTCTGTCACACTGCTCTATAGTATTTGCACACCCTTCTGTCACACTGCTCTATAGTATTTGCACACCCTTCTGTCACACTGCTCGATAGTATTTGCATACCCTCCTGTCACACTGCTCTATAGTATTTACCCTGTCACACTGCTCTATAGTATTTGCAAACCCTCCTGTCATACTGCTCTATAGTATTTACCCTGTCACATTGCTCAATAGTATTTGCATACCCTCCTGTCACACAGCTCTATAGTATTTGCACACCCTCCTGTCACACAGCTCTATAGTATTTGCACACCCTCCTGTCACACTGCTCTATTGTATTTACACACCCTCCTGTCACACTGCTCTATAGTATTTACCCTGTCACACTGCTCTATAGTATTTGCATACCCTCCTGTCACACAGCTCTATAGTATTTACCCTGTCATACTGCTCTATAGTATTTGCATACCCTCCTGTCATACTGCTCTATAGTATTTACCCTGTCACATTGCTCTATAGTATTTGCATACCCTCCTGTCACACAGCTCTATAGTATTTGCACACCCTCCTGTCACACAGCTCTATAGTATTTGCACACCCTTCTGTCACACTGCTCTATAGTATTTGCACACCCTTCTGTCACACTGCTCTATAGTATTTGCACACCCTTCTGTCACACTGCTCTATAGCATTGCACACTCTTCTGTCACGCTGCTCTATAGTATTTGCACACCCTTCTGTCACACTGCTCGATAGTATTTGCATACCCTCCTGTCACACTGCTCTATAGTATTTACATACCCTCCTGTCACACTGCTCGATAGTATTTACCCTGTCACACTGCTCTATAGTATTTGCATACCCTCCTGTCACACAGCTCTATAGGATTTACCCTGTCACACTGCTCTATAGTATTTGCATACCCTCCTGTCATACAGCTCTATAGTATTTGCATACCCTTCTGTCACACTGCTTTATAGTATTTAACCTGTCACACTGCTTTATAGTATTTGTGCACCCTCCTGTCACACAGCTCTATAGTATTTACCCTGTTAAACTGCTCTATAGTATTTACCCTGTCACACTGCTCTATAGTATGTGCCCTGTCACACAGCTCTATAGTATTTACCGTCACACTGCTCTATAGTATTTGCCCTATCACACAGCTCTATAGTATTTGCACACCCTCTTGTCCGTTTGTACCTCAATAGTTTTTTTTAATGCAAAAAACTTACTCATTTCATTTATCAGTATATCATTTCTAACCTGACATTCACCAAGGTTGGAATGTTACATGTTTTTGTACAATAACTCCAGAAGGCAATAAAAACTGTTCATTAATTACAAGACATCAGTACAGTTGTGATGAGGAGACAAGACTGTCCTGTGAGTATTTTTCTCATGGAACATAAACCCTGGTGAACATTTCACAAAAACAGTTGTTGTCTGTATCTCCGTTTTAGTCCAGTATGGATTACTTTTACTGTCAATTTTAAAGCTAATTAGATTAAGTTACCATACAAAGGGGTCCTAAATAATGTCAAGTTCTTGGAATTTTGAATAAAATGAGAGTTTCTTTTGTAACACAGTCACCACATTTGCATGGGCAAGTCTATGTTTATAAGCAACTGATATTGTTCACCCTCTTTGATAATGTCAATAATTCTATATCTTTTGGAGCTACATCTCGTTAAACTCATGTATACAAGAGTTCCTCCTTTTTATTTATTCCAATTTTTAAAAACAAGTAGAAATATTAAAACGACATTGCAAATATTGGATGCAGTCGATATACTTATTTACACAAATGAATATTCTTGAAACCTGAAAAGTAAAGTAACTACTCTGTTTGCATCGAGGCTTTCTGTTTAGTTTGAAACACCAATAATCTGAAAGTTTTAGGGACTCGCTGGTGATAATCTGGTTAGAAGGTACAAATTGATGAAACTAAATGACTAAATTTATGCAATCATTGATGAATGAAATGACTAAATTTGTGCAATTATTGATGAATGAAATGACTAAATTTGTGCAATTATTGATGAATGAGATGACTAAATTTGTACAAATTAATGAAATGACTAAATTTGTGCAATTTATTGATGAATGAAATGACTAAATTTGTGCAATTATTGATGAATGAAATGACTAAATTTGTACAAATTAATGAAATGACTAAATTTGTACAAATTGATGAATGAAATGACTAAATTTGTGCAATTATTGATGAATGAAATGACTAAATTTGTGCAATTATTGTTGATGCTTTTTAGCATATATGATGGTACAAACAAATGGGAGGGTGTGTAAATACTCTAAGTCATCAATATCCTTTGTATCTTAGAAAGCTGACCTGGTTTTCATAATCCAAGTTTTGTCTAATTCTAACCAAGTTCTGCTTTGCATGCATTAGTGTTGTTCCAATTATCGATTATAATCGATCATCAGTTGGTTGAGCAAACCAATAAGATAATCGATTGTGAACTCCATAAGCGATTGTGTGTAAAGGGAGACTACTTTTTAGGTGAGTGCAAAGCACAAAGGTTAGTAAAACTCCCAGCCACTAAAGTTGACATGAAATTTATTAATTCCCTTCACAACTACAAATATGAAACCTATGATTCATAATTAGGAACATATCGTCATTATTACATGGTCAAGTTGTTAAATTGTTGAGTTAATCAATTTAAACACATTGTGTTAATTTGTTTCAGTTAAATTGCAACATATTTTTTAGTATTTATAAACAATGTCCTTCTATACTTTAAATTATAAACACATCACATATGAATGAAAGAATTTCAGGGGATTGTAGCAGTGATTCAGTTACATATCACTGATTAGCCATAAAAAGTTGCGTTCATTTAACAAAGATGTGGAACAAAAGTAAAACACAATGTTATATTATTGTCAGATTAAATTATAAATGTTATTAAAAGAGATTACTCCTGTACATTTATAAACATATTGAACTCTTGATCCAAGATATAACTTTAAGAAAAATTAAAATTTGCTCTTAGTATCCAATTATAATCGATGATCAGCTGGTTAAGGGGAACCGATTATCGATTATGAAATTCTGACCGAATCCCATCACAAGCATTGCATGGACCCCATCATCAATCAGGAAAAATATTTAAAAAAAACGAACGATCGTAAATCAGTATCATGTGATAGAAAAAAATTAATTCCACCAAATGCTGAAATATTTCCGAACGCCTACATGGCCTGTGCGACATATACTGAAGAGGCGTACCTGTTCACAGCAAGACGAGTACAAACATATCCCATAAGCTCTTCCTGTCTATTACCAAACGCAATGTTTTTTTTATTTTTAAAAGAATGAAAACTGCTTGATTCAGCAATAAGGCAACTCTCTTAAAAAGGAAATCGATGTTTGACTATATTGCGGTACTAGAAATGTCTCGGCCGCATATACACGCGTACAAGTCTATACACTTCGATAATCGTGGCTTATATGCCTGTAACCAGGTAGCCTAGACCAACAAATTGTTCTCCACCTTCTTTTTTTATTTTTATTTTGACTACCACCGCACGTCAAAATTTAAAAAAAAGGTGAAGAACAATATGCGAGTCTTCAGGTAGACCCACAAATTGTTCTCCACCTTGTTTTTTTTTTTTTTTTTTTTTTTTTTGAGTTCCACTGTTAGTCCAAAAAAAAAAAGGTGGAGAACAATTTGTAACCTAGTGTACATACTCTTTGTATAGTTAAGCCTCTAACCATATCAAATCTAAAATGTTCTTGTATTCTTAATTTTACCCACCTGTAAGCAAGACTGCAAATTCTGATTTATCTGTACTGTATAGCTGTCTTTTCTGTAACTGCAAATGCAATGTTGTGCAAGATCAGTGATGCACAACACTAAACGTCGTTGAGAAACAATTCGAATAAGAACAGAATTCGGAATCCGTAGTTGTTGCGCTCTTTCTCGAGAAATAGCAGGATCACGCAAACCTATATGAATAGACCAGTACCCTCTGGTTAGTTTCGCAAGTAAACTGACGAAGCAGAATGTAAAAATGAGATTTACACAACAACAAAAAAAGTTGCAGTGACATATATATTGAAAATAAAACTTCAAGAAAGTGTTTACTTGGAATAATGTAAAAAGTGTATTTAGTGTACTTGTTGGGTTATGTGCCAATTTGCAGCCAATCTGTAGAAATTAAAACACAATATAATTTGCTTTTTCAACTTTCATTAATTTTGCTCGAAATCTTTTCTGTTTTTTGAAACCAAACACCTTACCACGTATTATCTGATCCACTGCGAAAATACATAAATAACCAGTTTCATTATATAAAAAAATAACAGCATACAACCCACGCGACAAAATAAATTTTCTGAAACTAACATTGTACGACCCACGATGATTTTGTAGACGTTGTGACGATATGATTACTACAAAAATGACAACTCATCTTATTTTTTATTTATAAAAAGAAAGACACACACACCACAAAGAACAACAACACACTACCCCATGTAACAACATCAATTATTATCAGCAAGAGCCCACCTCCAATGATGCACAAAATTCTGGTAGAGAAACTGTTCAGTTTATTGTTTTTGAGCGCCTATTTGGTACGTCCCCGAGGATGGCTGTCCACAAAACAGGTGGAGTGTTGGGTTGTTGTTCCAATATAATTCCTAAGTTAGTTACTTTATCAGGAATCTCGTACGTATTTGAAAAATAGTATATATTTTGAGCAGACCATTTCTATTGAGACTTCATTTTTGCCTGTTTATCACCACCAAGGTGTTAGATATGTTATTCGGTCGACATTGAAGAAAAAAAAATGGTACTGAACTATTTGAAGAAAGTGTTACGTGCTTAGGCTCGAATAAGCAGCAACACAGAAAGAGTGAAAACTAACAAGCTTGTATAAATTGAACAATGAATTTATTAAGTACAATTATTTTCATAAAATAAATAAACTTACAGTTTTAGAGAATCAAATCCAACATTAATCCAAGATAGAATTCACAAAAATAATCCACTAATGGAATTGCAAGAGTCCTGATAAATAAATGTTCTAATAGTTCCAGGTTCGAATCTTGACGATGTAATCCAAAATGGCTGACAATGTCACGTGATGCAGTTCTTGTTTAATTATCATCCAAATGAATTATGAGAACATGTTTTCTCCTCCAAATAGATAATAAATCCTCTTTCTTCAATAAATTGACACAAAGTCCAGAACAAAATAATTAATATTAACACTCAAACATGAATTACACAACTGTTAATTTTAAAGCCCGAAATTCTACTGAATTGTTCTATCCCAAACAAGTCTATATAACTTGTTTTTCTTAAGTAAACAAGTGATCACGTGATCTTTCTAGAAATTCATGGAAGGTCACTACCTTCAGCAAGTCACGTATTCTAGATATGTCCTACATCCCAAGAACTAAAAATAAAAGTTATCCTTGAAATTAACCAATAGTATTAAAGACCTGTTTATCAATCTAAAGCAAGGTCAGATAAAGAGGTAACCATGCCAAGGTCAAAAACTTGTTTACAGTTAAAGTGGTCAACCTGAATTTTCTAGAAAAAAATATCCCAATTAATGAATATTAAACCCTAAATGACAAATTTGGATTTAACAATAAATAATAAATAAATTAAATCCAATAGCCGTAACAAAAGATTTTTATAAAACAACATAGCAACTTCCTATCCAGGTATTGTTGTTTTCTTTTGTGACAGGACAAGTCAACTGTAGAACTAATAATCTTAATGCTTTTTTAGAAAATTAACGCTGCTGAATTTATCTTCGGAGAATATGATGAGTTTGATATGAAAATAAAATCGAACGATTCTGTTTGTAATGCTTTCGGTAAATCAATGAATCGTATATACAAAACTTACTCTCTACATATCCTAAATAGTAGAATACACTAAGATCGAGAGGAAAATTTCACATGTATCGCAATTAATAGGGTTATCGTAGTTGACTATATGCTTGCGTCAACAGGCATCTTTAAATATTGTTTCGATTTCGATTTGGTTCTAGGAGGAAATCTGGACATTTCCTTATCATATCTGAGTTCACTTTTTCGCTTGCCGACATTAGAAACATACATATTAGAGAAAAGCTATATTAGTCAAATCGTTGACAACCACAGACGAAATCATAATAAGGAATAATGAATTTATTAATTAATTCCAACATCAACGTTCTGAATTTATATATAATTTTGGTCATTCGTGATACTGTGGAATTGATGTGACTGTACCATTTATGATTGATATGTATTAGCCCTGTGTATTTTATTAGAATGTAACAAGCAAAACCAATTTGATGGGTTAAACAATGTGATGTCCTTAAAAGGCAACTAAATATATTCTATTCATAAATTTAGATTTAGTACTTTCGTTAAAAATCTGGTGGATTAAAGAATGAGTAGAAAATGTTCAAGTATGTTCTGTCGAAAATAGAGAATTATCAGAAAACAGGAATTAGAAGACTCACGGTCAGATGTCTCGCATTTTGTAAGTTGATTAAACAAACGCATGCAAGCACAGTTTGCAGTAACGTGTCATCGCTAGTACGATTACTTCATCTCCGTACTGCATCGCATCAGAAATCAACCAGTTTTAATTATATGACTGAAACTTCAGATGATAATTTTGAAACTCCAACCTATGTACCAGCTTTAATAGTAAAATAAATGATTTTAAAAAAAATAACACATATGTATTTCCTTATTCCTTACGTAGTTAGATTATTTAACGAAAGTTTCTCACCTGGTATTTCCTTACGTAATGGAGCGAAACATTCTTATCCCATTGGTCAAAAACTCGTTAGTTTATCCAAACAATTACATGGCTATTTCTCGTATTAAAGGAATAGAGAACGTACAAGTTGATTTTATATTATCGGATTATATTTAATCTTACTTCCGTACACCGTTCTCGGGCCATTTAGTTACTACAAGGAAATATTGGGTTATCCGCGCAAGTGCCTTGAAAGATATGTATCACGTGGTCGGTAGTGACGTCATAGAATCTATTGCTAGCAGTCAACAATGCTAACTACAGAAGAAGAAGAAGAAGAAGAAGAAGAATTCTTTATTTCAGACTACAAAGTCCATACCTTTAAAATAAAAAAATAAAGTTTTATAAAAAAAATTAAAAAAAATAAAAAAAATTAAACACATAAGCACACACACACACACACACACACACACACACACACACACATATATATATATATATAGAATATATGTATAGTATGTATGCTGTATCAATGATATACCACGAGATGTATAAATTTTTTCATTAAAAGGAAACGAGGCTTGCCCGAGTTTCCTTTTAATGAAAAATTTATACAACGAGTATATATACATATATATACATACAGCAACATCTACAACTATTAACTTATTAACTGCGTCATGCATTATTAATAATAAAACTTAAATGACACATTTAAAGAGTAATTTGTTCCATCTACTAATAATATGAGAGATTTCAAAATACAGTTCTTACTATTAGATATTCTTGTCAACATTGAGAATACATACTTTCTCATCATTTCATCAAAACTGAATACATTATAGTTAACACTGTTCCCCCTTGGAAGACCTAATAGAAAACGAAGACTATTATTATGACCAATAACTAGTTTTCTTTTTGTACATTCACTAAAGTTTGTCCACAGAGGAACACAATACATTGTGTTTTAATAAGATTTGAATATTCTAATTTTGATATGCAATGAACAATTCTTGAATTTACGCAGAAGCATGTTTGTTCGAGTACACAGAGATCGGTAATGTCTCATCATATCTTCATTATCCGACCGATTGGATTTCAAAATATGACCCAAATACGTACAAGTGTTGACATAGATAAGAGCATTGCCGTTAAGATATACAAGGGGAGGAGATGGTAATTTGAAAGAAGCTGTCTGAAAGACCATGTATACTGTTTGTTTTTTTTTGTATTATACATTATATCATTTTCAAATGCGTATTGTTCACATATCTTTAATAATTTCCTTAAACCTGCTATAGAAGGACTTATCAATGACATATCATCAGCAAAACTGAAATTGTTAAGAAAAAACAAATTTGGTGGCAGTTACACTGACGGAGCTTACGAGTTAACTCGTCTATATATACTGACAAATAATATAGAAAATCAAGTACCACAAAAAATAACCCAACAGAAGGAGAAACAAGAAATAGAGATTGCAACAAGAATCCACACTGTACAACCTAAAGTGGAAAAAACCAGGTAAACCCAAGTCAAGTCCCAAGGAAACAGCAGATAACAGGCAAACAAAAAACAGAATCATGAAGAAACATCACAAACAATAGATATGACAGAATCAGAATGGAGAGAGGACAGAAGCAGGAGAGAGAAAAGAAGAAAGGAAATGGAAACACAAGAGGAAGAAGAGTACTAAATGAGTCAGGAATATTTTCTACAAGACAACGAATATAAAAAATCTGAACCTGGACATTTACCACCTTTTTGTCTTGCTATAGCACGTTGGATCTCAGATAATGTGATTACTTCAATACGAGCAGAAGGTGCATTCAATGCTGAAAGTACATACTTCTTATTCGATTCATTTTTTTTACACTATTGAGTAAGTCTTCAAAATGCGAAATCATGTAATTCTTTGACACAGTCATTCCAACCTGGTATAATCCGGTGACTACGTTTGGATTTACTTGTCAAGCTATTACCGGAGTTCGACAATCAGTCAATCAATCAATCCTCTCTGCGCCGTCTGGTGCTTGAGGCAACAGCAAGGGAGCACCATTTCCGTCTGTCGGCAGCTATTGCAGGGGCGGTCTGATAGGTGAGGCCTCTGGTCTTAAGGTCTCTCTCCACTGTTCGTCGCGAGGTCTCTTTGGGTCTGCCATGGTTCCTTTTACCCTGTGGGATCCATCTCAGTGCCACCCTTGGTAGTGAGTCAGGAGGCATTCTGCAGACATGGCCGAGCCATCTCCATCGCCGAGTTGAAATGATCTCAGAGATGGTGCTTGCACCCGCTCTGTGCCGAAGTTCCTCATTTGAGATCATGTTTGGCCAGAAAATCCTCATGATGCGTCGCAGGCATTTGGTTTGAAACACTTCGAGCTTGTGTTCTATGTTCGCAGTGGACTTCCAACACTCTGAGCCGTACAAAAGGACGCTCAACACGTTGCTCTTGAAGATACGGATCTTTGTGTGGACACTGAGGTTTCTTGTCCTCCATATGGGCTTCAGCATTGCGAAGGTCTGGTTGGCCTTGCCGATTCTTGTGACGACTTCCCTTGTGCTATCTCCATCCGTGGCGACCTTGCTACCCAGGTAAGTGAAATCGTCTAGTTCTTGTAGAGGCTGGTCATTGATGGTGATTGGGTTGCCCACTCTAGTATTCTTCCTCAAGACTTTTGTCTTCCCTATGTTGACTCGAAGACCTATGGTATTTGCTGTCTGTACCAACTGTTGTGTCTTCTGTTGAATATCCTGGTGTCTGCTTGCCAGCAACCCGATGTCGTCGGCATAGTCCAGGTCATCCAGCATTGAGGTCAACGTCCATTGTATTCCATGCCTCTTGCCCTCTGTGGTGCGGCGCATGATCCAGTCAATGGCCAGTGAGAAGAGAATTGGAGAGAGAATGCATCCTTGCTTCACTCCGGTTTCCACCTTGAATGGTTCAGTGAGTTGGTTGTTGTGGATTACTCTGCACTCAGAGTTTTCGTACAGGGACCTGATGACATTGACAATTTTCTTGGGGATGCCATAATGTCGTAGGATCCTCCACATAGAGTCTCGGTGCAGGCTGTCGAAAGCCTTCTCAAAGTCCACAAAGACCACATAAAGGGATCCATTCCGTTCATGAGACTGCTCAAGTATCTGCCTCAGTGTGAAGATGTGGTCGATGCAAGATTTGCCTTTCCTGAAGCCTGCTTGTTCCTGGCGTAGGATGCCGTCCACAGCTGTTGTGATGCGTTGAAGAATGATGCGGCTAAAGATCTTACTGGAGAGGGATAGCAATGTGATTCCTCGCCAGTTGTTGCAGTTTCCCAGATCTCCTTTCTTGGGAAGTTTAACTATGATTCCGGTTTTCCAGTCATTTGGTGCTTCATTTATCTGTTTCATATGCACCTGGTTAGTGCATTCGTGGTCATTACAGATCGCGACACAATGTGGGATCTCAATCTTGTTTAATAGGAATGCTTAAGTCAGAGTATAATTCAGGTTTTCGTCAGCAGTAAGGTCTGACCAGTTGATGTTGTATTTCAAGTTTAAGAGTTCATTGGGGCATGGATCAAATTTAGGAAGCAATTCAGTCTTGATATTCATTAAAGTAGGACGATGGTCGGACCCTACTAGGGTGTGAAGTATTCTCATATCACTTATAGCGGAATGAGCAGACTGTGTAGAGACACAATGATCCAACCAAGACACTGTATTGTGTGAATCACTGACGTAAGTAAAATTAGTTGTATGGTCTATAATTAATTTTAAGTCCGATATGATATAACCATATTGGTCACAAAATAGGCGAAGCTCGTCTCCAAAGGAAGTGGCTTTGAGTGTATTAGCATTCCAATCTCCAACTACATAAGCATTTAGCGTATTAGCATTTTCTACAATAGAATTAATTTTTCCCAAATAATCTACAAATTCTCCAAATTTTTTCGCAAGGTCGCAAGGTAAATATGTATTTATAAAAAGCAAGGAGGAATCCCCCGTATGGATAGTAATACCTATTAATCTGGGATCATCGAAATGTTGTACTTCGATAATACTTGCGAGAGAACTAAGATAAAGTACCCCGACACCTCCATAAGGTCTACCGGTATGAATATCGCTAGAAGATTTAATCGGCGATTCCCCTGATCCAGAGAACTCGTCGTGTACGGATGAGAGACAGTCTAACTCGCTGTCTAGAAGCCACAATTCTTGTAGGAAACAAATATCGGAAATATCACATAAAGCTCTTACATTTTGTATATTTCCTGTTAATGAACGACAGTTATAGAAAGAAATGCGTAATGAATCCATTATGTATATTTGAGTCTAGCAATGGTTCAATTCCGACTTTGATAGTAGTCTATAACTAACGCATTTCTTCTTGGACACGCATCCACGTTCATCATCGCTTTGTGCGTAGGGTTATCGCATGTGATTTTGAAGCTGGCATATGTATTAAATTTCGTTTTTAGTTTTTCCACCTGAGTGGGCTTAACTCCGGAGTAATGCTCAAAATATGAAGAAATGTCCCGATTCCTGCGTTTCGGGGGCAAGTCTTGTCACGAATAAGCATCGCTGTCACATTGGACACACTGTACGCAAATTTGAGGAAGCTGTACAATGATTTATATTGCCAGTATTTAAAAACAATACTTCATTCCATGGCGTGAAGCTAATATATATATATATATATATATATATATATATATATATATATATATATATATATATATATATATATATATATATATTGAACAAGATCTGGCGAGATTCGGCAAAGGTTACTTAGCAAATAGATTGTCGCTTTAATCAATGGTTCAGAAATATCTGAAAAAGTTTTTGTTGTTGTTTTCTTTTTGTATACTTTTTAAAGGCTTTAGACTGCTGATCATATACAATTACTGGGTTGCTTAGTCAAAAGAGATGTTGGCGGAAAGTTGCTTATAGTACTCGATGTAAAGCAAAGCAAGAAGTCGCAATCCATGCAAACAATCATGTCAGAGGCGTAACGATGATATTTTGCGCCCGGGGACGAACTATACAATTGGCGCCCCAGCGATCTTGTGACAGATGTATTACCCTTGTTTACTTATTATAATGTAACGTTGCAAGCCTCATTTTGGCTTCCTGTAACTTGGCGCCCGGGGACATATGTACCCCCTCTAGCTACGCTTCTGAATCATGTACATACAATATTATTTTTTTTTTGTATAAAAAAAGTTAGTCCAATTATCATTGATGAAAGCTTCAAACTATTTTATGACACCTGTATAAACTGATGCCGCACAAATATTAACATAAAGTTGAAAAGGTACAGAAAGAAATAATGATTTAATCTTTCTGTGGATGTAGAAGCACGTGCTTGTTGGGGTTAACTCTAATCCGGATTCTAGCATTGGATATAGTCACAAGTTCTTCCTAACTACTGGATGTATCAATCTGTAAACTCTATGTGTGTGTTTCTGAGCATATATACATTATAATGTTATCACAAATCACAATCAATATAATATATACAGACACACAAATAGAGCAAATAGTTTATACATAGCACGGTAGCGCTTCTGGTCAGCTTTCGTACTGTATCAATTATAACTATATAAATGATTTCAATTATAACTATATCAAGTACAGTGGACTCCACTTAACTGCACATCGGTTAACTGCACACGCCGGATAACTGCACGAAGTCACGCCGGTCCCGTTTTTTCTCAATGCTTTTTAATGGGAATAAACTTCGGATAACTGCACTTCGCTTAAATGCACACTCTGGATAATAGCACGATACATTTCTGCCCGTGGCACATTATTCAATATAATTTTTCTCCGGTTAACTGCACAATGTATATTCATGATCAGTTATTGTCAGTCCACTGCTGTAGCACTTCAAATAAGCCGACAATTAAACCAGTAAATGTGACTTTGTAAATGATTGACATGTAAAGGACACCTTAGGTTGTATATACATGTATATCCGCGCCCACTAGGGAGCAATAGCGTGGGAAAAATCATAGTACAGCATGGGAAACATTGCTCTAAACCGTTCGCGTTTGACTGATTGACTGATTTCAAACCAAAAAATGGACGGTTGGAAAGATGGAAAATGCGCAATGGAATTCAATTTAAACGACAACACAGCGAGAAACAGGATGCAGACAACTTTGGAGCTGAACGCTTTTTCTGTCTGTGATGACCCATCAATATCTGACACCAGTTTTCGAACAACAAGCGATCTATAGAATTTCTTGAAATTCGCTATAATTCCATGATTCATTGGTTGAATCAATGAAATTGTGTTCGGAGGAAGGAAAATAAGCTAACATTTAAGTAAAAGTTCAAAGAGTGGATTCTAATCATTGTTTAAATTTGTTCTTCACATATATTCGTGCCATGCTGATTTAAAACTGTACTGTACCGTACTTCGGTTAACTGCACTCTTCTCTTAACTGAACTGTCTCGCGATGGGCCCCGAGGGTGTGCAGTTAACCGGAGTCGACTGTATACAAAGGATCTGGAACATACTATACAGCGGCGTCGCTTGGGTTAGTGTCACCTAGTGCGTTAAACTCATGGTGTCACCCCTCCAGACTTCCACCATGGATTTCTTTTTCTTAAAATAACTCCAAATGTTGTTCCGACAAGCTCTGAATCTCGTTCAAATAAGCACCAGACGCTCCGCAGACTGCATGGTGGCACCCTGTGCCTGCTGGTCATGTACATGTATTTAACTATGATCGGTTATCCGCTTATGAAATCCGACTAGACCGAGCCGTGTGTGCTCTGTAAAATTTGCAATTTTTCATTCTGGTGTCACCCCTCTTAGATGGTGTCACCCAGTGTGGTCCGCAGCCCCCCGCACCCCTCTAGCAACGCCACCGATACTATAAATTAAAATTTCCCATATCCGATCAAAATGTGTATAGAATACCGACTATTTCTGAAAAGTAATGCCTATCTGTGGCCTTGGACGCGCGCACACACACATTTGTAACAAAATAAATATATTTCGTAATCATCTGTTTCTTCGAGCTCATGTGGTCACGTGATGTAAAGATGGCCGACGACAGTAAAGGCATGAATAACAACAGGAGCGTTACCAGCAGCAGTCAGTCATTTTTATGCGAAGATTACAGAGTTTATAGATGGCGGTGGTTTATTCTTTTCGTGATTTGTATCCTCAACTTTTCCAATGCCATGGTTTGTAATGTGACGTTTTGATGGGATTTTTCGCTAAGTGGCAGGGTCAACCACGGTACAGGTGCTCGACGCGAGCTTGATTTTTCTCCCTCTGTATGATTTATTTTCTTTAGATTATTTTGTTTCTCTTCACATCAAGCTCGCGTCAAGCACCAGTGTGATAGAGAGTGTCATATGTCTGAATGGGTCATGGGGGTAATCTAAGGTATTTTTCTCTGTATGATTTTTTCCCCTTTAGATTATTTTTTTCGTCACATCAAGCTCGCGTCGAGCACCTGTGGGGTCAACTGTACGCTTTTATTTTGTTTGGTGGGTGCTCTCTCCCATTTTGATCTTTATATTTTGTTGTTTTATTTTATTTCAAGTTTGTGAAAACATTAATTAAAAAAATATTTTTATTTATAACTTTAAAAAAAATTATTTATATTTTTAAATATAAAGTTTGTGAAAACAATTTTGTTTATTTTTTTTTAATTTTTAAAAAAATAAATTATATATATTCGTTGTCTTGTAGAAAATATTCCTGACTCATAATACTTATGTTTTACATTGTATGACAGGTTTTAACATTTAGGTTGAGAACTAAATAGTTTAAGCAGCAAACTGATGTAGTGTCTGAAGAGAGTCAACACACAGTTCAAATTACCTCATTAAGACTAAAAATTCTGAAAAACTTTTGATTTCATTTTAGTCAGCATTCAGCCATTTGACAGGGTAGAGGTAGAGCAAGACTTGACACAAGACTGTTATGCAACAGTAGCAGCTGACTGAAATAAATGTTTGCTGTCATTTGTTTCAAAAACCATGGTGCAGAAAGTTGGATCAAGTCACATCAGTAATCACATAAAGTGTTGATAAATTTAAGTGAAAATTTTATTTGCCTAGTTTTCAGGCAAATTACCCATTATATAACCTACACTAACTCCTACTATAATTTCTCTCTCTTTTTTAGATTTGGTAAGTTCTGATGAATGCCTTGCACCTACCATCACTCAAATTGCAGATTCCAGACACTTGAAACATATATGTATGCATCAGGCTAATTAGATTGTACCAATAACCAGACAGCATTTAATTTACCACTATATACTATAATAACCAAACAGCATTACCAGTATATGCACTAATAACCAAGCATCATTACCAATATATATCCTAATAACCAAACAGCATTGTCAGTATCTGTACTAATAACCAAACAGCATTGTCAGTATCTGTACTAATAACCAAACAGCATTGCCATTATCTGTACTAATAACCAAATAGCATTGCCATTGTATGTATGGATATATATATATATATATATATATATATATATATATATATATATATATATATATATATATATATATACTAATAACCAAACATCATTACCAATATATATCCTAATAACCAAACAGCATTGTCAGTATATATACTAATAACCAAACAGCATTGCCAGTATCTGTACTAATAACCAAATAGCATTGCCATTGTATGTGTATATATATATATATATATATATATATATATACACTAATAACCAAACAACATTGCCAGCATCTTTACTAATAACCAAACAGCATTGCCAGTATCTGTACTAATAACCAAACAGCATTGCCATTATCTGTACTAATAACCAAATAGCATTGCCATTATCTGTACTAATAACCAAACAGCATTGCCATTATCTGTACTAATAACCAAATAGCATTGCCATTGTATGTATGTATGTGTATATATATATATATACAGTCCTACCCGTTTATCTCGACATCCTCGGGACCAAGGAAATATTGTCGAGATAAGCGGATGTCGAGATAAGTGTTTAGGGGGGGGGGGGGTCTGCAAAAAAAAAATGCAAGTTAAATTCTTCAGTAAGGGGTAACCGGTCATCAGTATTTACACTTTGAAAAAAACAATGTAAATTTGTAGTATGTGGGGACAAAACTAGAGTGAAATACACTTGTATATTGACGAATAACATTTTGGTTACCTTTGTGTAATAAAGTCCACAATAAAATATTGCATCGGTCAAATCCTGATATGAAAAACATGAGAGATTCAATGTCAGCATTAGCATGTGTTTGTCTAGTTGTTAGTTGCATGCTTCAAGTACATGTACTTAAATCAGCCTAGATATCGGTCAGTCTGTTCCCATATTATTGAGGGTACCAAGGGGATAATGAAAAACTGTCAACAGTACATGTATTCTCCACAAATACTTTTGTATCCGATGTTATGACGAACATTAAAGCGACTGCACCAACCACTCGTTGCAGCGAAGTTCTCCACACTAAGCTTTTTCGATAATGCTTAATTGAACCGTGAACCGTTTAGATGCTTCCTCCATGTCTTTAAATGTACCAGTTTTGCTTCTTCCTTAGGGGAGCGCAGTTACCTTCAACTTAGTCTTTCTTTATAGACTCTGCAGCTCTCATCCTTCCTGGACGTGTTAATTTTAAATGAAAAAATTTCACAGACCTCTTTGCGAGATGTTCATCCCTTAACTTCATTAACAGCCAGATATTTAGTTTCCAAAGACTCTAAATTTAATTTGCGTTTTACCCTTCTGTTGGTAGCCATCGTAAATGTAAATAAAATTAAAAACGAAACTTTCACAGCGAAAATCACCGATCACTTTCAAAGGTCTCGGAAACGTGTATTTTCACGCAATTTTTATATATGGGATTCAGAAAATCACGTATACAGGAGTCCTCTGTACGCATCAATTTCCTGGACGGCAAATTTAAGGGCTTGCTAGTCCTGCTTCGACCACCTGTTGATTGGGAAATTGTGTTCATCAATTGATCCTTTTCGCTGTGCTGATATATTTACAATCAGAAAATTCAGTGGCTGAAAGACCCACAGATGTACATGCTGTCATTGTAAGAGTACATTTGAATAACATGATTTACAAGCTAGGCGGCAAGATCAAAGACTTAACTATCTGCAGAGTGGTGAGAAAACGTTCTGCTATGGGTTTTTTTTTTTTTTCATCCGACCGCGACATTAAAGCCTGGCGGCAAGATCAACTAATTGTTGAACAAAGTATTGGTCTTAATTGGCAGCTTGTCGACATAAACGTTTTGAAAACAAAGGATTTGTTCAAGCTGGGACCAAGGGCTTCTGTCGACATATACGTTTTTCTTTTATCTCGACGTCGACATAGGCATGACAATTTGATAGTAATAGTAGACCATGGGACCGGGACTTTGCTTTTTTGTCGACATAGGCGGCTTGTCGAGATAAGCGATGTCGATATAAACGGGTAGGACTGTATATATATATAACCAAACAACATTGCCAGCATCTTTACTAATAACCAAACATCATTGCCAGGATCTGTACTAATAACCAAACAGTGTTACCAGTATCTGTACTACTAGCCAAAAAATATTGCAGTATATATATATATATATATATATATATATATATATATATATATATATATATATATATATATACTATTAACCAAACAACAGTGCCAGTATCTGTACTAATAACCAAACATCATTGCCAATATGTATACTAATAACCATGCATCATTCCTAGTATGGGCACTGATAGTGTACTCTGTTAGACTTTGAGATTTTGTATTAAAGTTTTTCTCATTTATTCAAAAACATTAAAAGGTAAGTTAACATATAGCTTATCATTTAAGCTGGTTATGCAAAAAAAAAGAGCTGTTGGTTGAAATAGTTCTTGTCAGTTAACTTTATGGCATAGTAATATATTCATTGGAGCGGTTTATTTTAATTCATTTTGATTCTTTTTACTGGGGATAATCATTTCAAAATTTGTCTTGAAATATTGTAAGTGGATACTACCAGAATATTCTTCACTTTCATGCAGGTTCCTTCAGAGGCTGAGAGACGCCTGGACCTCTTAGAGAGTTTGAGGCCCCAAGGCAGCCTCTGGTTTTACTGTCTTGAATTTGGCAGTAAATGCCAAGATAAGCTCATATAATATACTATATAAAGATTCAACAAAACTAATCACAACTAGAGTATTTAAGAGAACTAAACTAACTTAGGGATTGAAATCCAGGGCCATGTGGATTCCCTGTGGTACCACCTCTTATTGGGTTTGATGTCATGTAACTTTCATGTTGACACAATAATACTGATGGATAACATTTCTATTGGTTTTAGAAAATAATTAAATTAGGGGCCCCGAGTGGCTGAGTGGTCTAAAGCGCTGTCCGTTACGGACCACTGCCATCTCACCTCTGTCTGCGTGTGTTCGAGTCTAAGATTCGGCAAATGTAGTTATGTGAGAAAGCTTGCCAGTAGCTTCTCGTGGGTCGGTGGTTCTTTCCGGGCTTTGTCCGGTTTCTTCCTCCATGTATAGCCTATTATGTGCTGAAAAATGGCGTTAAACCATTAAAAAAAAAAGAAAGAAAGAAAATAATAAATCAAATCTAAATATTTCTGCAGAACAATGAGGGTGTTAGCATATATCATACACATTATGACTGCTCTTGTGACTTGATTGGTTAGAGCATCTGCCTCGGATGTCGCAGGTTCAAGCCAAGGCTGACTCGTACCAAAAACTTATACAAATGGTATGAGCATATGCCTTGCTTGGTGCTCAGCATTAAGGGGTTAGTATGAGGACTGGTTGGTCTGGATTCAGGATGATGTTACTTGGTGGGACATGTCTGCGCATGATGTGCCAGTGCTAGACATTACTATAAATTACCACAATTAAGACTTTTGATTTACCTGCAATATTGTAATATGATAGCCTTTTGATTTACCTGCATGATTCTCGTGTGAATGCCTTTTGATTTACCTGCATGATTGTCAATGTCTTGTGATAGCCTTTTGATTTACTTGCATGGTGTTCATGTGACAGCCTTTTGATTTACTAGCATGGTGGTCATGTGATAGCCTTTTTGATTTACTTGCATGGTGGTCATGTGATAGCCTTTTGATTTACTTGCATGGTGGTCATGTGATAGCCTTTTGATTTACTTGCATGGTGGTCATGTGATAGTATTTTGTTTTACTTGCATGGTGGTCATGTGATAACCTTTTGATTTATTTGCATGGAGTCATGTGATAGTTTTCTGACTTACTTGCATGGTGGTCATGTGATAGCCTTTTGATTTACTTTTTGCATGGTAGTCATGTGATAGCATTTTGATTTACCTGCATGGTGGTCATGTGATAGCCTTTTGATTTACCTGCATGGTGGTCATGTGATAGCCTTTTGATTTACCTGCATGGTGGTCATGTGATAGCCTTTTGATTTACCTGCATGGTGGTCATGTGATAGCCTTTGGATTTACCTGCATGGTGGTCATGTGATAGCCTTTGGATTTACTTGCATGGTAGTCATGTGATAGCCTTTGGATTTACTTGCATGGTAGTCATGTGATAGCCTTTGGATTTACTTGCATGGTAGTCATGTGATAGCCTTTGGATTTACTTGCATGGTGGTCATGTGATAGCCTTTGGATTAACTTGCATGATATTCATTGCTAAATCTTAACCATTAGATGGTGCATATACCTTGTTACAGTCTCATTTATGACAACTATCTGGATGGTCAAGCATATAGCCTGCAAGATGGTCAAGCATATAGCCTGCAAGATGGTCAAGCATATAGCCTGCAAGATGTTCAAGCATATAGCCTGCAAGATGGTCAAGCATATAGCCTGCAAGATGGTCAAGCATATAGCCTGCAAGATGGTCAAGCATATAGCCTGCAAGATGGTCAAGCATATAGCCTGCAAGATGGTCAAGCATATAGCCTGCAAGATGGTCTTGCATAAAGATATGGCCTTAAATTAAATCCGGTGCAGAGCTGTAATGTATCAAAATTTGGGGATTGCTGTAATTGTTGGATATATCTCATATTTACACACTTCTCTACCTGTAAATGCTGACAAAACAAACCATGATTAAATAAGTATTTAAGATGTATAATTTATTGCAGAAAAGGGGAACACTTGAGTCTATTATAGTTTATGCTATAAATGACGATTCTTAATTTGAGGTACAACTCTGCCAGAGTTCGAACCTGCAGATTTCCGTATCTGAGGCAGTTATGCTATCCACTTAGGCCACTGGAGCATTCTCAAAAGTTGTGCGTGGGAGGGAAGTTGATGCTAAAACTTTTATCCTACGAGGGCATTTTAGAGGGGTTAATTAAGTCTAAAAAAAATCAACCTTGTGTTTTTTCAACACACCTATGTTTGGAGAGAGAATGCATCTACAAAGTAAAGAGCTCCCAGTGTATTCATAGGGAGTTAGCATATTAATAGGAAGTTAACTCGTCCATTTTATACAAATATGATGGAAACAAAGATTTTAACACCATCAGTATGTGATTGTTATGATGACCTTTGACCATGTGACCCAAATAATCCTCTTTAAAGCACACTGTGCATATGTTATGTGAAATACAGCTGATATAACACACCTTGCAAATGTTATGTGAATTACAGCTGATATAACACACCTTGCAAATGATATGTGAAATACAGCTGTTATAACACACCTTGCAAATGTTATGTGAATTACAGCTGATATAACACACCTTGCAAATGATATGTGAAATACAGCTGTTATAACACACCTTGCAAATGATATGTGAAATACAGCTGTTATAACACACCTTGCAAATGTTATGTGAATTACAGCTGTTATAACACACAGTAGGATTACTTGTATACATATATATTGAGTCAGCTTGAAATATATTCTTTTATTTTGCTTTCAAGCGAAAATAACGAAGACAAATTTTATTTACATGTGTTTTGTTTTTCAGATTTGGATCACCTTTTCACCAATAGCAGACTCAACTATTGTATTTTTTAAAATCGATTCCCTGAGGCTGAACATGTTGTCTCTTGTATACCTCATCGCATCCATTCCATTTGGTTTTGTCGCATCATGGCTTTTGGATACATTAGGTTTGAGGACAAGTGTAAGTCAGTTGCTGAAAGAAATGTATTTGCAACGAGTTTTGTTTTGTGTATAATAACTA
Organism: Unio delphinus; assembly: GCA_029339505.1. NCBI lineage: Eukaryota > Metazoa > Mollusca > Bivalvia > Unionida > Unionidae > Unio > Unio delphinus. The sequence goes on along the minus strand of JAQISU010000002.1, from coordinate 3,940,221 downwards.
CAATCAAAGAAAGGGAATTATTTATAGATTTTTGATGATGAAATAAGTGGGTTTTTTTTCTGTATGAATGGCATGCAGAATCAGTGCTTGTCTGTATGCTTTCAGGTATTAAATAGCTATAGAGTAACACTCTTAATGGAAATGTAAATAACCACAATGTAACACTTTTAATGAAAATTTAAAAACCAAAATATTTAGACCATGAGTTCTGCCACTTAATTTGAATAGTTTCAGTATTTACTGTTTGTTATAAGGAACTTCTCTGAAATCTCCAGTTGTTCATATGCATGGCAGTGTTTCAGCTAGGAATTTCTTTGAGAGCAAGTGGAAGGTGATACTCTTTTCAAAAGTGGCAATTTTTAAAAAGGGCATAATATTTTTAGCTATTAATGAACTAGCTGTAGATTATCAAATATTTAATTTCATCCTTTTGGAAACAGATAAAAGAAATATGTAATGTCATCATAAATGAAACAAATGAAACAAACAGGAAAAATAGTTTTATGCTGGAATACTACTGATCTGGATTACATGTGAATGGGAGATGCTAGTAAGGCTATGAGGATGCCAAAGTGGAAATGGCAAGTGCCCTTTCCATATGTCTTTATGCTGGATCACTGGATCGTTTTATGTTTTTTTCTGTCTATAAAAAAGTCATACCTTCAGAATTGTTTGCTTTTACTAGCAAATAGAGGGTATAGTTTTAAATCCTCTGAATACACATTTGTTACAAGGAGAAACATTATTATAAATTGAAAGAAAATACATGTGATCCTTTATTATAAAGCATTCCAGTATCACATGTCCATGATGTAATAAGTATATAGTCATGACCTTTATATTAAAGCACCTCTGTATAACAGCACCCCTCATAACAAGGGTATAGTAGTCATGGCTCTTATAATAAAGCACCTCAATATAACAGGGTCCCCAATATTTTGTCATTTCCCATATTTTAAAGCATCTCAGTATAACAGGGTCCCCAATATTTAGTCATTTCCCATATTTTAAAGCACCTCAGTATAACAGGGTCCACAATATTTAGTCATGGCCCATATTTTAAAGCACCTCAGTATAACAGGGTCCCCAATATTTAGTCATTTCCCATATTTTAAAGCACCTCAGTATAACAGGAACCCCAATATTTAGTCGTGGCTCATATTTTAAAGCACCTCAGTATAACAGGAACCCCAATATAATGAGTATAGTCATGGCCCATATATTAAAGTACCTCAGTATAACAGGAACCCCAATATAACAAGGTATAGTCATGGCCCTTATTATACTTGTTGAATTCTTTTTTTTTTTTTTTTGTAATGTACCCCCATCATAAAGAGACATTATCTGTATTAAGGTACTTTGATGGCTTTCTCTCTTCAGCATTACAGGACAGATTACTATATTTTGTAATTATTCTTTGTTCAATATGTAACACTGACATACACTTTAATATGAGTCTGGATTGCATTGTATTGGTTATTGTCTAATAAGGAATCTTGAAATATGTGGTAAACATTTTGGAAATCGATGTGTACACAAAAGTTCTGATATGAACTGGTTCTTTTATATATATATATATATATATATATATATATATATATATATATATATATATATCAGTACAACTGCAGAAAAATTGTCTTTCTAGAACAATTTTGAAGGATATTTGTCTACTTCTCCCTTTTGTTTTATAGATTATTATGTCTGCCTGGCTGAATGCTGTGGGATCAGTTCTCAGGAACATAAGTACTATTGACGCCATGCCACAGTCTGCAAGCTATCCAGTTTTATTGACAGGGCAGATTTTAGCAGCATGTGCCCAGCCATTTGCCATGTTTGCACCCACTAAAGTTGCAGCCCTTTGGTTTCCAGGGACTCAGAGAGCAACTGCAAATATGCTGGCATCCATGGGTAAAATTTAAAGATATAAATCATATAAGTTTTGTCTTAAGGGTTAGGTAGGGCTGCTCCAGTAAAATATACTTGTTACCCAGGGGAGGCACTTTTAATTTGGGGTAGTCACCCATGAATGCAGATTAGAACCTTGTATCATTTTCATTTGAAATTTTTGAGTAACCAGAGTACCCAGGCATATACTGTAGTATCATTTATTTTCATTTGGCTCAATTTTTGTGGTTTTTTTTATTTTTTAAAAAGGAATTTTCATGGTTACTTAGTTTGCATATTAGTTTTCATTTAAATTCATTGTTTAACCTTTACAATTACCTAAAATAAAGAATACGATAGAAAAAAAATATGCCGATGCAAACAGCAGCCACATTAATGTTTAAAACAATACTACCACCTGTACGAGTACAAATCAAAGACCTAGCAAGTTCAATACTTACTGTGCTTTTGACCAAGTGAATAACATCAATCGAAGCAGACAAAGCCAACAACACTAAAACAATATTTCCATCTCCATGAGCACAAATAAAACACCCATCAAGATTAATCAGGTTTGCCATGTTTTCGATTCAATGTTCAACATCAAAAGGAACAAAACCAGACCAATCAGTTATTAAAGTACATATGAATGATCTTTTACATAAACCACTGTCCATCAAGTTGCACCATCAGTACTTTCTGACAATTATGATGTTAACACAGTGGCTTAAGAGTGGTAAATTCAGCTTAGATCCCATGTGGTAACTTGACTGCCTAACCCATCAGAAGCTGTGAACCATGGGCAGGCACTTGCTTACCAGCAGCTAATGATGCCGTAGAACCCCTGCTATTTAAACAGCAGTTGTATTCGAATGAAGGATGGACCTGAATGAGTATTAAATTTAATTTTTATGTAGTTATTTTGTATTTTTTTTCTTTGATTTTTTAGTATTACTATTGTTTGAATACCTTATGCGTTTTTCTATATTTTCTCTCTATCTTTGCTTACCTCACAAATCAATTTAAGACAATAAGTATGTAAAATTGCAGGTATCGGCTACAGTACCTTATCAAACATGTGCATTAAAATAATATAAAATGATTGATAATTCTTGCTTCAGATGGTTTAAAAAATAAAACAAACACACATTAAAAGCTAATATTAAATTACCACATTATAGTATTGACCCTGATTTATCAGATACAAAATAGCTGTGTTAATCACTAGGAATGTAACACTGTAAGAAAATGGTGGGGGTGGGGTCATCATCCTAAGTGGCTCATTTTCTCCTTTAAATACGTTCCCCAATCACATTACTTTAGGGATATTAGCCTGCTACCTCGCGAATCCAGCCCTACCAAAAGACGAAAATTCGTCTTTCCTGTCTATGTCATATAGACAAAGGGCAATAACTCTTGCCCATTACCTCCCCTTGCCGCCCGTTAGGTGTCGCTTCTTTAGTTTTTTAGCTTCGCTGTACGCGAAAACACGTACAATTAGACCTCCAATGAATCCAAGCCATCTTAGTGTAAATTCTGACCATCCGAAGTTAAATTTGGAATTACTGTGTTGGATAATCATTCCTCTACAGGTCGTATACATTATTTTACAATATTTTCCAATTTGAGTGACTTTGTCACCTTTTCTAGACTTCGGACCAGGTTGCAACGTGGTCAAAGCACGCTTATGGCGGTACTAGCATGTAATACATGTAGCACTCAATAATTTCGCTTATTCCGTATGTAACGTTTACGATATTAGCGACTAATAACGTGCTGCATTGATAATGTGTGCTTTATTTATCTTCTTTGACGTTTCAGTAGACTTCAAAAAAGTCTTTGAACGACCAATTTGCGACTTTAATGGCGAACTTCGTCTTGTAGTCACGAGCGGTTATGGAATAGCAACTTAATAGCGTACTGAATTTTTAATTTGTGCTTTGTTTATCTTTTTCTCCGTTTCAGTAGACTTCGTCTCTGAACGACCAGTTGCGACTATTAATGGCGGAATTTCGTGTTGTAGTCACAAGTTCACGCGACACTAAATCATTTCGCTTCCTCCGTTAGTTACGGTTATGGTAATAGCGACTTAATAGCGTGCTGAATTGCTAATTGTGCTTTGTTTATCATCTTTTTCGTTTCAGTAGACTTCGTCTTGAACGAACCATTGCAACACGCTCACGGCGATAACTAGTGTTGTCATTAAGAGTTAACATGGCACGGAATAATTTGACTAGTCCGTTAATAACGGTTATAGTATTATCGAATTAATAATATGCTGAATTTTTAATTTGTGCTTTGGCGGAATTCATGTTGTAGTCTTGAGTTCACGCGACACTAAATCATTTCACTTCCTCCGTTAGTTACGGTTATGGTAATAGCGACTTAATAGCGTGCTGAATTGCTAATTGTGCTTTGTTTATCATCTTTTTCGTTTCAGTAGACTTCGTCTTGAACGAGCCATTGCAACACGCTCACGGCGATAACTAGTGTTGTCATTAAGAGTTAACATGGCACGGAATAATTTGACTACTCCGTTAATAACGGTTATAGTATTATCGAATTAATAATATGCTGAATTTTTTAATTTGTGCTTTGTTCTCTTCTTTTGTCGTTTCAGTAAGCAAAGTCGACAACGAAGGCATGAATGGCAAAATGGGTGTTGGCAATGTGGAAATGGAGGAAATTATGTTGACATGGTTTAGGCTGCCCAGTGGGTGTAAATTTCACCGCAGATCCGTGCATGGCTTTCGGGCCTGTAAGTCCGGACGCATGGAGTCTATGCTGGATCAATTGGATCCATTTTAATATGCACTTTCGCCGGCCTTCCAGCTGTCAGTCCAGCCGACACCGTCAGTTCAGCCGGCACTTCAGCAGGCAAACTGGCATTAACCGTCCATCCGGCACCGTCCGTTCAGCCCAAATGGCACCGGACGGCCAGCCGACCTTCCAGCTTGCATCAACAGGCACCGGCCGTTCAGCCCAAACGGCACCGGCCGGCCAGCCGACCTTCCAGCCTGCGTCGACAGGCACCGGCCGTCCATCCGGCAACGACCGTTCAGCCCAAATGGCACCGGTCGTCCAGCCGACCTTCCAGCCGGTATCAACCGGCACCGGCCGTCCATCCGGCAACGACCGTTCAGCCCAAATGGCACCGGTCGTCCAGCCAACCTTCCAGCCGGCATCAACCTGCACCGGCCGTCCATCCGGCAGCGACCGTTCAGCCCAAATGGCACCGGTCGTCCAGCCGACCTTCCAGCCGGCATCAACCGGCACCGGCCGACCATCCGGCAACGACCGTTAAGCCCAAATGGCACCGGTCTTCCAGCCGGCATCAACCTGCACCGGCTGTACATCGGATTTACGGAGATTATAGTGATGTACCCGTCAGTCAATCTACACTACTGGTTACATATCACTACCATGAGAGAAATGTTATAGATGAATCTCCCTCCAATCAGACCATTCGAGAGGCAGGTGCCGGTCATAGCCGGACCTTCGCCGACATTCCGGCCGACCATATACCAGAAAAATTAGTCGGTATTGCCGGTGTACACCTCCCGTCATGTCAAATACGTGACGGTGTGATTTTAAAACAAGGGAGAATTAGTGACATTATCAGAGGTGACGGAATTGAGTTATCTATGCCACTTGGTATGCGCTACCCAGATATGACAGCTTTACCAGAACAGGTCTTTCAGGCCGACCATCCGCCAGTTCAATCAGCCGGCAGTGCCGGCCGTCCATATGTTCACGGCTTCTCCACAAGGGAGATTTAGTGAAAGTGTCAATTATGACAGAATTGCGTCATCTAAGTCACCTTGTATGCTGTACAGATATGCAAGCTGTACCAGAACCAACATTCCCTCTGAGCGAATGGTAGATGGGTGCGCAGTGCTGGACACACTACATAAGCATTATGTAATTGTTATTACCTTACAGTCGGCACCATCCGGCACCGGGCGTCCATCCGGCAATGACCGTTCAGCCCATATGGCACCGGTCATCCAGGAGACCTTCCAGCCGGCACTAACCGGCACCGGGCGATCCGGCAATGACCGTTCAGCCCATATGGCACCGGTCGTCCAGCCAAGCTTTCAGCCGACACTTGCCGGCACTGACCGTTCATCCGGCTCCGGCCGTCCAGCCCAACAGGCACCGGTCGTCCAACCGTATGGAGATTTTAGTCTTAAACCAGTCCATCCGACTATACCGCTGTACCAGCACGGGGACTTTTATCATACCGCAATCCGCACAAATCGGATTGACGAAGATTCTAATGATGTTTCCGTCTGTCAATCCGTACTACCGGTTACATATCACTACCATGACACAGATAGTTGGCGAGGAATCTCTCGATCCAACCCGACCATTCGAGCGGTCGGTGCCGGTCATAGCCGGCCCGTCGCAGTCATTCAGGCCAAACATATGCCAATCAATTCATTTGGCATTGCCAGCCGTCCATAGGCTAACAGCTCATCCACAAGGGAGAGTGAATGCCTTTATCAGAGATGATGGAATCGAGTCATCTATGCCACCTGGTATGCATTACCCCGATATGGATGCTTTACCAGAGCAAGATTATGCACATAGTGAGTGCGATGAGTCGCAGGCAAATCAGCGGTATGCAGATCCAACTATGGAATGGACTGAGTTCAGCTTCAAAGCCGCAGTGGAGGAAATTTATAGGGTGTTGGCCCCTTCAGAATGCCCTCCACCTCCTGCTGCCATTACCGACTATAAGGTTAGAGCGTCGGTCGATCTGGATGAGGGGGAAGAGACTCTATCCTTCCGCCTCCTTCCCCAGTCGACAAAATTAAGGAAATTAATGACCGTCTGTCGACACGTATAGGGGATCCAGGAATTGCTAAGGTTTTTCTTTTCTGAAAGCCAAGTACCAGCGTCGTTTTCAGGTCGATGGTACAAACTCACTCCGGTGCGTTCAGTACTGAGGTCCCGGCTCTGGATAAAAATATGGCAGCAGTCCATATGTCTGCTCCATTGTCTTATAAAGTGGACTAAACGGTGTTCAATGCCAAGTCCAAGCTGGTTCGAAATGTAGTCGCTACGTCTTCACTGTTAGATCTAGCCTCCCTAGCCATTTTCAGGATCGCTGATAAATCTGGCAATGAACATGCTTGGAATTGGACGGCCCGGTTAGCTAGGGTTCTTAACAGGGCAGCTCACCATTCCATGGCCAATGCGCTGACTGCTTCTGCCAACCTAGACCTGATACGTCGTGACGCATGTCTGAAGGGCACGTCGCTTAAACCCCATCATATGATGGCTAGATATGACCGACGCACATTTCACGTCCCTATCCCACGAGTTGCGGTCATTCTCCGTTGTGCTTGTCGGGACTAGGCTTATCAGTTCCATGTCATACCTTTTGGCCTAAATTTAAGCCCTTGGGCTAGTACCAAGGTTATGGATTACGTCGTCACCCTGTTCCGCTCGACTTCATCTATTGCGTCGGCAGTATATTTGGACGACATCCTCCAGTAACATCTGTCAAGTTCTACTCTGCTCAAAGGCAGAAACGATCTTATATCACTTTACGTCATATAGGCTTTCTCGTGAACTGGATAAAGTCTGATCTCTGTCCAATCCGGATTTTGGTCCATCTGGGTGTGGAGTTTCTCCCGATCTGAATCTGGTAAGGCTTCTTCGAGTTTGCGATCATCCAGATAATTGCACTCGTAGAGTCCGTTTCCGACAGGATGCGCATTTTAGCGAGAGAGTTGCAGATCCTCGGATTATTCAATGCGGCAGCAGACTTGATCCCTCTCAGCCGTCCTTTTAGGCGCCCTTTACAAAGGACTTTGCTAGCGTAATTGCGCCATTTTCAAGTCCCTTCGATCCCAGAAAACAGTCATGCTCACGCCAGAGATACGATCATTCTTGAGTCAATGGCACAACCCCTGTAGGCTGTCCATAGGGATTACTCTGGAGATACCCCAAGGGGATAACGGTATGTTCCGCCACTAATACCTACGGTTGGGGTGCCCACCTGTTGCCGGACTTAGATACTGTCAGCGGCACGTGGGTGCCAGGGGCGAGCCCTTTCCACATCAACCTTTCAGAAATAACGGCTGTCATCAGTGTCTTTCATTTCGGGCAGGATCAACTCTTATTACAAACTGCCCTCATTATGTCAGACAACATTGTGGTGGTGCCTTGCCTCAAAACAAGGGGACACCAATCACCAGACCTGTGCAATCTGAACTGGCAGTTTCTACATTGGTTCGACAATCTCCACCTCAATGTACAATTCAGACACGCAGAATGGTCACTCCATCAATCGGACTTTCTTCCAATCGACACACTTTGGAGACGTCCGATGATTGATCTTTTGCAACAAGGTGGAATAGCAAATTCTCCACCTTTCACAGGGTTCGTACGGTCTTTGAAGGTCTTTGAGAGTTTGGGAAAAATGAGGTAGCATTTTCAAGGCCTTGAAAGTTTGGGAAAATCGAGCATATTACCCTGAGGTCTTTAAAAGTCTTTGAAAATTGAAATAAACCCCTCAAAAATTAATTTCTTTCCAAAATCACAAATAAAAATATCCGAGATTGTTAGATTCAGATGTAATCCAGTTATCCTGGTTTCTTTCTTTTGATGACCCGTTCAGTTTATTGCCGCCGCATTAACAAAAGAGGCTTTGTTTTGTTTGGCCATCCAAAGTATGCCTCGGCGGCGACTTCAATCACGCATGCACTCTTCATCAAAGCCATACGGTGCCGCTACACACTTCATCAAAGGAAGTCGCCAATAAAATTGCCCATGGTCGTTAGCAGCTGGTTTTCCTGGCTTCTTTCGTTTGACGAATAGTTGAATTTGACTGGACGAGTCCATCAGTTTTAGCCAATCAAAATGTTAATTACACTAATTCTACGTAGAAAGTTCGCGAAAGTTACACGCTCGAGAATTCAAAATTTCTTCATTCGATTTACATCTTCTGCAAGTTCAGTGTTTAAAAATGCCAGGTCTTTGCTCTTTCAACGATATCTGGCTTGAACAAGAGAAGTACAAGGAATGGCTGCAAAAGGATAAGTTATGCAAACGAAAGGCGTTTTGTACATTGTGTAAAAAGACGATCAACTTGGCTTCAATGGGAGAAGGAGCCCTTACAAGTCATGCCAAAGGTAAGTTGCAAATTAGTAACTACATGTTCATTTGGTGGAACAAAGATGCAGAAGTATAAGCAATTGGTATTTTTGGGAAAATAATGGTAATTCATTACTCGTCGGGTATAAAATAAGATCGTTTAGTTTGATGATTTGGTAGATATAGCAAAAGAGGGCCTGTTTAAATGTACTTCTACGGTCGGTTTATTTAACACATTTGAGGAAAAAATTCATTTTCGAAAATTTTGTTCTACATAACAATATTACTTGATTTAATACAGAAACATGCATTGTACTAAATTAAATTCACGGATAAACAGTTTCAAAGTGCGCATGCGTACACTATATTAGAGTTAAACAAGAGTTATTGTTCTTGAATTGTTTATCACAAAAAATGGGGGAAAACCCGCCTAACCTAATTTTAAAGTCAGAGAATTAGGTGCCCACACATCACAGCCTTTTTTAATAAAAAAAAACAATATTTTATTTCACTTTTTCAGAAGCCATTTTTAAATGGTAATTTGTGTCTAAATAGCTTTTCTTACTAGCATGTAAAACCGATTTAAAAATTACTTTCATGCATCATGAAGTTGTATGTTTTCATTTAGATTCATTAAAATTCTTGCAGTGATAATTACTTTTGTTTCGTTTCTAGGATGTAAGCACCAACAAAATACAATATCTGCAAAACAAGTCGCACCAGTAAGTGCATACTTTTCACAGCCAGCAGCAGATGGTGTGACAAGTACAAAGCAGCCTACCAAAGCAGCTCTAGCAACTTCTACTTTAGCAATGAAATGATGACATATGCCTCCTCTGCAAGACATAAGTACCATGCCTATCTGGATAAGAAGAAAGCAGAGGAGAAGGATGAGAAGAAAAACCCAAAAGGAAAGAAACGGGAGTTGGCCTTGGATGAAGTGGAAGAACTTAAAGCCAAAAAGCTGCGTCTTGAAGCTGACATTGCCAGCCTACATGCTTCCTCTGTACAGAAAGCAGAAGAGGCAGAGTTAAAAGGACTCATTGTGCTTGTCACAGAGTCAAATGCTCTTAGGAGAAGAGCAGAGGAAAAGATGACAGTGGTGGCATCTCTTTCCAAATTGATTGAAGAGAAAAAAAAGCAAATAAAATAATGCATTTAAAGCAGTGCTGATGTCTTTAAGAGAACAATTTATGTTGTATTAAATCTGACACATATGTTACTTATTTCTGGAGAAAAAAACAATGAATGTTAACCTATCTTCTCGATCATTATAATGTAATTTTAGGAAATTAATTATAGTTTGACTTTAATCAGTAAACAATATTGTGGTATTTGGCATTCGTTGTTTTCTCATATGACCTGTATACACAATGTTAGCAAAAATAGGTCTTGGAAATCTCTGTTTGTGGTCTTTGAAAGTTTGGGAAAAGTCTTTGAATTTATCATTCATATTTGAGTACGAACCCTGTTTCATCTCACAGGTTCCAGACCCAGAAGCTTGGGTCGTGGATGCTCGATCAATCACCTGGGAAGGGTTGTGGTCATTCTCCTACCCTCCCACGGTCTTGGTACTGGAATTAATCCAGAAGTTAAGGGGTCAGAATTGTCAGATGGTTCTGATTACCCTTCTCAGATGGAACAACTACTGGGTCTCCGATCTACTCAATCTAGGCGATAGATCTACCCAGGAAGATTACAGTCAGCACAAGTATTCACAAGCAACCGCGGCCAGGGGTGTTCCACCCCTGTCCGGACCGTCTTTTTGTTCAAGCTTGGCTCTTGTCCAGACAGCCTTGCAAGACAAACAATTTAAATCTTTGATTGCGGAGAGAATCTCGAGAGCAAGAAGGCCCTCTACTCTGAAGGTTTACGAGGGCAAGTGGCATGTTTTCAGAGAATGGTACCATATCATTCACATTGTTCCTCTGAGTGTCACAATCCCTCAACTGGCCAACTTTTCTCTGGCTTTTCAAGGAGAAACATCTGGCTCCAGTTATTCTCAAATGTTACCGCTCCATGATATCAGACACATTCCGCCATTCTGGTACATGTGCTATCAGCCATGACAAAGATTTGTCAGATCTTTTAGACATTTAAAAAAAAAAAAAAAAAAAAAAAATTTAATCGACTTATATCCCTCACCCTGTTTCCAAATGGAATCTGTCCTGGGTTTTAACATGACTCAATTCAGACAGTATTGAGTCTTTAACCCACGATTAGTTAAAGCTACTATCATACAAATTGGGTTTCTTGATAGCCTTAGCTTCAGCATGCAGGGTGAGCGAGTTACATGTCCTTTCTAGTGACCCGAACTCTCTTCCGTTCCGATCAGAGGGTTTGATGGTCCTCTTGACGCAGCCAGGCTTCGTAGTCCAAAATAGATTACCATACATTGGCGATCAACGAGTCGTCATTAGCTCGCTTTCTTTATAGATAAGTCAGGATCAACAGCCATGTAAGATCCTGTTTGGGCACTCTAGCACCATTTCAATGCATAGAGGTGAGTCAGGTCACATACAAGCACCTCTATTTTCTGGTGATAGCTGGGATATGAGACATCACCATTCAAGCCCTTGCTTCATGGCTGTAGTGGGTTATACGCTCGGCGTACTCTGAGAATTCGCAAATCAGTCACCTTATAGAAGCTGTTGGCTGACATGCAGAGTCAACCTTCTACAGTTTTATCTTCAAGTTTGTACTCGCAGAGACAAACATTGATTCTAGTAGGTCCGGTGTTGGGCAGCCCAGACGCCCACCAGACTCATGTACAACAATCAGCACAGCCTATTAGCTTCGCTGGATTCGCCAGATAAATTTTCGTAGGTAAGAAGATTTCAATATCTATCTTCATAACCGTATAAAAGGGTCACATATCACGTGACCCTGGGCTGTGTTGCTGATTGAAAATTAGGAGACCGGGTTATCATTCACATGGGGAATCCAACCATCATTCCCTAGAGGATACCCGTGTGGAGGTCGGATGCTCCGCATTCCCTCCTCCTATTACTTATTCTCCTAAAGTAATGTGATTGGGGAACGTATTCAAAGGAGAAAGCAAATTTTGTAGTAAATTATGTTTCTCCGAGAATACTTACCCAATCACATTACTAAGAAACCCTCCCAACCACCCCGCCATGCGAGCATCCTCGTGTTTTATATATCGCTCAGCTTAAAAACTAAAGAAGCGACACCTAACGGGCGGCAAGGGGAGGTAATGGGCAAGAGTTATTGCCCTTTGTCTATATGACATAGACAGGAAAGACGAATTTTCGTCTTTTGGTAGGGCTGGATTCGCGAGGTAGCAGGCTAATATCCCTAAAGTAATGTGATTGGGTAAGTATTCTCGGAGAAACATAATTTACTACAAAATTTGCTTTTCGTTGGGGATTTAAATTTGTGGTTCGTGGCAGCAATGAAAACCACGAAAATTGGTCCCCCATGAATATTGATGATACTACAGTATTTGGCCTTTCTGAGGTTTTCCGTCTCGATCCATTTCAAATAAATTTGACCTACTCTGTAAAAAATTTAAAGATTTGAAAATTCCCACTAATTTATAGGAATGTACCATCTGACCTGGACCAAAAGTGATCTTTCACCAGACCAATTTTTTTATATAGTTTTAGTAAGTATCAACAAAATATCAGTTATGAAGATATTCCTTAGTTTCTTAATTCTTTAAAATTTGTTACAAAAATTAAATTTTACAATATATCAAAGATAAATGTTTTCTTAATTTCTGAATGGGTTGCTATAAGTTCACCTTAACATAAACTTCATTAGCATATTCAAAAAGAAAACCAGTCTGTTTTGTTTCACTGTCTATACATATGCCACATTTTTTGTGATAATGAAAACCTTTTTGCTGTTGGTCTAACTTGGTATGGAACTTCTCTAGATTCTGTAGATTTGCAGGTAGGTTTGGAATTTCAGAGTGATTCCTGAATTTCAAAAGCCAGAGATTGGCTCAAGGAAGAGGAGAACCAAAAATTATGACATTTCCAAAACATGTTCACTTAATTTTTTTGAGAATATTGGATCAAAAATCATTTGTTAGACCCATTATCCCCAGCATCAATCAGTTTGGTATTGACATAAACCAGTCTGGAATTGTCATTAAACAAGCTTGGTACTGTCATAAAACCAGTCTGGAATTGTTATTAAATCAGTTTAGTGCTGTTCTTCTTAATGCAAAACTGTTTTTTGTTTTTTTTTCAGATCAAGTTTCAGCTTTTAAACTTGTTATGTGAGACTTATTTATAAATGAGGTTTACAGCCTGCAATTTTTATTGATTGGCTTTTGCTTCTCATAGATTATTGAACCCCATTTTATTGAAATAATTATCAAAGTTCAGTTTTTGATTCTGTTAAACAATGTGGTGATCTCCAAGCATATTTATATTTATTACATGCTTATAGGTTTTTTAAAGTATTTGTATGGATTTTGGATTATCTGCTTTTTGGAGAGATAAAAGGCACAGGACTCACTCTAGTGGGTTCAAGAGCAACTGGAATTGCTTTTTTTAGTCAAAAAGACACATTTAACATATATTCTTCATATCACCTACTAATTTGGTGATGCCCTGTGCAGAATGACTTATAATCAGGGATGAGCTATGCAATTTATATACACAATAGATTGCAGGGACAGTGATGTGAGCTGGGCATTGTACAAAATAGAAGCAAATTCAACACCCTAATAACAGTTATTAATGACCATGATTGTCTTAATAATAACATAGAGATTGATGACTATGATTGCCCTAATAATAACATCGTGAATGATGGCCATGATTAATTGTCTTAATAATAACATGGTGAATGATGGCCATGATTGCCTTAATAAAAACATGGTGAATGATGGCCATGGTTGCCTTAATAATAATATGGTGAATGATGGCCATGATTGCCTTAATAAAAACATGGTGAATGATGGCCATGATTGCCTTAATAATAACATGGTGAATGATGGCCATGATTGTCTTAATAATAATATGGTGAATGATGGCCATGATTGTTTTAATAATAATATGGTGAATGATGGCATGATTGTCTTAATAATAATACAGTGAATGATGGCCATGATTGTCTTAATAATAATATGGTGAATGATGGCCATGATTGCCTTAACAATAACATGGTGAATGATGGCCATGATTGTCTTAATAATAATATGGTGAATGATGGCCATGATTGTCTTAATAATAATATGGTGAATGATGGCCATGATTGCCTTAACAATAACATAGTGAATGATGGCCATGATTGCCTTAATAATAACATGGTGAATGATGACCATGATTGCCTTAATAATAATAACATGGTGAATGATGACCATGATTGCCTTAATAATAATAACATGGTGAATGATGACCATGATTGCCTTAATAATAACATGGTGAATTATGGCCATGATTGCTTTAATAATAATAACATGGTGAATGATGACCATGATTGCCTTAATAATAATACCATGGTGAATGATGGCCATGATTGCCTTAATAAAAACATGGTGAATGATGGCCATTAATAATCTTGACATGTATAGCCTTATGTCCATGATAACATAGTGAATAATGACCATGATTAGTTGTTTTAATAATAACAGATGGCAGATTTCTTTTTCAGCCTTTGACATCCAGATTTAAAATTGTTTATATTTCACAATCTATTTATTTCATCCTAAGCTAACAATACTATAAAGTCAAAGTAAATTACAGTATCTGTTTCAATTATTCTCATGTTCAACAGCCAATCCACTTGGAATTTTGGCAGCCAATGTGATTGCTCCAGCAGTAGTCAGCACCCCAGGTGATCTCCCCTTGGCAGTAGGTTACTCTTATATGATCTTTATTTTCACCATAATAAATTATTTAGATTTTTTTCTTCCTTCAAAATTAAGAAATAAAATTATATCTTTCAGTTCTTTTCTCATAGTTCATCCGTACTTATTTGTATAAGAAAATCTTTAGCACAATTCAAGACTTATTACATAAACTATAAAAGAGATAAGTTCTACAATTGAGTGAAATAGTTGTTTCTGAGAAATCTGGGCTCCAAGGTACTATATGCTTTTTCTATTTTAGCCAAGGTTATACAAATATTTTACACATTGTGCTCTTTATAATGTAAAATAATACAGTTATAGCAGTTTAGGCCTTTCCATTGGACATGTGTAACATGATGCAACTACTCATACCAGGTCTAAGCTGATAGCCCTATCATTGCCCATTGGTAGTGGGACACAACTACTCATACCAGGTCTAAGCTGATAGCCCTATCATTGCCCATTGGTAGTGGGACACAACTACTCCTACCAGGTCTAAGCCGATAGCCCTATCTTTGGTCATTGGTAGTGGGACACAACTACTCCTACCAGGTCAAGTCTGATAGCCCTATCATTGCCCATTGGTAGTGGGACACAACTACTCATACCAGGTCTAAGCTGATAGCCCCCATCATTGCCCATTGGTAATGGGACACAACTACTCCTACCAGGTCTAAGCTGAAAGCCCTTTCATCAGCTATGAGTAATTAGATAAGTAGATACTAAAAAGGTTTCACATGTAGGAAGTGTTGATTTAATTTATCTTAAATATATTAATGAGCTTTTGACACCAATTTCCAGTTCACTGTAAAATATATGATAATAAGTGTGTAACAAACATCATAACATGTTTAGATTATGAAAATGCAAATTAATAAATTTTTGTTGTAACTAACAGAAACATTAAGCAATCATTTTTTCAGCCACATGTAAAAGTAATGAATGCTTAAACACATCTGTTTGTCCTTACTGTGAAAACATGAGCAGAAAATCTTTGTTGTGTTTGAATCCAATCTTTGTTGTAAAATATAATATTAAATAATATTAATGGTGATTATGTAACATGAATGAAAACATAATTTGCAGTTAAATAGCAATGATAAGCAGCAAAGGTTTTTTAATTTTGAAAATGTGCTCAGATTTACCTATAACTAACTGCAGTTATTGAGTTGACAAATTGGACCTATCCATAGCACATAAAATATATTTATTGTAAATTTGGTACAACATAGCCTGAATTTTTTTTTTATTTGATAAACTGTGCATCAATCTCATATGAACATCAAATGTATGAAATTAAGTAATTAAGCAATAAGCTACCTTCAAAATATAATAACAAAATTGTTTTCTGTTTAATCTACAGCTTTGGGTAATGACGGGCCCAGCTGTTGTGACAGTATTGCTGGCCACTTTTGGAATTTGCAGCTCTTTGCCTCCAACTCCACCCACATCAAGTGCAGCAGAAGAATCAGAACCTTTCTTTAAAGGACTTAAACAAGTAATTGAATGGGAACCTTTCTTTAAAGGACTTAAACAAGTAATAATATCAGAACCATTCTTTAAAGGACTTGAACAAGTAATTGAATGAGATAACCTTTCTTTAAAGGACTTAAACAAGTAATAATATCAGAACCATTCTTTAAAGGACTTGAACAAGTAATTGAATGAGAGAACCTTTCTTTAAAGGACTTAAGTAATTGAATGAGAACCATTCTTTAAAGGACTTAAACAAGTAATTGAATGGGAACCTTTCTTTAAAGGACTTAAACAAGTCTTCAGAGGACTTAAGCAATTGAATCAGAACCATTCTGTAATGGTCTTAACAAAGTAAATTAATCAGAACCATTCTTTAAAGGATTCAAGAAAATCAGTGAACTAGAAACATTCTGAAAGGACTCAAAGCAAATAATTGAATCAGAACCAGTCTTTAAAAATCTCAACAATGTAAATGAACTAGAACCATTTTTTAAAGGACTCTAACAAGTAAATTAGACTTTTTGTACTAAATCATTAACAATTTGCAAGGATGGCAAGACATAATAAATGTTTTGCTGATTGCAGTGGAATGGCTATGTTCAAAATACTTTTTAAATATTTCAGTACATGTTCTGATTGATTTTACCATCATGTGTAATATGGGGCAGATTCTGTCACAAATTGCATATTTATAACAATTCACATGGTACTTTTTGTAATGCCATGACTGAGAAATATTTCATCGAAATTAATTGTTTTCTTTTCATCCATTATGTTGTCTATTACTGTAGATGTAGTACACAATTTATACCGGCATGATTTCTTGCAAAATAGTTTCTCATATTAGATGGTAAATGCATTTTAAAAATAAATTCATATGTATACAGAGTCTCCTCACTTAACGACCGACCTGTTTAACGACCGCGCGAACTTACGACCTGTTCTCTAGCGCGGGAAATCCGATTACTCCATCAGTCACGTTGCCGCAGTCGGTCAGCAGTACAAGTACACGAATCATTCGTAGTCTCCGGGACTAAATATTTTGTTTATAAATTTGTACTTTATTGTACACCCTATAGTACAAAATGTCAGCGAAAAGGAAGAACACGACGTCATCTTTAGGAATCGCCAAGAATCGAAGGAAGGCCATCGATCTTTAGATGAAAATGAAGATCATAAACGATTTTGAAGCTGGTAAAAAAGTTAACTCGATAGCGCATGACTTGGAGCTGGCGCATTCGACCGTTTCGACCATCTTGAAGGATAAAAATAGAGTGAAGGAGACAGTGAAAGCATCGGCAGGATTTAAAGCCATAATAACTAGGCAGCGGAAAGGACTCATTCATGAAATGGAGAAATTACTGGCGATTTGGTTTTATGACCAGATGCAAAAACGAATGCCGATGAGCCTTTTAATAATTCAAGCCAAGGCACGCAGTATCTTTGAAACTCTGAAGGCGCGCGAAGTCGAAGAATCGACGGAAACATTTACGGCAAGCCATGGATGGTTTCAACGGTTTCGTCGGAGATTCAACCTGCATAATCAGAGTATCAGCGGTGAGGCAGTAAGCGCTGACGTAGAGGCAGCAGAAAAATTTGCTGATCAATTTGAAGAAATTATCGAGAAAGGCAGCTACAGTCCGGAACAGATCTTCAATGTAGATGAAACCGGACTTTTTTGGAAAAAAATGCCCGAAAGGTCCTACATACACAAAGAAGATAAAACAATGCCCGGTTTCAAGGCTTTTAAGGACAGGGTCACGTTGTTGTTGGGAGGAAATGTCGCTGGGTTCAAGTTAAAACCTTTTTTCATCTATCGCTCTGAGAACCCACGTGCATTGAAACAGGTTAATAAGAACACGCTGCCCGTTTACTATCGTGCGAATAGGAAGGCATGGATGACGCAAGCTTTATTTGAGGATTGGTTCATCAACTGTTTCATACCCTCGGTCAAGCCTTATTGTCTGGAAAAGGGCCTTTCCTTTAAAGTTATCCTCCTGCTTGATAATGCTCCAGGCCATCCCCAGCATCTTGATGATTTAAACCCAGATGTAAAGGTAGTGTATCTGCCAAAAAATACGACTGCTATCCTACAGCCGATGGACCAGGGGGCTATTGCTACGTTCAAAGCATTATATTTGCGCACAACGTTTTCCAAAGCTGTAGCAGCAACAGAAAGTAATGAAGTAACCCTTCGTGATTTTTGGAAATCGTACAATATTTTACACTGCATACAGAACATTGAATCAGCTTGGGAGGGAGTGACAGAACAGTGTATGCAAGGCATATGGAAAAAATGCCTAAAGAGTTCCGTGAATAATTTCGAAGGGTTTGACAAAGACAGTAGTATTGATCTCATACGTAAAAGAACTGTGGAACTTGCCAACATCCTTAATTTAGATGCTGAAGTGGACGATATTGAAGAACTAGAGGAATATGCCGAGGGAGAGCTAACTAACGAAGATTTAATAGAGTTGGAAGCGCAGCAACACTTGGAAGAAGAAGAAAAAGAAGAGGAAAAAATGGAAGAAGTACAAAAGAAGTTCACTGCAAATGGGGTTAGCTGGTGTGTTCTCGAAAGTGAATGCGGCTTTGCTAGAACTAGAGGGTATGGATCCCAATGTTGAACGGTTCACGAAAGTCGAACGGCAAATGAATGAACTTTTACGATGCTACCGTGAAATTTATGAAGAAAAAAAGAAACTTTCGCAGCAGACCACACTGACGAGATTCTTCTCGAAGGCTACAACATGTACCACTACCCCTACAAGTACTTTAATTTCCTCACCGTCATCTCCTTTACCCGGTCCCTCTAGAGCTCCTGATACCCTTGCTGATAACTCTGATGATGACACTAATGACATGGAACCACTACTTCACTTTGAAGGATTCGATGACTAGAATGTTATTATGAATGTCTTTTTTTAACGAATAAACTGTAAGAGTTTGGTACATCATTTTCATAATTTTTGCTGATTGTATTTGTATGTTCTGTAATACATGTACATGTACACCGCTCCCTCGATAACTCGCGCACTGATAACTAGCTAACCCGCTTAATTCACGTTGTCCGGCGTGGATCCCGTTTTTTTTAAAAAAAGAAAATATTTTAAAATTTTTAAAAAAATCGTGATCAGAACTAGTGAATGAAACCTTGATATGTTGCCCGTTTTATCGTCAGCATCGGTAAATGTGATCATCGAGAGCAATGGAATCAAGCGAAAGGTGTTCTCGGGGAATGAAAAGCTTGCTGTCATAGAAAGGGTTCTTAATGGTGAATCAAGATCAAAAATTTGTAGTGAACTTAAACTTGCCGAGTCGACACTCAGAGGTTGGCTCAAGGATGAGCATAAATTTCGGGATTATTTGCACGAAGTTGATTCTGATGAGGGATTTAAACGGAAACGGGCACGCACTGCAAATGACACAGAATTAGATGATGTTGTGTAACCTGGTTCAGTGATAGCAGATATATATATTTTTTTTAGAGCAACACAAGTTTCGACGTCGTTTTTCGATAGGAATGTTAGCTTTTTTGATAAAAGAAATCTTGATTCATGTTGAAAGATTAATAAAGCTAGAATGTATCCAAATGAACACAAAAAATCAGTGACGTAATACACAATGAGTTCAAAGATGCACATATTCAGAGCACTGATACCTTGTGGAATACATGTACATGTAATGTTCGTTTTTACGATCTTTTCAAGTTATTTTATCCAGAAATTAAAGTTAATTTATAAAGAAAAACGAATAACACCTTTAAAAATAAATATTTATTCACAGTTATTTTCAGCACGATTAAAAAAACGAGTATTTAACAATGCACCCCCCCCCTTCGCCTCTGTCGATCTCCCATCTCTTTATAAGTTGTTTTCGTTAGGCCCCTCAGTAACTCGCGCCCTCGCTTATAGTGCAGTCGATGTTTTTAACTCCTCGCTTATCGACCAATTCGCTTAACGACCTAGTCGTAAGAACGAAACCTGGTCGTTAAGTGAGGAGACTCTGTAAATACATTTTATCATGACACACTAATAAGCCAGTTATACAATCCACTGTAAGGGTCAACAACATACATCTTCATGTGTCTGCATTTGAATAAAGAAAACTGTTTTTGTGAAAGATCTCAATTCAGTAACTTTCAGATTAGTAAATTCTTAATTTTTTTTACATGGAAAGTAATTGTCAGTAGTCAGCGGTTTTTACTGATTATGAATAAAGTATAAATTTGATGCCTTTATTACTTACATGACTGTCTTTGTTTACCTTGCTTCAGCACATCAGATATACAAATTTTCAGTTGAGCTAATTATCTCTGCCAGTCCATGCCAATCAAAAACTGCAAACAATTATAAGAGTTATTACTGTAAATATCCTTTGGAGCCAGAGAAGGCACTCTCAACACAGAGTAATCAAACATTCAGTTTAGAGTTTTATCATATGAACTCTTGCAATAATCAGAGTACTCTGTTATATACTCTTATAAAGGTGCCTTACCTATGTATGTTGAATGTATGTTTTGACAATGACTTTGGAATACATAATACTTTTGGATTTTGTTAGGAGAAATTTAAAAAGTCAAACATGTCAATAGAACATATTTTATTTCAAAACATAATAATAATAATATATATATATATATATATATATATATATATATATATATATATATATATATACACATACACACATATAACTTTTGTTGTAATTTACAACAACTGAATTGTCATGATGAAAACAAGATAGGCAATATGTCAGTCTATTGAGAATGGAATTACGTTGTTTCTCATTGCTGTGTACGAGTCCATAAATGAAATCAGTAATCATTTAAGCGTGGAGGCTTACTGCATTAAGTTTAATATGGTTTTTTACTTTTTTCAGATTGTAAGAAATAAGAATTACTGGATTCTGAACTTTTGTTTTGGGACAGGATTGGCTATCTTCACTTCCATGTCATCATTTTTTGACCAAATTCTCTGTCCTAGAGGTTACTCAGATGTAAGTACTTGTTTTTCAGCTAATCATGGATTAAAAACTTGATTCTTAAAGTCCCTGCTTCCAGAACCTTTAGTATCAGGACATGGTTTTCCAAACTTTATCTATGGCTTTCTAGATACTGTACTCTCCATTTTTAGATAAACTCACCATAAAGCCAAGTATTCATATGGTATGGTTTATGTCTGGCATGTTTCAACCATCCACATTTCGTTCAACTTCTCATAAATCACTAATTTCAACCAATACTTTGTAGACAGCATGTTGGCATGCATTTATTCTTTATTTATGCATATGATACTGTTTTGCAATCAAATGTAGCAGCTAAAATAGAAGAAAAAATAACCAGTCAAATGTCTTCTTACTAAAACCGCTTAATAGAATTTGCCATAATTTGATGAAAAGAATCCATGGAGATGTTTCAGTTTTGTATGCCAATCCACAATATTGACCATCTGATATGACTGCAGGAAACAAAGAGAGGAAATAAAAAGAGCCATGGGTACCATCACAAAAAAAAAATATCTTTTCAATGACTTCTTTTCAAAAACAGACTGAATAGACATTGACTGAATTTTACAGAAAGCATCCTGGCATGAAGACATGTCAGGTTTGTACAGAATTATGCCAATCTTGTACAAAATTATGGGGGCCCCGAGTGGCAGAGTGGTCTAAAGTGCTTTCTGTTACGGATCACTGTCATCTCACCTCTGTCTGTGTGGGTTCATGTCTAAGATTCGGCTAATGTAGTTATGTGAGAAAGCTTGCCAGTAGCTTCTCGTGGGTCGTGGTTCTTTCCAGGGGTTTTCCTGGGTTCTTACTCCACCAATAATACTGGCCGCCAAGTATAGCCTATCATGTGCTGAGAAATGGCGTTAAACCCTACAACAACAACGACAACAACAGAATTATGCCAATCTGCTGTCCATCTCAGGTTTGTACAGAATATGCCAGTCTTGTACAGAATTATGCCAATCTGCTGTCCATTTTGGCTTCTGACACTTAAAAACACTAGAAAAACCCATAATTTGATTTTTTAAGAACTATTTGCCAGAATATGGCTAAATTTGTGAGAAATTATCATACATGCCTAGCTTTATGCTTCTGATGTCATCATTATGCTTTTTTCACCTAATTATAACTTGCTCCCACCTGTATATGGACTATGCTTTTCTAACTCATTAAAAACAAATAAAAATAAAAAATAAAAGCTTTTTATTTTAATCTCCATAATTCCAGTCATCATATAAGAATATTCTAAATAGAAGACTGCTGCATAAGACATATATGGATTACGCTTTTTTGATATATCCACCTTTAAAAAAATCAATTATGTGTTTACTCGTTTTTATTAACATTCCAATCCCACAGACCGTATTTTAGGAAAGACTGCTTTTATGTAACTACAATATAAGAATGCGCTTGTCCGTGGACTTATGTACACTTTCCTAACACTATCATGTTCTATTTATTGCAACTATCCTATTACCAAGAAATATCTTGGTACTTTCAAACTTTCGACTCAAATTCTATTTATAGCATCTGTATGGCTTAGTAAAGAGAGAACAGACTGGTTTTCTAAGTTTAATCTTTATGCACAGATTATTTTCTTTAATTCATATTTAGTGTAGAACCAGTCTAAAGGTATTTGGAGCTTAAAAGTATATTTTAATTGGTTGATGCATATATAAGAGCAGAAATATCTCCTTTCAAGAAATCTCACAGATTTTATTAGAAAAAGGCACACACACAAAATAACGAAACAAATAATAACAGAATCCTCCAAATGAAAACACCAGTGGAGCCTCACGTGACATCTATTTCAGGCCGTGTGAAAAGAATTTTAATATTTGGCACTAAAAGTCTTAAGATGGATTCTAGTCAATATGTGTGTAACTCTAAAAGTGCTACACATGAAAACTTGAAGCAGTAAAAGATGTTAAAAGATCAGAGGGTAAATAAATCATTTCTCATTGAAATTGTAGTATGTTATATGTGGATTACGCCTTTTTAGCCTGGATTCCACTATTTGACCACTTGGATTACACTTTTTCCTCATCAGGGGATGGCATGAATGTCTATATAACCATTTTCAAGAAAACAGATGAGTTTTTGTAATTTGAAAGATTGTCTCAGGTATTCATTATATTATAATCTAAAGTTAGGTAGCGAACCTTTCTGTATTTTTCAAGAAAATAGTTCTAGATATTTAACAAAATGGGATTTTACACTTTATCTTTGGATGAAAACTGTTAGAGCAGAATGATCTAATTAAACTAAAAAACATATCTGATCAGAAATAGACAAATCAACACTCTGATTTAGCACAAAAGAATATATAAACTTAATGATCATTCATTGAATGTTAGCAATGTCAAATACTTGATACTTGAGTGTTGAATGTAATTAATTTGTCAGCATGTTTTTTGTTTTTATTCTGGCATGATGTGTCTTTTTGCCCTTCAGGATTAATTTGCTTATGGAATTAATTAGGATTAAGGTGCTAGTGGAATTAATCAGGATTAATTTGCTAATGGAATTAATCAAGATTAATTTGCTAATGGAGTAAATTGTGATCAATATGCTAATAGAATTTCAGTGTCTAAGATACAGACTTTGATCTTAAACCATAACTTTGAATCTTTTCAAAAAATAAAATTCATTATTGCTAGACAGTAATACTGCATCTCCCATTCCACTAATACAGGTGAGACAAAATGAGAATAGCCTCACTAATTCTTTGTTAAAAACTACCTTATGAATGTTAAACTACCACATCTTATGAATGTTATAAACTACCACATCTTATGAATGTTAAATTACCACATCTTATGAATGTTATAAACTACCACATCTTATGAATGTTAAACTACCACATCTTATGAATGTTATAAACTACATCTTATGAATGTTAAACTACCACATCTTATGAATGTTATAAACTACCACATCTTATGAATGTTAAACTACCACATCTTATGAATGTTATAAACTGCCACATCTTATGAATGTTATAAACTACCACATCTTATGAATGTTAAATTCCCACATCTTATGAATGTTATAAACTACCACATCTTGTGAATGTTAAACTACCACATCTTATGAATGTTATAAACTACTACATCTTATGAATGTTATAAACTACCACATCTTATGAATGTTAAATTACCACATCTTATGAATGTTATAAACTACTACATCTTATGAATGTTTTAAACTACCACATCTTATGAATGTTATAAACTACCACATCTTATGAATGTTATAAACTACCACATCTTATGAATGTTATAAACTACCACATCTTGTGAATGTTATAAACTACTACATCTTATGAATGTTATAAACTACCACATCTTGTGAATGTTATAAACTACCACATCTTGTGAATGTTATAAACTACTACATCTTATGAATGTTATAAACTACCACATCTTATAAACTACTACATCTTATTAATGTTTTAAACTGCCACATCTTATGAATGTTATAAACTACCACATCTTATGAATGTTAAATTACCACATCTTATGAATGTTATAAACTACCACATCTTGTGAATGTTAAACTACCACATCTTATGAATGTTATAAACTACTACATCTTATGAATGTTATAAACTACCACATCTTATGAATGTTAAATTACCACATCTTATGAATGTTATAAACTACTACATCTTATGAATTTTTTAAACTGCCACATCTTATGAATGTTATAAACTACCACATCTTATGAATGTTAAATTACCACATCTTATGAATGTTATAAACTACCACATCTTATGAATGTTAAACTACCACATCTTATGAATGTTATAAACTACATCTTATGAATGTTAAACTACCACATCTTATGAATGTTATAAACTACCACATCTTATGAATGTTAAACTACCACATCTTATGAATGTTATAAACTGCCACATCTTATGAATGTTATAAACTACCACATCTTATGAATGTTAAATTCCCACATCTTATGAATGTTATAAACTACCACATCTTGTGAATGTTAAACTACCACATCTTATGAATGTTATAAACTACTACATCTTATGAATGTTATAAACTACCACATCTTATGAATGTTAAATTACCACATCTTATGAATGTTATAAACTACTACATCTTATGAATGTTTTAAACTACCACATCTTATGAATGTTATAAACTACCACATCTTATGAATGTTATAAACTACCACATCTTATGAATGTTATAAACTACCACATCTTGTGAATGTTATAAACTACTACATCTTATGAATGTTATAAACTACCACATCTTGTGAATGTTATAAACTACCACATCTTGTGAATGTTATAAACTACTACATCTTATGAATGTTATAAACTACCACATCTTATAAACTACTACATCTTATTAATGTTTTAAACTGCCACATCTTATGAATGTTATAAACTACCACATCTTATGAATGTTAAATTACCACATCTTATGAATGTTATAAACTACCACATCTTGTGAATGTTAAACTACCACATCTTATGAATGTTATAAACTACTACATCTTATGAATGTTATAAACTACCACATCTTATGAATGTTAAATTACCACATCTTATGAATGTTATAAACTACTACATCTTATGAATTTTTTAAACTGCCACATCTTATGAATGTTATAAACTACCACATCTTATGAATGTTAAATTACCACATCTTATGAATGTTATAAACTACCACATCTTATGAATGTTATAAACTACTACATCTTATGAATGTTAAAAACTACCACATCTTGTGAATGTTAAACTACCACATCTTATGAATGTTATAAACTACTACATCTTATGAATGTTAAACTACCACATCTTGTGAATGTTATAAACTACCACATCTTATGAATGTTAAATTACCACATCTTATGAATGTTATAAACTACTACATCTTATGAATGTTATAAACTGCCACATCTTATGAATGTTAAACAACCATATCTTATAAATGTTATAAACTACCACATCTTGTGAATGTTATAAACTACCACATCTTATGAATGTTATAAAGTACCACATCTTATAAACTACTACATCTTATGAATGTTAAACTACCACATCTTATGAATGTTATAAACTACCACATCTTATGAATGTTTTAAACTACCACATCTTATGAATGTTATAAACTACCACATCTTATGAATGTTATAAACTACCACATCTTGTGAATGTTATAAACTACTACATCTTATGAATGTTATAAACTACCACATCTTGTGAATGTTATAAACTACCACATCTTGTGAATGTTATAAACTACTACATCTTATGAATGTTATAAACTACCACATCTTATAAACTACTACATCTTATGAATGTTTTAAACTGCCACATCTTTTGAATGTTATAAACTACCACATCTTATGAATCTTATAAACTACCACATCTTATGAATCTTATAAACTACCACATCTTATGAATGTTATAAACTACCACATCTTGTGAATGTTATACTGTATTATCAACAATATTCGTGGGGGATCAATTTTCGTGGTTTTCGTGGTTGCCACAAACCACGAATTTAAATCCCCAACGAAAAATGAGCCACATAGGTTGATGATCCCCCCCCCCAATTCCCGACCCCTTTTTTTACAGTGTTTCATTTAAGTAAGGATAGATAGAAAATATAGAAAAAGCATAACATATTCAAACAATAGTAATACTAAACAGAAAGAAAGAAAGAAAAAATACTAGTAATACAAAATAACTGCATATGAAAATTAGATTTAATACTTATTCAAGTCGATCCTTCAACCTAGTGCAGCTGTTGTTTAAACATTTAAATCCTTCTGAAAGCACATTTCATTTTATCCATCCATTTTAAATCCAATAGAACAACAATCCTGTAAACGACCTCGCCCAATGCTTGGTGATGCTGATGTGCCCACCGTAACGTGCCAGCTGGCTGCGAGCATGCAGGGTAATCACAGCCTCTGCCCCAGCCATTACAATCCTAATATTTATAACTCCTCCATTAATTCTAACTTTCTTGATCCAGTCCTGTACCTCTAATTCAAGCATGCTTCCTAGCATCAAAAGATTGCCCCGGGGTGATTTTGGTAAATTTAAACGTTCTTGCGCATCTTGCTTTTTTTTAACTGTATGTATTGGTCCCGCATACTCCGTACAGTGGTCTCACTGATAGTACAACTCAGATCGCTACTGAATTTGCGGGCTGCCTTGGCAACACCATTATCGATGGAATATCTGGCTATCTTTGCCCGTAATTCCTCGCTATAACAGTTATACTCTCCTCGCTTTCTTTTCCGGGACACAGACTGAAGCAGTGGTTCTACTGCGTCATTAGATGCCTGGTAAGCGAGAGCCTGCACCTGGTTCTCAGTTTCTGATGGGTTAGGAAGTCCAGGAACCGAGGGTGATCTAAGTTGAATTTTACCACTCTATAGCCACTGTGTTAACGCCATGATAGTCATAAAGTACTGATATTGCAACTTTATGGACAGTGGTTTAAGTAAGAGATCATTCAAATGTACTTTAATAACTGATTGCTCTGGTTTTGTTGGCGGCGTCGGCTTCCTTTGATCTTGAACACTCAAACGAAAACAAGGCGAAACTGATTAATCCTGACGGGTGTTTGATATGTGCTCACATAGGTGAAAGTATTGTTTTAGTGTTGTTGGCTGAGTCTGCTTTGACAGATGTTAATCACTTGGTCAAAAACACATTGTAAGTATTGAACTTGCCGGGTCTTAGATATGTACTCATACAGGTGGTAGTATTGTTTTAAACATTAATGTGACCGCCGTTTGCGTCGGCATCGTTTTATTCTTTTGTATTCTTTATTTGGGGTACTTGTAGAGGTTAAACTATGAAATTAACTACCTTATAATATGCAAAATTTGACAGGCAAAACCACGAATTTACGTCCCCACGAAAATGCCTTTTTTTTCAAAACCACGAAAATTGAGCCCAACGAAAATAAATGATACTACAGTAAACTACTACATCTTATGAATGTTATAAACTACCACATCTTGTGAATGTTATAAACTACCACATCTTGTGAATGTTATAAACTACTACATCTTATGAATGTTATAAACTACCACATCTTATAAACTACTACATCTTATGAATGTTTTAAACTGCCACATCTTATGAATGTTATAAACTACCACATCTTATGAATGTTAAATTACCACATCTTATGAATGTTATAAACTACCACATCTTGTGAATATTAAACTACCACATCTTATGAATGTTATAAACTTCTACATCTTATGAATGTTATAAACTACCACATCTTGTGAATGTTATAAACTACTACATCTTATGAATGTTATAAACTACCACATCTTGTGAATGTTATAAACTACCACATCTTGTGAATGTTATAAACTACTACATCTTATGAATGTTATAAACTACCACATCTTATAAACTACTACATCTTATTAATGTTTTAAACTGCCACATCTTATGAATGTTATAAACTACCACATCTTATGAATGTTAAATTACCACATCTTATGAATGTTATAAACTACCACATCTTGTGAATGTTAAACTACCACATCTTATGAATGTTATAAACTACTACATCTTATGAATGTTATAAACTACCACATCTTATGAATGTTAAATTACCACATCTTATGAATGTTATAAACTACTACATCTTATGAATTTTTTAAACTGCCACATCTTATGAATGTTATAAACTACCACATCTTATGAATGTTAAATTACCACATCTTATGAATGTTATAAACTACCACATCTTATGAATGTTATAAACTACTACATCTTATGAATGTTAAAAACTACCACATCTTGTGAATGTTAAACTACCACATCTTATGAATGTTATAAACTACTACATCTTATGAATGTTAAACTACCACATCTTGTGAATGTTATAAACTACCACATCTTATGAATGTTAAATTACCACATCTTATGAATGTTATAAACTACTACATCTTATGAATGTTA
Organism: Unio delphinus; assembly: GCA_029339505.1. NCBI lineage: Eukaryota > Metazoa > Mollusca > Bivalvia > Unionida > Unionidae > Unio > Unio delphinus. The sequence continues at coordinate 3,910,939 of JAQISU010000002.1, read as the reverse complement.
TAAACTGCCACATCTTATGAATGTTAAACAACCATATCTTATAAATGTTATAAACTACCACATCTTGTGAATGTTATAAACTACCACATCTTATGAATGTTATAAAGTACCACATCTTATAAACTACTACATCTTATGAATGTTAAACTACCACATCTTATGAATGTTATAAACTACCACATCTTATGAATGTTTTAAACTACCACATCTTATGAATGTTATAAACTACCACATCTTATGAATGTTATAAACTACCACATCTTGTGAATGTTATAAACTACTACATCTTATGAATGTTATAAACTACCACATCTTGTGAATGTTATAAACTACCACATCTTGTGAATGTTATAAACTACCACATCTTATGAATGTTATAAACTACCACATCTTGTGAATGTTATAAACTACTACATCTTATGAATGTTATAAACTACCACATCTTGTGAATGTTATAAACTACTACATCTTATGAATGTTATAAACTACCACATCTTGTGAATGTTATAAACTACCACATCTTGTGAATGTTATAAACTACTACATCTTATGAATGTTATAAACTACCACATCTTATAAACTACTACATCTTATGAATGTTTTAAACTGCCACATCTTTTGAATGTTATAAACTACCACATCTTATGAATCTTATAAACTACCACATCTTATGAATCTTATAAACTACCACATCTTATGAATGTTATAAACTACCACATCTTGTGAATGTTATACTGTATTATCAACAATATTCGTGGGGGATCAATTTTCGTGGTTTTCGTGGTTGCCACAAACCACGAATTTAAATCCCCAACGAAAAATGAGCCACATAGGTTGATGATCCCCCCCCCCAATTCCCGACCCCTTTTTTTACAGTGTTTCATTTAAGTAAGGATAGATAGAAAATATAGAAAAAGCATAACATATTCAAACAATAGTAATACTAAACAGAAAGAAAGAAAGAAAAAATACTAGTAATACAAAATAACTGCATATGAAAATTAGATTTAATACTTATTCAAGTCGATCCTTCAACCTAGTGCAGCTGTTGTTTAAACATTTAAATCCTTCTGAAAGCACATTTCATTTTATCCATCCATTTTAAATCCAATAGAACAACAATCCTGTAAACGACCTCGCCCAATGCTTGGTGATGCTGATGTGCCCACCGTAACGTGCCAGCTGGCTGCGAGCATGCAGGGTAATCACAGCCTCTGCCCCAGCCATTACAATCCTAATATTTATAACTCCTCCATTAATTCTAACTTTCTTGATCCAGTCCTGTACCTCTAATTCAAGCATGCTTCCTAGCATCAAAAGATTGCCCCGGGGTGATTTTGGTAAATTTAAACGTTCTTGCGCATCTTGCTTTTTTTTAACTGTATGTATTGGTCCCGCATACTCCGTACAGTGGTCTCACTGATAGTACAACTCAGATCGCTACTGAATTTGCGGGCTGCCTTGGCAACACCATTATCGATGGAATATCTGGCTATCTTTGCCCGTAATTCCTCGCTATAACAGTTATACTCTCCTCGCTTTCTTTTCCGGGACACAGACTGAAGCAGTGGTTCTACTGCGTCATTAGATGCCTGGTAAGCGAGAGCCTGCACCTGGTTCTCAGTTTCTGATGGGTTAGGAAGTCCAGGAACCGAGGGTGATCTAAGTTGAATTTTACCACTCTATAGCCACTGTGTTAACGCCATGATAGTCATAAAGTACTGATATTGCAACTTTATGGACAGTGGTTTAAGTAAGAGATCATTCAAATGTACTTTAATAACTGATTGCTCTGGTTTTGTTGGCGGCGTCGGCTTCCTTTGATCTTGAACACTCAAACGAAAACAAGGCGAAACTGATTAATCCTGACGGGTGTTTGATATGTGCTCACATAGGTGAAAGTATTGTTTTAGTGTTGTTGGCTGAGTCTGCTTTGACAGATGTTAATCACTTGGTCAAAAACACATTGTAAGTATTGAACTTGCCGGGTCTTAGATATGTACTCATACAGGTGGTAGTATTGTTTTAAACATTAATGTGACCGCCGTTTGCGTCGGCATCGTTTTATTCTTTTGTATTCTTTATTTGGGGTACTTGTAGAGGTTAAACTATGAAATTAACTACCTTATAATATGCAAAATTTGACAGGCAAAACCACGAATTTACGTCCCCACGAAAATGCCTTTTTTTTCAAAACCACGAAAATTGAGCCCAACGAAAATAAATGATACTACAGTAAACTACTACATCTTATGAATGTTATAAACTACCACATCTTGTGAATGTTATAAACTACCACATCTTGTGAATGTTATAAACTACTACATCTTATGAATGTTATAAACTACCACATCTTATAAACTACTACATCTTATGAATGTTTTAAACTGCCACATCTTATGAATGTTATAAACTACCACATCTTATGAATGTTAAATTACCACATCTTATGAATGTTATAAACTACCACATCTTGTGAATATTAAACTACCACATCTTATGAATGTTATAAACTTCTACATCTTATGAATGTTATAAACTACCACATCTTATGAATGTTAAATTACCACATCTTATGAATGTTATAAACTACTACATCTTATGAATGTTTTAAACTGCCACATCTTATGAATGTTATAAACTACCACATCTTATGAATGTTAAATTACCACATCTTATGAATGTTATAAACTACCACATCTTATGAATGTTATAAACTACTACATCTTATGAATGTTAAAAACTACATCTTGTGAATGTTAAACTACCACATCTTATGAATGTTATAAACTACTACATCTTATGAATGTTAAATTACCACATCTTATGAATGTTATAAACTACTACATCTTATGAATGTTTTAAACTGCCACATCTTATGAATGTTATAAACTACCACATCTTATGAATGTTAAATTACCACATCTTATGAATGTTATAAACTACTACATCTTATGAATGTTTTAAACTGCCACATCTTATGAATGTTATAAACTACCACATCTTATGAATGTTAAATTACCACATCTTATGAATGTTATAAACTACCACATCTTATGAATGTTATAAACTACTACATCTTATGAATGTTAAAAACTACCACATCTTGTGAATGTTAAACTACCACATCTTATGAATGTTATAAACTACTACATCTTATGAATGTTAAACTACCACATCTTGTGAATGTTATAAACTACCACATCTTATGAATGTTAAATTACCACATCTTATGAATGTTATAAACTACTACATCTTATGAATGTTTTAAACTGCCACATCTTATGAATTTTATAAACTACCACATCTTATGAATGTTAAATTACCACATCTTATGAATGTTATAAACTACCACATCTTATGAATGTTATAAACTACCACATCTTGTGAATGTTAAACTACTACATCTTATGAATGTTATAAACTACCACATCTTGTGAATGTTATAAACTACATCTTATGAATGTTATAAACTACTACATCTTATGAATGTTATAAACTACCACATCTTATGAATGTTATAAACTACTACATCTTATGAATGTTATAACCTACCACATCTTATGAATGTTATAAACTACCACATCTTGTGAATGTTATAAACTACCACATCTTGTCAAAAAACTACTACATCTTATGAATGTTATAAACTACCACATCTTATAAACTACTACATCTTATGAATGTTAAACTACCACATCTTATGAATGTTATAAACTACCACATCTTATGAATGTTTTAAACTACCACATCTTATGAATGTATAAACTACCACATCTTATGAATGTTATAAACTGCCACATCTTATGAATGTTAAACAACCATATCTTATGAATGTTATAAACTACCACATCTTATGAATGTTATAAACTACCACATCTTATAAACTACTACATCTTATGAATGTTAAACTACCACATCTTATGAATGTTATAAACTACCACATCTTATGAATGTTTTAAACTACCACATCTTATGAATCTTATAAACTACCACATCTTATGAATGTTTTAAACTGCCACATCTTATGAATGTTTTAAACTACCACATCTTATGAATGTTATAAACTACCACATCTTATGAATGTTATAAACTACCACATCTTATGAATGTTATAAACTACCACATCTTGTGAATGTTATAAACTACTACATCTTATGAATGTTATAAACTACCACATCTTGTGAATGTTATAAACTACCACATCTTGTGAATGTTATAAACTACTACATCTTATGAATGTTATAAACTACCACATCTTATAAACTACTACATCTTATGAATGTTTTAAACTGCCACATCTTATGAATGTTAGAAACTACCACATCTTATGAATGTTAAATTACCACATCTTATGAATGTTATAAACTACCACATCTTGTGAATGTTAAACTACCACATCTTATGAATGTTATAAACTACTACATCTTATGAATGTTATAAACTACCACATCTTATGAATGTTAAATTACCACATCTTATGAATGTTATAAACTACTACATCTTATGAATGTTTTAAACTGCCACATCTTATGAATGTTATAAACTACCACATCTTATGAATGTTAAATTACCACATCTTATGAATGTTATAAACTACCACATCTTATGAATGTTATAAACTACTACATCTTATGAATGTTAGAAACTACCACATCTTATGAATGTTAAACTACCACATCTTATGAATGTTATAAACTACTACATCTTATGAATGTTAAACTACCACATCTTGTGAATGTTATAAACTACCACATCTTGTGAATGTTATAAACTACCACATGTTGTGAATGTTATAAACTACTACATCTTATGAATGTTATAAACTACCACATCTTATAAACTACTACATCTTATGAATGTTAAACTACCACATCTTATGAATGTTATAAACTACCACATCTTATGAATGTTTTAAACTACCACATCTTATGAATGTATAAACTACCACATCTTATGAATGTTATAAACTGCCACATCTTATGAATGTTAAACAACCATATCTTATGAATGTTATAAACTACCACATCTTATGAATGTTATAAAGTACCACATCTTATAAACTACTACATCTTATGAATGTTAAACTACCACATCTTATGAATGTTATAAACTACCACATCTTATGAATGTTTTAAACTACCACATCTTATGAATCTTATAAACTACCACATCTTATGAATGTTATAAACTACCACATCTTATGAATGTTATAAACTACCACATCTTGTGAATGTTATAAACTACTACATCTTATGAATGTTATAAACTACCACATCTTGTGAATGTTATAAACTACCACATCTTGTGAATGTTATAAACTACTACATCTTATGAATGTTATAAACTACCACATCTTATAAACTACTACATCTTATGAATGTTTTAAACTGCCACATCTTATGAATGTTATAAACTACCACATCTTATGAATGTTAAATTACCACATCTTATGAATGTTATAAACTACCACATCTTGTGAATATTAAACTACCACATCTTATGAATGTTATAAACTTCTACATCTTATGAATGTTATAAACTACCACATCTTATGAATGTTAAATTACCACATCTTATGAATGTTATAAACTACTACATCTTATGAATGTTTTAAACTGCCACATCTTATGAATGTTATAAACTACCACATCTTATGAATGTTAAATTGCCACATCTTATGAATGTTATAAACTACCACATCTTATGAATGTTATAAACTACTGCATCTTATGAATGTTAAAAACTACATCTTGTGAATGTTAAACTACCACATCTTATGAATGTTATAAACTACTACATCTTATGAATATTAAATTACCACATCTTATGAATGTTATAAACTACTACATCTTATGAATGTTTTAAACTGCCACATCTTATGAATGTTATAAACTACCACATCTTATGAATGTTAAATTACCACATCTTATGAATGTTATAAACTACTACATCTTATGAATGTTTTAAACTGCCACATCTTATGAATGTTATAAACTACCACATCTTATGAATGTTAAATTACCACATCTCATGAATGTTATAAACTACCACATCTTATGAATGTTATAAACTACCACATCTTGTGAATGTTAAACTACTACATCTTATGAATGTTATAAACTACCACATCTTGTGAATGTTATAAACTACTACATCTTATGAATGTTATAAACTACTACATCTTATGAATGTTATAAACTACCACATCTTATGAATGTTATAAACTACTACATCTTATGAATGTTATAAACTACCACATCTTATGAATGTTATAAACTACCACATCTTATGAATGTTATAAACTACCACATCTTATGAATGTTAGGCTACTACATCTTATGAATGTTATAAACTACTACATCTTATGAATGTTAAGCTACTACATCTTATGAATGTTATAAACTACCACATCTTATGAATGTTATAAACTACCACATCTTATGAATGTTATAAACTACATCTTATGAATGTTATAAACTACCACATCTTATGAATGTTATAAACTACCACATCTTATGAATGTTAAGCTACTACATCTTATGAATGTTATAAACTACCACATCTTATGAATGTTATAAACTACCACATCTTATGAATGTTATAAACTACCACATCTTATGAATGTTAAGCTACTGCATCTTATGAATGTTATAAACTACCACATCTTATGAATGTTATAAACTACCACATCTTATGAATGTTATAAACTACCACATCTTATGAATGTTATAAACTACCACATCTTATGAATGTTATAAACTACCACATCTTATGAATGTTATAAACTACCACATCTTATGAATGTTAAGCTACTACATCTTATGAATGTTATAAACTACCACATCTTATGAATGTTATAAACTACCACATCTTATGAATGTTATAAACTACCACATCTTATGAATGTTATAAACTACCACATGTTATGAATGTTATAAACTACCACATCTTATGAATGTTATAAACTACTACATCTTATGAATGTTAAGCTACTACATCTTATGAATGTTATAAACTACCACATCTTATGAATGTTATAAACTACCACATCTTATGAATGTTATAAACTACCACATCTTATGAATGTTATAAACTACCACATCTTATGAATGTTATAAACTACCACATCTTATGAATGTTAAGCTACTACATCTTATGAATGTTATAAACTACCACATCTTATGAATGTTATAAACTACCACATCTTATGAATGTTAAGCTACTACATCTTATGAATGTTAAACAACCATATCTTATGAATGTTATAAACTACCACATCTTATAAACTACTACATCTTATGAATGTTATAAACTACCACATCTTATGAATGTTATAAACTACTACATCTTATGAATGTTATAAACTGCCACATCTTATGAATGTTAAACTACTACATCTTGTGAATGTTAAAACTACCACATCTTCCCAGTTGTTAGAAAGTACCACATTTTTTGAATTGTTTAAAACTACCACATTTTGTGAATTAAAAACTACATCATCTGAATGGTTACAAAGTACCACATTTTGTGAATTGTTAAAAACTAGCTCACTTAATGATCATTTAAGATATGTGATCTCAAGTAAACTTGAGTGTCTTGTTTCAATTCATTAATTTTTTATTTATTTATTATAATTCATTTCAGACATTTGCTGGTATATGTGGAGCCATTATGATAGCAGCAGGTGCTTTGGGAGCTGTTTTTGCAGGACTTTATGTAGACAGAAGCAAACAGTTTGAAGAAGTGGTCAAAGTCTGCTTTGCCTGTGCAGTCATATTTGGAATAATGTTCACTGAGGTAAATTTTTACATCAAGCACAAGACATTACAGACAAACAATGTGTGATGTATATAATTACCTGCCACAAGTGGATGGTTATGTTTATGTTTTTATGGTGTAATGCCATTTTTCAGCACAAGATAGTCTATACATGATGGCCAGTATTAATGGTGGATGAAGAACACGTATAACCCTGGAAAGAGCCAACAACCCACGAGAAGCTACTGGCAGCCTTCTCACATATCCACATTGGCCAAATCAGAGACTCGAACCCATGCAGTCCGGTGAGATGGCAGCGATTCGTAACAGACAGCGTGTTAGATCACTCGGCCACTCAGGGCCCCTAGTGGATGGTTAAATGTTCGAGGTCTATTTGAATGTAATTATAGTTGTGGCTTTGTAATTTAATGCAAACTAGTTTAATTTTATTAATTTTAATTTAGTCATACAATATTAATACTGTATCCAGATGTGCCAGCCATATAGATTTGCACAAGCATTCCTATTTCAAAATTCAAATTACTCTAAGAGTTGTAATTTCAGCTTGTACTTACTTTGTGAAAGCCCTCTTAAGCACTTGTTGCACAAAAGCAAAGAATGCTTTTGAATATGCAAGGCATTAACATTGGTACAAAGCATGCTTTTGAATATGCAAGGCATTAACATTGGTACAAAACGTGCTGTTGACTGTGCAAAGTATCAGTGTTGGTACAATAGCATGATGTTGAATATGCAAATTAACATTGGTACAATAACATGCTGTTCAATATGCAAGGCATTAACAATGGTACCATAACATTTTGAATATGCAAGGCATTAACATTGGCACAATAACATGCTGTTGAATATGCATGGCTCTAACAATGGTACAATAGCATGCTGTTGAATAAGCAAGGCATCAACATTGGTACAATAACATGCAGCAAGTTGCACTTATTGTCTCTATTTAGTAGACATACTGCTTTGAGGGGAAGGAGGGGATTAGTGGAGCTTAATTTATATATGGAGTTTGTATGCAAATATATTAAACCATCCACTCCACAAGCTCTAGTGCATACACCTTTTGGTGCATTACCTCCCTTGGGATTACGCGGTCACAACATTGTAAATTTTATGGTAATATGCAACCTGGAGAAGACTTTGATAACTGCATCACACACAAGTTAGAGTGTAATTGCTAAAGTCTGTTCTCAGCAATGATTTTAGTGGAGAATGGGAAGATTATGCCAAAGACTTAGAAGGAAAAAGTAAGAAACACTCATAAAGTAACCAAATACAACATTGAGAATGTCACAAAATGGCAAGGCAGACATCACAATATACAGAAACAAATTACAATGAAGTGCTTCAAGGCAGGAATTTATAGGCTTCTTATTTCAATCTTTGATAAGATAACTTCGGTAGAATCCAGGCATTGTACTTGTATACTATTGTGCTGAGGAGATGTGATGACTCAGCATCAAAACAACCTTACAGTAGTGGTATATTCTATAAAATTTGAACTGTGAGATGCATTTCACTACCTCTTTATTACTTTTATACAATAAAAAGTTGAGCTTGTATTATCTAAAATTATATAATGCAAATGAACTAATAACATGTGTTCAAACATTTATAATATATACAAATGCAAACCTAATTATCTTAACTCTCAGTTATCCAAATCTCATTAAAGTCTTGTATAACTTTGAATAATTTATATTTTATGTATTGTTTACATTTGTGGTAGAATACGATCACTTTTATGGATTCCTGGTTACACCTTCAAAGAAAATGTCCAAATTGGATTACTTTCAGGTGTCCAGATTTCGAGACCAGCACGTACTAATAGCGTTATCTGCAGCTCTGTTTGGTGGATTTGGTTTTGCTATCTATCCAATCAGCATGGAGTTGGCTGTGGAAGTTACCTACCCTGTTGCTGAGGCAACTAGTGCAGGCTTAGCAATAATTTCAGGGCAAGTATCAGTATTTTTAATTTGGGAAGAGGTCAATAAATATTCATGAAATGACTGATCATGTTATGTATGAATGAAACCTGACATTCATATGCTTTAATATATACTCCTGCTGGAAAATTTGGATCAGCAGACTTTGGTCAGTGGGCTAATCTCAGAAAAGGATGAAGATTGTAAATATATACTGACCCACAAAGATGCATAACTCAAAAACTTTACCAACTGCTTTTTATGTTTAAGTGCTGATTTCCATTGATACTTAGGAACAGATTGTCTCATGAGAGACACCAAAAAATTAATTCAAGTAAAGTTTTAACATCAAAAGATAAGTAAACATATGTCCATTGAAAAGCTGGTTTGGCCTGTTTGCAGTAACACAGGATAAACTCCCAAGTCTCAGGGAGATTACTACTCCGGGGATAACTTATTGGGGCATAGTCCTCCACTTTTGGTTCTAGTGCCAGTTCTTGGTATGTAAGTTTCAATAAATGTCTAGATCTCCATGCCAAATGGCATCTTAGCTCATCCAATATTTCCTCAAATGATGCCTGATCTCTTGAGAAGGAAGCAAAAGCATAATAATGATATTATGTTCTATAGCAAAATAACAATGTTGTGTTCCAAAGAATAAGAATAACAATATTTTTTATCCAATGCATTATAATAATATTGTCTTTCAGAGCATAATAATAACAATACTATTGAGTTACAGAGCATAACAATAATAAAATTGTGTTCCAAAGCATAGCTATAATATTGTGTTCCAGAACATAATTATAATATTGTCTTCCAGAGCATACCAGTAATATTGTTTGAGAGCATAATAATAATAATATTGTGTTCCAAAGCATAACAATAATGTGTTCTGGAGTATAATAATAATATTGTCTTCCAGAGCATAATAATAACGTGTTCCAGAACAAACTCTCTGTTGATACAGGCTGTTTGATAAGCTTGAGCATTTGTCCAGTGGGCAGATTGCATCAGGATTTCATTATTTTGTAATGGTTTCTTGAAAACTGAACTCAGACTGAACCTGTTAGCCATCAAACAATTTTATGGCTATGGTTTGCATTGAATGAGAATCTACCTTGATAATTAATAGCTGGATGCAGATTTTTCAAAAAAATAACAGCATATGACAATGGGACCAGAAAACCCCCACAATAAATTTACTCTCTGACAGTAATCAAACTTACAATTGCATTAATGTCAATTTAAACCTTATCTAGAATTTTACCATAGTCACAGAAATATTATTTTTTAAAATTAATTTCATTTATTTGACAGTGGCAGATTTTTTTCCTTCAGAGCAATAACTGTTTGTGGAATAAGCACCTGCAATGTTTGCAAATCACCTTTTTCGTTTGTGGATTCTCATTAGGCTATCAAATGAATCCACTTTGTGTTAAACAAGATTCCAGATAAACAAATTCTAGATTGTCACATCAACCCAAGAAAGAAGTTAGATTAATAACTTGAAGAGTTTTTGTCTCTAGTCAGTTTCAGGGAGTCATCTATATGTTTCTGATGCAGTTCATAGCACAACCACTTCCAGACAATGAGAAAAATTTACCCACGGGTTGTGCAACGGATAATGCCTCAGCAAATGGTTTCACCCCACAGGACTGGACAGGTTAGTAATTCCAATATATAAATATTTTTTCACAATATTTTGCAATTTCTTCCATGTTGACAGCATATTTGAAAATGATGCTAAAATGTCTAGACACTGCCTGAATCCAGTGTTCACAGCATATTTGAAAGGAGGCTAAAATGTCTAGACACTGCCTGAATCCAGTGCTCACAGCCTATTTGAAAGGAGGCTAAAATGTCTAGCCACTGCCTGAATCCAGGGCTCACGGCATATTTGAAAGGAGGCTAAAATGTCTAGACACTGCCTGAATCTAGTGCTCACAGCATATTTGAAAGGAGGCTAAAATGTCAAGACACTGCCTGAATCCAGTGCTCACAGCATATTTGAAAGGAGGCTAAAATGTCTAGACACTGCCTGAATCCAGTGCGCACAGCATATTTGAAAGGAGGCTAAAATGTCTAGATATTGCCTGAATCCAGTGCTCACAGCATATTTGAAAGGAGGCTAAAATGTCTAGACATTGCCTGAATCCAGTGCGCACAGCATATTTGAAAGGAGGCTAAAATGTCTAGACATTGCCTGCATCCAGTGCGCACAGCGTATTTGAAAGGAGGCTAAAATGTCTTGACACTGCCTGAATCCAGTGTTCACAGCATATTTGAAAGGAGGCTAAAATGTCTAGACATTGCCTGAATCCAGTGTGAGAAATACATTGATACATTATAAGTTGCTCTTATCTACTTAACAGGCTTTACATCAGTGCTGTCCAACCTTTCTGACACTATGGGCCACTGATTCTTTTTCTTTAAAGCTGAGAGCCACAGCAGAAAACTTAAAATCAATGACTATAAACAATTATTAACAATTGCTTACCTGGTTAAAAAGATATACTACAAAAGCAGGCCATGGAGTTTTTTATATACATAAATGCAAACAAAATTGCTAGAGCTCTGCCGATCCATTTAAAATCAGCCTGCAGGTCACATGCTTGGACAGGACTGCTTTACATTTTAATTGATTATTTTTTAAGTCTTTCTTTTGTTTAATTTTAATTTTGTTTTTCAACTATATTGGTTGACAAACTTATTCTGGATCACAAACTTTCCAGTGCCCTGCTAGTCCTGGTATCATATTAGATTTGTTTATGGTGCTCCTTGGCAACCACAGCAGCCATCCTGAAAATCTTATCATTTCTTCTTCTGGATGAATGGTCATATCAACAAGACTACAAGACGTTTTATGAGATCTAGCTGGTCCTGAATGAAAATGGACACCATCTTAAAATATTGTTATCATTACTTCTGAACAAAAATTCATTCTGACAGGAAGTTTCTAGTTGGTCCTTATTGAAAATATGTCCTTTTGAACATCCAGTATAGGTGCCACAGTATTCAATCCTGATTGTTTTAAAATCGCTACTCATGTTTGGATGATCAATAATTCAACAGGCTTTTCACCAAAAGATTTCTTTTGATGTTTAGTCAGTACTAAATTAAAATTGCTTCAATGTGACATCCAATAAAGCCAACACATCAGCCATCTTGAAAATCTTGTTGCTGTGTCCACTCCTGAATAGAATGTCATATAAACCATCTTGAAAAATCTTGTTACTGTGTCTATTCCTGAATAGAATGTCATATAAACCATCTTGAAAATCTTGTTACTGTGTCTACTCCTGAATAGAATGTTGTATCAACCATCCTGAAAATCTTGTAACAGTGTCCACTCCTGAATAGAATATCAAATTAACCATCTTAAAAATCTTGTTACTGTGTCTACTCTTGAATAGAATGTCATATCAACCATCTTAAAGGTTTCACTTGGACTAAGTCATCATACACAAATCTCAGGGCATGTCCCTGTATTTTTTTAAAGTTTAGTAGTGTTCAAGTCACTGTAGAAATTCCAGGCTAACGGAAATACTATATATTAACTTGACTGTATTTAGGAAAAGTGATGTTTCAGGGGCTTAACATAAATTGTTTTCTATTTAATATTTTGGCAGAATTAACATTTTATGCCCATAAACATTTTATGGCCATAAACATTTTATGGCTATAATGTCTGTAGAGAGGTAAAATCATTACTTGTAGTGATAGAGTGAAAACAGCATGAACATTTAAAGGCTTTTGCAAATTGATTTTCAGAACTTGATTCAATCAGATTAACTATAACTACAGACTTTTATCTCAATCCACATCACCAGTTAGAGTGATGCCAGGTGTGTAACCCTGCCTCACTAGACTATAAAGATTCTTCCTATTTGCAAAAAAGAGGTGGAAAGAAAAGAGAGCACATATCAATGTCTTGCTTGTGTGACTTCTCCATTTTGACTCCATTTGTGTATTGAATTTGTATTCCTTTTTTTCAGTACCCAACCTAGTTTTAAATGGAATTGGAACATTCTCTGCGGTGCTGTTGTTGCTGGGATTTAAAGCTACTTATAAAAGACTGTTATCAGAGCAAAAGGCTAAAGCTGATAAAATTATGAACATTTCTTCAGAAATTATATATTCAAATTCAGGTATCTCTCCCACAGTATTGTGATGCCTGTGAAAATACCATTTTAGAAATCCATAGTAACAAAATGATCTTTTCATAATTTGCCACTGATTTAGAAGGAAATGACTGAAATCTACATAATACTAGTACATGTAAATACATTAACATCCATACACCCATCTTATTTCTCAATCCGAGCATGCATGAATTAAGCAAATGCTAAAATTTGTTTTTAAAATTTCTTCAAACTTAGCACTAAGCATGTTTTTTGTTTCATTGCCACTTACCTGGTTAAATCAGTCTAAAAAAACAAATGGTGTTACAAAAGATTTTATGTTAAATCTGGGTCTTATCACTTAGGTGTCTTTGTTGTGAGCAATATTTGTATGCAGTGAACTATATCTGAAAATGGCAGTCAGTGGTCAGGGCAGTTTCATTCTTCACTCATATGGAGGTGTATCCATGGTGATCGTGTTTTTATATCCCATACTTTGTTTTGAATTATAGCCTTGTATTATGGGCAACCACTACTTGTTTTCAATTGTTTCCTTGCACTGTGATCACTCACCACTTGTTTCACCAGTTCATGTTCTTTACAATGCAAAGCCAACTTAAGTTTCATCAGTTTCAATTCACAATTGTTTCAGCTGATACGTTACAGAAACAATATCGCCTGCTGACAATGGAAGTTAGCTATGATGGCCAAAATGTAATAAATTTCTAAACAATTTGACTCAAATAAACAGATAAATTGTAACAAATTAAGACATGACACTAGGTCTGTGTAAAATATGGTTTATTAGATTGGAATGAGAGAGAGAATCTGTTGATTGTATGGTACTATTTCTATTACTGTCAGTATAACAAACCATTTGTCATGGTGAAATAACTAATTGATGCCAGATGTCCAATTTTCACATTATTTTTTGATACAAAGCTTGACAGGGCTTTTAATATAAATATTGGGCTTTTAATAAAAATATTGGCCTTAGAACTTTTGTCACTCTATACCTTGAATAGGTTTCCTCTCCTCTTCCTGTTCCATCTTCTTTACATTTGCTCAGGTCTGATAATCTGAAATATTTGTAAACTGTTTGAATAGTACATTTGTCAGCATTTTCACTCATAGCAGCCATTCATGTTTACCATCAACAGGGTAATTTTTGCTTATTGCAGCCATTCATTTTATCCATCAATATTGTATTGTTTGCTTATTGCAGCCATATTTGTTTCCCATCAGTATTGTAATTATCGCTCATTGTAGCCATTGATCTTATCCATCAGTGTGATAGGTTTTGCTCATTGCAGTCATTAATGTTGTCTATGTATATGGCAGTTTTCATTCATTCAGGTCATTCATATTATCCATAAATGGTAATGTTCATTCATTGCAGTCATTAATGTTGTCTATGGATATGGCAGTTTTCATTCATTCAGGTCATTCATATTATCCATAAATGGTAATGTTCATTCATTGCAGCCATTTTTGTTATTCATGATAATGGTAAAATTTCATTGCTGTTTACTTTAGCATAAGTAACAATATTGTCTATGTTTATTATATTAATGAAGGTGAAAAACAAAAGAACAAAATGTAATGTATCTTTTTTGAATTTATTTTCTGTTATTTGATGTAATGTATCCTTTTTGAATTTATTTTCTGTTATTTGATATAATGTATCCTTTTTGAATTCATTTTCTGTTAGTTATAAAAAGGATAAATAATTGGAAAAAAAGGTAAGATGAACATTAAATTTTATCTGCAATTCCTAATCATGGATATTGCTATTCATATATATATATATATATATATATATATATATATATATATATATATATATATATAATTTCAAGCACGGATATTGCTTTTTATTCATTAGGAAATAATTTACAAAACATTGTCACACTGCACATGCCACAGCAAAATTTAATTGCAATATTGGGGTAATGTTGTTCATTCATTACGAAATAATTTACATAACATTGTCACACTGCACATGCCACAGCAAAATTTAATTGTAATATTGGGGTAATGTTGTTCATTCATTACGAAATAATTTACAGAACATTGTCACACTGCACATGCCATGGAACACCATAAAAGTTTAAAGTACTATCAGATATCACCATTAGTTAAATAGGACTTCTTTCCATCATGATAGCTATTGATTATTCCTCTGCTATGTTCAGGGCAAGATTTTGTCTTGATGTATCCCATTGTGTCTAAAATTCTACATGGATTAAGTGACCTTACCAAATATTCTGTTCAGCAGGAAATCATAGTTTGCCAAGGTTTGTGTGAATTTATATTTATTTTAAATTGTGATGAAAAGCTTGTATATCTTACATGTTGACCCTCTCCAGTCAGAGAAAATGCTTACAAAACCAATTTAATATTTGCACACTGATCCTTACCCTCCGTCTCCCCTCGCTGTCTCTCTCTCTCTGTCTGTCTCTCTCTCTCACACACACACACACACAGATGCATATGCTGGTCAGTCAGACCAGATATATAGATTATTCTGCATTATGCAGTTTATTTCTGATAGTTACATATATGCAGACAGATAATCCAAAAGTATGGGTATTTTGACTTAATGGGAAGGATGTTGTTAAATTTTGATTATTTTGGATTTTCCAAATCTACAGCTCAATTTATTTTTCTCGGATGTATTTATTAAATGAAAAGAAGTATGATAAGGGATGATTTAGTTCTAGACAGACAATTTGGGATTTCTTTTTGGTTTCATGTTGATGTTGTTGTAGGGTTTAACATTTGGGATTTCTTCTTGGTTTCATGTTGTTGTTATTGTTGTTTTTGTAGGGTTTAACACCATTTTTCAGCACAAGATAGTCCATAAATGGTGGCCAGTATAAATGGTGGAGAAAGAACCTGGTAAGAACCACCGTCACACAAAAAGCTACTGGCAAGTTTTCTCACATACCCATATTGGCCAAACCTGAGACTCGAACCCACCCAGACAGAGGTGAGATGGCAGTGATCTGTATTGGTGAGTGCTTTAGACCACTCTGCCACTTCTTTGTTTCATTTGATTGTGCATTATTTTCCATAA
Source organism: Unio delphinus (assembly GCA_029339505.1). Taxonomy (NCBI): domain Eukaryota; kingdom Metazoa; phylum Mollusca; class Bivalvia; order Unionida; family Unionidae; genus Unio; species Unio delphinus. Next base: position 3,894,029 of record JAQISU010000002.1, on the reverse strand, counting down.
TGCAGACAAAAATGTTAATTATTTGCAAAATGTATGTGGTCACCTCAACAGACATTTTCAATGCTGTTGATTCTCTCCAGAAGTTTTTTCTTTTCGTTTCCTTAGACTGTCAGTATTTTCCAACACCCTTCATCAATTCACATAGAATTTAGTACCGTATATACTCGCGTATAAGCCCGTTCGCGTATAAGCCAACCCCCCCCAAACTGAATCAGTAAAACTGTTATAAAGTGCATGACCCGCGTATAAGCTGACCCATAATTTCTAGACTACCTGTACATCACAAGATGCACAAAGTGAGTTCTGAATACGTTTATTTAGGCAAATCACATTATAAAATAAAATGAAAGTAAGAAAGCTAATTTATGAAATAAAAACAATTCTAAAATGTTAAATCTTAATGGAAATGTAATTAATCCTCATTCTAAAATCATGAATTATAAAAGTTCAATCACTTTTATAATCCTTTAAAATCAGGCTCTGTATCAGACTCGCCAAACAGTTCACGAAACTCGGCTTCTGTTACGGGCGTGCTTTCATCATATACGTCGTCATTGTCATCATGGTCATCCGATAGTCAGGTTCTTAAAACGAGAGCACCAGCTAGCAGATGCCATTCCCATACTTGCTTGAATTGAATTGCCGCCATTCCTGTTCTTGCTTCTCGTTCACAAAAATTTGCGTGCTGCAGCACAGTTATTTGCTTCTGCATATTCAATAATGTTATGTTTGAATGCTTCATCATACGCAAAACTCTTTCTTTTACTTCCTATACTACTCATGTTATCCGATTGAATTGAATATAAACTTCTAAAGAGATTAAACTGAAATAATTTCTTATAGTGGTAGTGAAATATTTATATACCTTATCCTGTAATTATTTCCACAGTTGATTATCAATTTGTATTTTATAATTATTTATCATTGTTGTTTATTTGTGTGTTTTTTAAACTACTGGTAGTGTGATTCAATCGATCAATATATGACTGGTTTCAGCGTGGACATGATTCAAGTATTGTGACAGTTGATAACTTTGAGCAGAAACCATGTCCACTACCATATCTCAGTAAACGATACATCTGAGAGTCGGCATATTTTAGTAAAGTCATTGGCATTGTGCAACAACAAAAGAAAACTATTATCCCCGAGGCATTTACCACAGATTAAGCATATGGTAGCTATTGTGCAACACTTTACCGTTGAGAAACCACTTTGCTTTACAAACAACCAATCAACAGTAGTATATAAACTGTGGCTGCCTATTACTTCTAAAACACCTATCAAAGAAATCCAACAAATTTTATTGTTTTACAATTATTCACACTGACTTGTATATTGCAATGTTATTTACCCTTCCTAAGCGTGCGCGCAACAAACCCCTATGGAGCCTCTCGCTATTGTTTCTTTAAGACTATTGTACATGTATTTCTACTCTCGATCAAAATGTTTGTCGTATATACCTTCAGTGTCGTAATTCTTTTAATTTTTTTTACGTAGATTCTTTTCATATTTACACTGAAATAGGTTAGCATGCATTTCTACGAAACCATAGAGTTTAATTATTACTGATTAGCTGAGGGTTAAATACTTGACTAGAGATTATTAATATGGCGGTTCTTTTGGAAAATACACATATTTACGTAGTTCAAATAACACGTATGGCTGTATACCTTCAGTATCGTAATTCTTTTATTTTTTTTACGTAGTTTCTTTTCATATTTACACTGAAATAGGCTAGCATGCAATTCTACGAAACCGTAGAGTTTAATGATTACTGATTAGCTGAGGGTTAAATACTTGAATAGAGATTACTAATATGGCGGTTCTTTTGGAAATACACGTATTTGCGTGGTTCATGACTGTATTTTCTATTGGATGGACATCTGTCAAATAGATGTCAAGTACTTTGAAACATGTTTTTCATTCATTATCCTACCACTTATGTTAGAAAAAAAATATTTGTTTTACTTCACGACAGGACAAATCTTATCAGCCATGTGGCATCATTAGGCGTGTGATCTCATATTCGGCGATTGACGGAAACAATAAATACTGGAAATCGAGGGGAAAAAGCATTATAAATTTCAGATTTGGAACTTGACCCGCAGATAAGCTGACCCTCCTTCTTCAAGGCCTTAATTTTTTCCTAAATTTCTCGGCTTATACGCGAGTATATACGGTATGTAGTAGTTGCCTAGTTAGTCCCTGCCAGAGACATCATTGCCCATGGTTAGGGTTAGTTAGAAACCATACCAATGTTAGTCCCTGCCAGAGACATCATTGCCCATGGATATGGTTAAAAGCCACATTAGTGCCTAGTTAGTCCCTGCCAGAGATATCATTGCCTATAGGGTTAGAAACCATACCAATGTTAGTCCCTGCCAGAGACATCATTGCCCATGGATATGGTTAAAAACCACACTAGTGCCTAGTTAGTCCCAGCCAGAGACAACCGCTCCAGTGGCCTAGTGGTTAGAGCGTCCGCCGCGAAAGCGGGAGGTCGTGGGTTCGATCCCTGGCCGAGTCATACCAAAGACTTACAAAAATGGTACTAACAGCTGCCTCGCTTGACGTTCAGCATTAAGAGGTTAGTGTTAGGACTGGTTGGCCTGGTGTCAGGATAATGTGACTGGGCGGGACATCATGCTACATGTCTGCGGCATGATGCCCCAGTGGTAGACATCACTATAAACTGCCTCATTGCAGACATCGTAGCGATATGACTGAAAAATTGTTAAAGCTACGTTAAAAATCCTAAACAAACAAACAAACCAGCCAGAGACATTGTTGCCCATGGAACAATAACAATGGAGTCTTAGCAGTGTATCAAGTAACCAAATTTATGTACAGGCACTGTAGTTCCAAAGTTGACTTTCTATTAAAGATTGCACAAATGCTGAAACTCGCTATGAATATGTATAGTGCAAAGCACTGACAGCTTTTCAATACAAATCAGGCTTTTAGTGCAATGCACTGGCATTGATTGAATACATAATCTTGCTTCTAGTGTAAGGCGTTGACCACAGTTCAATGCATCATCATGCTGGCAGTGTAAGGCATTGGCATAAATTCAGTACATCATGTTTTCAGTGTAAGGCATTGGCAGCAATTAAATACAACATCATGCTTGCAGTGTAAGGCATTGGTATAAATTCAGTACATCATAATGCTTGCAGTGTAAGGTATTGACAGCAATTTATCATAATTCTTGCAGCATAAGGCATTGGCAGCAATTCAATACATCATAATGCTTCCAGTGTAAGGCATTGGCAGCAATTCAATACATCATGCTTCCAGTGTAAGGCATTGGCAGCAATTCAATAGATCATAATGTTTCCAGTGTAAGGCATTGGCAGCAATTCAATACATCATAATGCTTCCAGAGTAAGGCATTGGCAGCAATTCAATACATCATAATGCTTCCAGTGTAAGGCATTGGCAGCAATTCAATACAACATCATGCTTGCAGTGTAAGGCATTGGTATAAATTCAGTACATCATAATGCTTCCAGAGTAAGGCATTGGCAGCAATTCAATAGATCATAATGTTTCCAGTGTAAGGCATTGGCAGCAATTCAATACATCATAATGCTTCCAGAGTAAGGCATTGGCAGCAATTAAATAGATCATAATGTTTCCAGTGTAAGGCATTGGCAGCAATTCAATACATCATATATGCTTCCAGTGTAAGGCATTGACAGCAATTCAATACATCATGCTTTCAGTGTAAGGCATTGGCAGCAATTCACTACATCATGTTTTCAGTGACAGCATTTCAATACATCATGATTGTAGTGTAAGGTACTGGCAGCAATTCATTATATCATAATTTTTGTTTAGATCAGGCAATTCAGTGGAGACATAGTAAAACTGTTACATATATAAGTGTGATTAGCTGTATTTTCAATACAAATCATGTACAAATATAATGTATTTACAACTTCATTGCACAATAAATAATGCACTTTAAAATGGAGGGGGGTCATCCGTATTGACATGTCTTTTGCGAGCTCATGCAAGTGCCAAACAATGTCCTAAGTAAGCAAGGATATGACAAAAGATATGTCAATACAGATAACCCCTCCTGATTTTAAAGAGTTAATTCAAACTCTACCCTTTGAACACTGTAGTTGTTTTCATTGTGTGAGATGCAATATTGTTATGTTTATAGAAAACAATGGCAATTTGTACATTTGTCCATGTTCAACAGATTTCCTAGAAAATAATGGCATTTTGTACCTATGTCCATTTTATATAGATTGCCTTTTCTTTATCAAGGATAATTAAATGCAGGTATATGGAAATCCAGCTAGTGTTTTTCAATGTTTTGTACCAGACATAATGGTGACTGTTTAGACATTTTTCATGTGCTCTATAAAATATGTTTTCCTTTAGTATTTTGCATCTGTCTTTCTTTCTCATTCTCTCTTGATTAATCAATTGAGTGATCAGTCAATCAATCAAGAGCAATTAAGGTTTGGTCTATGATCATCTGTGTGTTACATCATTGTTTTTGTCAGCCAAGCAGTTTGCTCATTCATTAATCATTGTTGTTCTGCATTATATGCTAATCAAAATATAAATTTATTTTATTGCTCTTTTATGTTTTGCATGAAAATTTTAATACTTTCATAATTATCTGGGTTAGGGTTAATACTTTGATAAGTATCCAGGTCAGAGTTAGTACTCTGATAAGTATCCAGGTCAGGGATATCACTTTGATAAGTATCCAGGTCAGAGTAAGTACTTTGATAAGTATCCAGGTCAGAGTTAGTATTTTGCAAAGTATCCAGGTCAGAGTAAGTACTTTGATATGTATCTAGGTCAGGGCTAGTACTTTTGATAAGTTTCCAGGTCAGAGTTAGTACCTTGAGAAGTATCCAGGTCAGGGATAGTACTTTAGTAAGTATCCAGGTCAAAGTTAGTACTTTGATAAGTATCCATGTCAGAGTTAGTACTTTGATTAGTATCCAGGTCATGGTTAGTACTTTGTTAAGTATTTTTGATAGGGATAGTACTTTGATAAGTATCCAGGTCAGGGTTAGTACTTTGTTAAGATCTAGGTCAGGGATAGTACTTTGCAAAGTATTCAGGTCAGGGCTAGTACTTTGATAAGTATCCAGGTCAGAGTTAGTACCTTGATAAGTATCCAAGTCAGGGTTAGTACTTTGATAAGTATCCAGGTCAGAGTTAGTACCTTGATAAGTATCCAGGTCAGAGTTAGTACCTTGATAAGTATCCAGGTCAGAATTAGTACTTTGATAAGTATCCAGGTCAGAGTTAGTACCTTGATAAGTATCCAGGTCAGAGTTAGTACTTTGATAAGTATCCAGTTAAGGATTAGTATTTTTATAAGTATCCAGGTCATGGTTAGTACAATGATATGTATCTAGGTCAGAGTTAGTACTTTGATAAGTATCCAGTTCAGGGTTAGTATTTTGATAAATATCCAGGTCATTGTTAGTACTTTGATATGTATCTAAGTCATGGTTAGTACTTTGATAAGTATCGAGTTCAGGGTTAGTACTTTGATAAGTTTCCAGGTCAGGGTTAGTACTTTGATACATATCCAGGTTAGGGTTAGTACTTTGATACGTATCTTTGATAAGGATAGTACTTTGATAAGTATCCAGGTCAGAGTTAGTTTTTGATAAGTATCTGGGTCAGGGTTAGTACTTTAGTACTTTAATAAGTATCCAGGTCATGGTTAGTACTTTAATAAGTATTTGGGTATATATATATATCAGTAAAATGTTTGCAAGCTGTAACTCATTTTGGGTACAGACTGGTGCAGTATTTAAAATGTGATAAGTTCATCCCAAATTATAGCAAAAGTTTGGCAAATATTTATGTCTGTCTTTGACAAAACCAAGACTAGATTATCCCATGGTCTTATGTTCCGTTATTTTCTCTAATTAAGGCTGATTTGAGGTAGGTGCCATTTTCTTTTTGCTCCATCAATTTTTTTGCACTTTTTTTGTCATGATTTCAGTTGTGTCCCTCAATTGTGATATTTAATTTTAAAGAAAATATGTTTTCAGCTAATATATTTTAAAAAAAACAATGATGACTATGTTTTTTCTTCATGATGTCTTACAGATTCATATTTTTCTAATGGTTAACACAATCAATAAAGAATAAGATAACATGTACGTCTTTAATTATTGTCTGTTTTGCAGAATATATGCAGAGTTCTTAAAAATCATAATATTGTGTATTTTGAACAAGTCTTTTGGGGGACAAAGGGTCTGAAGTATTTGATATACCAATTTCTACCACCTCATATCCATCTCAATAAAGCAGGAATGAAAACTTTGTTTACCTATATTTATATATGAACTCTCACCATAGCAATCTAAGCTTATTAACAAGGTTAGGCCTTGAACCCAAATGTAAGTAAGCATCATGACAGAAATCAGTTAGGCACAGTATTCAACATGAGTAAAGTCAGGTACACAATACAAATTAAATATGTTTGTTTCTGCATGATATCTTCACTTAAAGACTTCATATGATGACCAGTATTGCCACCATGGCAACCATCTTGAAAATCTTGCCACTTCTCCTGTTGATATGAAATTTTCATCAGAAGACTTTTTATGTAGTTAGTTGGTCTTCAATGAGAATGTTGCCAATTTGATATCTTGAAATTATGATAGCACTACTTCTGAATTGAAATAGTGCCGATTTGAGGTAATATGGCCACCACAGCCAGTCTTTAAAATATTATCACTGCTGCTCAAGAACAGAAAATCATATTGACACTGGGTTTCACCAGGGGACTTTTTATAATATCTAGTTGGTCCACAATGAAAATAGTGCTATTATGATGTGAAAATAATGGATGGTCTTATAAATATGGGGTTTCAACAAAAGATTTCTTGTGATGTCTAGGTATGATAATTGCGATTTTTATTTTTAGTGATCTAGGTCAAAGCTTTCAACCCTCAGGCATTCGTGAAGATGTGTGAATTATACACAAAGATACATGTACATGTAAAGAAATATGAAGATATACTCAAATATACATGATTTACCTCATTACCTTGTAAAAAACTGATCACAAATATTGGAGTTGTATTACACACACAACCTATGCACATGAATATATAGCTCCATTAGCGAATTTTTAAGTGTAGCCATTGCTAGACTCTTTGCTGATCAATATTGATAACTTGGTGTAGCCATTGCTAGACTATGCTGGTAAGCTGATCCATATTGGTATACAGACTTAGTGTAACTCATTGTAGCCATTGCTAGACTGTGTGCTGGTAACCTGATCCATATTGACATACAGACTTTATGTAACTCTGTGTAGCCATTGTTAGACTCTGTGCTGATCAATATTGATAACTTGGTGTAGCCATTGTTAGACTGGGTGATGGTAAGTTGATCAATATTGGCATACATGCTTAGTGTAACTCGGTGAAGCCATTGCTAGACTATGCTGGTAAGCTGATCCATATTGGTATACAGACTTAGTGTAACTCAGTGTAGCCATTGCTTGACTGTGTGCTGGTAAGCTGATCCATATTGGTATACAGACTTAGTGTAACTCAGTGTAGCCATTGCTAGACTGTGTGCTGGTAACCTGATCCATATTGACATACAGACTTTGTGTAACTCTGTGTAGCCATTGTTAGACTCTGTGCTGATCAATATTGATAACTTGGTGTAGCCATTGTTAGACTGGGTGATGGTAAGTTGATCAATATTGGCATACATGCTTAGTGTAACTCGGTGTAGCCATTGCTAGACTATGCTGGTAAGCTGATCCATATTGGTATACAGACTTAGTGTAACTCAGTGTAGCCATTGCTTGACTGTGTGCTGGTAAGCTGATCCATATTGGCATACATGCTTAGTGTAACTCAGTGTAGCCATTGCTTGACTGTGTGCTGGTAAGCTGATCCATATTGGCATACATGCTTAGTGTAACTCAATGTAGCCATTTTTAGACTGTGTGCTGGTAAGTTATCCATATTGGCATACAGACTTAGTGTAACTCAGTGTAGCCATTGCTAGACTTTGTGCTGGTAACCTGATCCATATTGGCATACAAGCTTAGTGTAACTCAGTGTAGCCATTGATAGACTATGTTGGCAAGCTGATCCATATTGGTATACAGACTTAGTGTAACTCAGTGTAGCCATTGCTAGACTATGCTGGTAAGCTGATCTATATTGGCATACAGACTTAGTGTAACTAAGTGCAGCCATTGCTTGACTGTGTGCTGGTAAGCTGATCCATATTGGCATACATGCTTAGTGTAACTCAGTGTAGCCATTGTTAGACTGTGTGCTGGTTAGTTATCCATATTGGCATACAAACTTAGTGTAACTCAGTGTAGCCATTGCTAGACTGTGTGCTGGTAAGCTGATCCATATTGGCATACATGCTTAGTGTAACTTGGTGTAGCCATTGTTAGACTGTACTGGTTAGTTATCCATATTGGCATACAGACTTAGTGTAACTCAGTGTAGCCATTGCTAGACTATGCTGGTAAGCTGATCCATATTGGCATACAGACTTAGTGTAACTTGGTGTAGCTATTGCTAGACTGTGTGCTGGTAACCTGATCCATATTGGCATACATGCTTAGTGTAACTCAGTGTAGCCATTGATAGACTATGCTGGCAAGCTGATCCATATTGGCATACAGACTTAGTGTAACTAAGTGTAGCCATTGCTAGACTGTGCTGGTAAGCTGATCCATATTGGCATACAGACTTAGTGTAATTTGGTGTAGCCATTGATAGACTATGTTGGCAAGCTGATCCATATTGGCATACAGACTTAGTGTAACTCAAATTGATACTATCAATATTTCAAACATAATTATTTTAGGACTGTGTATACTTACAATTACATGGGACCATATATTGAAAGTATATAAAACGCCATGGAATGGTATTTCAGAATGGTATAGTTTTTCACATTTACTTAATATAGGTGAGGTGCGATGCATGTTTTGTCATCAGGCAGTTAACTTCAAGAATTAGTTCTACTTATGTGTTCTCAGGGTGCTTGTCAACTCTATGTAATTCTTATCAAGACATTGCAGTTTGAATCACAATTGTGGAAAATAAATTTCTTAATTAATTGAGTAAATCTTGAGGCTTTGGTTGATTGTATATCAAAATAAAAAGTCAATCTGATTATGTAAAGTCAAGGTCGATTATAATTACATAATTCACTAGTTATAGTCAGCCGCAAACATGTCAAATATAAGGATACGTAAAATTGTGGAACAATGAAGAAAGTCATGGAAACTACCACTGCACAAATTAGAACTGAACGAGAATGTGGTCTATTTCTCAGAACATAACAGATTAATGAATAGTCAACTGCTCACCCTGTTGGCCCAGAGGCTTATCTGGTTCAAGAAGAGGTAATGGCACCACCCAAAGTCAAGCCAAGTTTACCATGGTCTGGTATATTGATGAGATAGGCCAAAACAAAAAGATTGAAGAGGCAGTTTTTATGTATATTTAATTTGTCTTGCTTGGAAAGATTTTTAAATATATTTGTTAACTTTTATATGCTTTGGATAATTTTGTTTTAGACATGAAATAATACTCTGGTGCATATGCCCTTTCAGTTTCACTAATATCCATCTGAAACAAACATATTTACAAATATCATCTTAAAGTGTGCAACCCACAACCTTAGAAAACATAAACTCTCAAAATATTTGTTCATAAATGTCCATTAGCTTTAATTATCATCTATAATAAAGTTTAAATTAACACAATTTTTAGATATACATAACATAATTCACTGCTGAATCCATCCTGGTACCATTTCCCAGTTAAACTACCACTGACTCATCTAAGAAGAGACAAATCTTGACTGTTATTCAACAGAGTTCAACACCATGCTGGCAGAAATGGAAAACCACCAGCGACTCAGATATGGAGTCAGGCAAATCAGTAGATATACATGCATTAAAAATTCAGTAATTTCATTTTTTTTAAAAATATATAAAATGCCAGGAAAAAAACAACTGAAACTTCCATCACAGATTATTTTTTAAAACTTACAATGCCTGCATGGTTCTATTCCTGCAAACGAAGTCTTGAACATGTATGAACTCAGCACAACCTGATTCTATTAGATATGGTAAAATATTGCCCAGTTGTAAAAACAGCTTACATCATGCATCAAGATCTATAGTCAATAATTAATAAAGTCCATATAAACATCAAATAAAAGATGTACATAAAGTGAGATAATTCAGTCAGAGATGCTTGGATTTGATTAATTTATGGAATTGAAAACATTAGATCTTGATAAAAGAATATCAGAAATATCTTTTTTAGCCATAAAATATACTTTTCAACCATTTCAGCAGTATGTGGTTACATTAATGTAATACTCATAGAATATTGTATAGAACAGCGATATAATAATAATAATAATAATAATAATAATAATTATGAGGACTTTGTATAGCACCTAATCTTTAGAAGCTCTAAGCACTTTACAATATCTATAATGATATTGTTATGTGCTAGGGCTCGAATAAACAGTAACAGAAAGAGTGAAAATAACAAGCTTGTAAAAAACTTAATAAACAATTTATTGAGCACAAATATTTTCCAGAAAAGAAAAATAAACTTACGGTTTTAAGAATCAATTCCAAAATTAATCCAAAAATAATTCAAAATATTATCCACTAGAGAAATTGCAAAAGTCCTGGTAATAAAATGTCCAAATAATTCTAAGTTCGAATACCAGCGAAGTATCCAATATGGAAGATTATGTTACTTGATAAGTCAGTTCTTGTTAATCAAATTCTATGAGCACAATTATTTTCCAGATAAATAACAAAATAAATCCTCTTGAATCCAAACGAATTTAAATAATTTCCAATACAAGGTAACTCAAAACGACACAACTTAATATTCTAAAAGCCCAATTTCTACTCAATAGCTCGCTCCAAAACATAGTTTATATACCTGTTTTTACGTAAACAAGAAAGGGGTCACATGATCTTCTAGAATCTTTTAGAACAAATTTACGTTCAAAAACACGTACCCACCATATGACCCAACTAAAAATAGAAAGATGTTTATACAAAGCTCCATAATGTCTTTGGAACTAACCAATCATTTTAAAAGCTTGTTTACAACTCTGAAACCAGGTCCGAAATGAGGTCAACGCCTGGTGTTTATTCTGTAAAGTACAGGTCACCCCCCCCCCAATGAAAAAATCTTAAACTTAAAATACCAAATTTGAATCTAACAAACAAACAATAAAAAAAAATATAAATGATTTATATCACTACTACAGAAAAACAAAAAACAAAAACCATGAAATTGAAAAATAAAAAATGCTGAAAATATTTAAGTTACAAAACATTATTAGGTCTTTAAGTTTGTTCTTGCAGTCAGAAAAAGTGAGTTTTAAGAGCACTCTTGAAAGGGATCACTGTGTCTTTGTGTCTGATTTCAATAGGCAATTCATTCCACATTGCTGGGCCCTGGTATGCAAACGAATGTTGTCCATATGACTTCGTTTTCATAGTGGGAACAATGAGTATATGATTGTTAGAAGAGGAGCATAAGTATCTTGCTGGTGTGTACACATGGGTGAGGCCAGATAGATATGTTGGACTGGAGTCCATCAGTGAAACGTAGCACAAAGAACAAATTTTGTGTTTGATTCTGGATCGAATGGATAGCCAGTGTAGGGTACAAAGAAACAGGTATACTCTAATCATGGTACTCTAGAGATCATCCGAGCAGCTGTGTTTTGAACTTTATTGAAATTTCTGGAGTAGGTATTGAGATGAACCAGACAGAATTGAGTTACAATAGTCCAGTCTTAAAAGTACTAATGAACACAAGTGTTTTAGTGGCATCAACTGAAAGATATTTGCAAATGGAACTGATGCGTCTCAGCTCAAGATATGCGGCCTTGCGTTCATGACATGTTGGTGCAATGTGAGAGTACTGAGTAGAGTAACACAGGTTTCATGCTGGCTGTGTGAATTTAATGTTGGTTTTGCTGATATTTATTCTTTTGAGGTAAATGATGTGAATGAGAAAGTCTTTGTGTTGTGATCAGAATGGCCTCTGCTTTATCATCATTCATCTGCGGCTTGTTACATGTCATCCATGATTTCACATCAGAAATGCACTTCTCTACTCCTTGGATGGTAGCATCAACTTAAGTTGGGTGGCTAGATTTGGATATTTGGGTGTCATCAGCATACAACTGGTGAAACACTTGGATGATCTATGACACTTGAGAGCGGCTGAGTGTATAGAATGAAGATAACAGGTCCCTGTGGAACACCACAACAAAGATCAGTTGGGCTGGAGTGTATTCCATTAGCAGATACAATTTGTGTCCTGTTGACGAAGTAGGATGTGAACCACAGTTATGGATTGTGAATGCCAGATACATGCCAAATACAAAGGGCCATATGCAGACTGTACATTGCTAAAAAGACCATTTGAATTCAAATGAGATACAAATTGGGTTAGAACAACATTTTCTAAGATTTGTTATATGAAGGGGAGATTAGAAACAGCTGTAGTTCTTTAAAACCTTATGGTCAAGTGTTTGTTTCTTCAGCAGAGGCTTTATGATGGCAGTTTTGAAAAATGATGGGAAAATTCCTAGAGGAGAGTGAGAAAGAGCTATTAATTACATCAGTTAGTGAAGGCAATATTGGGTCTAAGCATTCAAGCAGCAGTGATGTTGGAATTGGATCAAGTTCACATGATTTTTTGGTGCACTTTCATCACAATTTTCTGTACTAAATCCATAGAGACATGCTCCTAACGGTTGATGCTGAAATTCTGTATCATAACTGTATGGTGATGACACTTCAATTGAAATTGTGTTGTCAAGCGTATCTCAAATGGTTTGTACTTTTGCCATGGAAGAAATTTGCAAATAGGTCTGCAAGGTCTACTGGAGAGATGATAGTTGGAAGTGGTGTACATTTGTTCCTTGACAATGGCTTGCTAGTTATCTCGAAGAGCTCTTTGCAGCTTGAACACTCTGTGATCTTAGTACTGTAGTGGGATAATTTTGCAAAATGGACTATATTTGTAACCTTCTTAGCGGCTTCATAGATTTGTTAATGAATAGTACGTCTCATAGAAAGCCAAAGCCTCTCTGCATTACTGCGGTGTCTTTTAGCACGTGCAAAGCTGGTCCCTAACACTGCTATACCATGGAGAACACTTTTTAATTGATACTCTACACTTGGTGGCTGGGGCATGTTTTTTAAGCAATGAATGCAAGCAGTTTTAGGGTTGTTCTGCTGTAGGAGGTAAGCAAGTTGTTAGGTTTTCTTGGATGTCTTGCATGTGTTCAGTTCTATTTATGATACGGAGGTTTCTCTTAGTAGCAAATAAAGGTGGAAGGTTAGGGACTGATACGTCCAGATGGCATTTAATGTAGAGATAATCTGATGCAAGTTTGTGGGATACAAGGGTGGATCACAGAATATTATCATCAGGTCTATAAAGAAACCAGTATAAAATGTGATGAAATTTATTGGTTGGTTGGTTAAATGACTGTTTAAAGTTGAAAACATGAATAGGATCTAGGAGTTTTGATATGTATGGGTTTTCATGACAAAGTGAAAGTTGAAATCTCCAAGAATAATTAGGTTGCCACCTATCAAACTTCCATACTCCAGGAGATTCAGAAACTGCTCCAAAGAGAGGTTCAGTCAGCTTGTTTTTTTCTACTAGGAAGAGGGCGGTAGGGAAAAAATGGACTCTTTGTTCCATTGTGAGTGTTGTTTAGACTAGTTCAAACAATGTGTGGCTGGAATTGAAGGTTGTGTTGTACTTAAGACATTTTATCATGGAATTCATTGTGATGACAGCAATTCCACCTCCATGAGAGTGGTAACAGCTTGATGGAGTAAGCAGTGGGTGTTAAATCTGCACACTTGGGCTCATCGCCTGATGTGTTTAGCCATGTTAAAATATTACTATAAAGTGTGAAACTTATAGGTAGAATAAACAGAGATCGGAGCAGATATATAGATCAGAATGACATCAACCCCCATACATAAAAAACAACAATTTAATGAATTACTTGAACAACTGTGATAATACATGACATTAGGAAGATACTCTTTTTGAAATAAATCATTTACTGAACTTCAAACACTAATATACTAATATAAATTGCCGATCTGTTTTAAATGATAAAATTGGTTCATCATAGAATTGAGTGACCAAAGTCATTGCCTTGTACAACTTCATAACCCATTTATTTCTGGTTCACGCCAACTTCACTGTGGCTGTTCTTCACTGCCCTTTCATTTTTTCCTTCTCTAAATTCCCTACAGTTTTGCCTCTTCAGCATTCAAATTTTGTGTGGGTAGATATATAGGTAAACATGGATACTTCAGTGGAACTATTTCCATTTTCAATATAAACAGAGAAGCAACCTAAATCTTTTCAAATATCCTGCTGGGAATAGACCATTACTCCCCTCTCCTTATGTCAGATATCGTCCTATGAGAATTCCAACAGATCCCAAAGGCAATCTGGTCAAGCCAAACATGGCAGACCATAAACAAGCCTAATTTCATACGATTAATGTACTTCCTAATAACTATTTCATCACTGACTCACATTAACATCACACAAGATATAATGGTTCTGTTCTCGTCTCAATTACACGAATGAATGAAATTCATTACATAGCTTAACTACGTTATTTTCAGCAAATACATACATTCAAGTCTAATCATATGTGAAATCATCTAAAATCAGCAAATTCAAACAATTCGTCAAAGTTCTATGAAGAAGATCATTGTAAGAGTTCAGATAGATGACCTCAACACCAATATAATCATATCAAGAAAACTGATCTGCGAATTTAAACAAATGCTTGCAAATGTAAGCAAATAAATTCAATCAAACCATTATATTGGTATCAATGAATTACATGAGGCTGACACAAATATCTTGTGCTTTCAAATTTTGCTAGCTAGCCTTTACCACCAGAATTGTGTCTGTTGACTTTCCAGACACCTGCTTTTAAAACAGTATCTCTTCTAAACTTAAATCTGGAAAATCTCAGTTTTGACATGTTCAATACAAAGACCGACATTAATCATTTTCCTTCTGTCTGATGGTTAAATAAACGAAGGCTTAATTAAGAATCACTCCCTCTCATGACACAGACTGTAAACTTCATTGCAGTATAGTGATTTAACATGTACCTGCCTCCTTGTATCTAATTAATTGGTCTCTTACCCAGATTAATGTGCTCTTTGTATATCAACAGAAATTAAATAGTTTAACAGCACATACTGGCTACATAGTGCTGAATAAATGTTAGGTTGTAAAACTGTTAGAGTAAAAGTAACTAAAACCTTCTTGAAAATATTTTTCCAAATGAAAGTAAATGTGTAAAAGATAAACTGTAAAAATAGCAAACAAAATTCTTTAAATGGTATACAAGACCAAAACAAATCTTCCAAATATTAGATCTAAATTTGTGATATAAGTGACTCTTTAACAGGTAACACTTTCCTTTCATTATTAGGTTTATAATTGGAGTAAATGAGATAGAATTTTCGCTTTTGGCTCATAGGATGAAAGACAAAGCACTTGTCAAGAATTTACATCACTCTCAGTCACAAATTTATGTCACTCAATCAAGAATGAAGAATATTCTGTTAAAATAAAACGGTTATACTTCTGCGGGGCATGGAATGTTCATCAATTGTCAAATTGAAGGTCTTGCAATAGTCATTATAGAAAGTTAATCCCAGAATGTTACAAAATGGTTTCTTTGCTAGTCATTATAAAAAGGGAATCCCAGAAAGTTACAAAATGGTTTCTTTGCTAGTCATTATAAAAAGGGAATCCCAGAAAGTTACAAAATGGTTTCTTTGCTAGTCATTATAGAAAGGGAATCCCAGAAAGTTACAAAATGGTTTCTTTGCTAGTCATTATAGAAAGGGAATCCCAGAATGTTACAAAATGGTTTCTTTCCTAGTCATTATAAAAAGGGAATCCCAGAAAGTTACAAAATGGTTTCTTTGCTAGTCATTATAAAAAGGGAATCCCAGAAAGTTACAAAATGGTTTCTTTGCTAGCCATTATAAAAAGGGAATCCCAGAATGTTACAAAATGGTTTCTTTGCTAGTCATTATAGAAAGGGAATCCCAGAAAGTTACAAAATGGTTTCTTTGCTAGTCATTATAAAAAGGGAATCCCAGAAAGTTACAAAATGGTTTCTTTGCTAGTCATTATAGAAAGGGAATCCCATAAAGTTACAAAATGGTTTCTTTGCTAGTCATTATAAAAAGTTAATCCCAGAAAGTTACAAAATGGTTTCTTTGCTAGTCATTATAGAAAGGGAATCCCAGAAAGTTACAAAATGGTTTCTTTGCTAGTCATTATAGAAAGGGAATCCCAGAAAGTTACAAAATGGTTTCTTTGCTAGTCATTATAGAAAGGGAATCCCAGAAAGTTACAAAATGGTTTCTTTGCTAGTCATTATAGAAAGGGAATCCCAGAATGTTACAAAATGGTTTCTTTGCTAGTCATTATAGAAAGGGAATCCCAGAAAGTTACAAAATGGTTTCTTTGCTAGTCATTATAGAAAGGGAATCCCAGAAAGTTACAAAATGGTTTCTTTGCTAGTCATTATAGAAAGGGAATCCCAGAAAGTTACAAAATGGTTTCTTTGCTAGTCATTATAGAAAGGGAATCCCAGAAAGTTACAAAATGGTTTCTTTGCTAGCCATTATAAAAAGGGAATCCCAGAATGTTACAAAATGGTTTCTTTGCTAGTCATTATAAAAAGGGAATCCCAGAAAGTTACAAAATGGTTTCTTTGCTAGTCATTATAGAAAGGGAATCCCAGAAAGTTACAAAATGGTTTCTTTGCTAGTCATTATAAAAAGGGAATCCCAGAAAGTTACAAAATGGTTTCTTTGCTAGCCATTATAAAAAGGGAATCCCAGAATGTTAAAAAAGGGTTTCTTTGCTAGTCATTATAGAAAGGGAATCCCAGAAAGTTACAAAATGGTTTCTTTGCTAGTCATTATAGAAAGGGAATCCCAGAAAGTTACAAAATGGTTTCTTTGCTAGTCATTATAAAAAGTTAATCCCAGAAAGTTACAAAATGGTTTCTTTGCTAGTCATTATAGAAAGGGAATCCCAGAAAGTTACAAAATGGTTTCTTTGCTAGTCATTATAGAAAGGGAATCCCAGAAAGTTACAAAATGGTTTCTTTGCTAGTCATTATAGAAAGGGAATCCCAGAAAGTTACAAAATGGTTTCTTTGCTAGTCATTATAGAAAGGGAATCCCAGAAAGTTACAAAATGGTTTCTTTGGTAGTCATTATAGAAAGGGAATCCCAGAAAGTTACAAAATGGTTTCTTTGCTAGTCATTATAGAAAGGGAATCCCAGAAAGTTACAAAATGGTTTCTTTGCTAGCCATTATAAAAAGGGAATCTCAGAATGTTACAAAATGGTTTCTTTGCTAGTCATTATAAAAAGGGAATCCCAGAAAGTTACAAAATGGTTTCTTTGCTAGTCATTATAGAAAGGGAATCCCAGAAAGTTACAAAATGGTTTCTTTGCTAGTCATTATAAAAAGGGAATCCCAGAAAGTTACAAAATGGTTTCTTTGCTAGCCATTATAAAAAGGGAATCCCAGAATGTTACAAAATGGTTTCTTTGCTAGTCATTATAGAAAGGGAATCCCAGAAAGTTACAAAATGGTTTCTTTGCTAGTCATTATAAAAAGGGAATCCCAGAAAGTTACAAAATGGTTTCTTTGCTAGTCCTTATAAAAAGGGGATCCCAGAAAGTTACAAAATGGTTTCTTTGCTAGTCATTATAGAAAGGGAATCCAAGAAAGTTACAAAATGGTTTCTTTGCTAGTCATTATAGAAAGGGAATCCCAGAAAGTTACAAAATGGTTTCTTTGCTAGTCATTATAGAAAGGGAATCCCAGAATGTTACAAAATGGTTTCTTTGCTAGTCATTATAGAAAGTTAATCCCAGAAAGTTACAAAATGGTTTCTTTGCTAGCCATTATAAAAAGGGAATCCCAGAATGTTACAAAATGGTTTCTTTGCTAGTCATTATAAAAAGGGAATCCCAGAAAGTTACAAAATGGTTTCTTTGCTAGTCATTATAAAAAGGGAATCCCAGAATGTTACAAAATGGTTTCTTTGCTAGTCATTATAGAAAGGGAATCCCAGAAAGTTACAAAATGGTTTCTTTGTGAGGTCTCAGTACCATAATTATGTACTCGATTACAACTCTTGTAAAATTGCAAACAACAAAGTCTTTGATATGCCATATGATAATGGGCCTGCAGATTAGGTCTATGCTGTTTATTCTACTGATTTTTCCTAGCAAACTGCACAGACCCAGATCTGTTGGTGCATTATGCAATGGCAGATATGTGTCGATACAATTTGCAGTTGGATTTTATAAGCAAGTATTAGATATGGTATAATAGGTATGAAAAGATAGTAACCAGTAGTATTGTGTGATGCAGCAGCTCCAATCTATTATGTAAGAAACAAATTAATGCAAGCATAAAAATCATCCTTTATTTAAACATCCATCAAGTTTTAAAGTTTAATACAATGAGATTTATTTAAAATTATTAAGTAATGATTTTCAAAATATCATTAACAAATTAAACATACAAGATTACACAAACTTTTCAGTAGATAAAAGGCTGATACATTACTTGAATTTTGGTAAATCTAATTGGTCTTTTAATTAAATTGTCAGTACTTCACATCACAGTGTCATTTACAGTATCAACAGTAATAACACAATTTAAAATATACTCACAGAACAAGCAAAACAAAAGCTATAAATGCATCCAAACTAATTGATCCAACAATGGAAAAGTAAACTATCAAATATAAATAGAAAAGAAAACAATTAAAAATCTAAGTATAAATTATGTTACAATAAAACCTACCTGTGATTTGAGAAGGTGGTTCATAAAAAAAATATAATGATAATTCTAGAAGATATCTTTGATATGTACCATAATCAGCCTAATAAATGTTCACCGAATTTGTTTTCTTCAAAATAAAAATGGTGTACCCTTGACTTCCATGTATCCAATAAGCAGTAAATAAAATTTTCACAGGTGAGTTGATAAAGTCTGTCCAGTATTGTGTTAGCTATGTAATCAAGTCCGTCCAGCACTCAAAATTGTGTTAGCTATGTAATCAAGTCTGTCCAGCATTGTGTTAGCTATGTAATCAAGTCCATCCAGCACTCTAAATTGTGTTAGCTATGTAATCAAGTCTGTCCAGCACTCTAAATTGTGTTAGCTATGTAATCAAATCCGTCCAGCATTGTGTTAGCTATGTAATCAAGTCCGTCCAGCACTCTAAATTGTGTTAGCTATGTAATCAAGTCCGTCCAGCATTGTGTTAGCTATGTAATCAAGTCCGTCCAGCACTCTAAATTGTGTTAGCTATGTAATCAAATCCGTCCAGCATTGTGTTAGCTATGTAATCAAGTCCGTCCAGCACTCTAAATTGTGTTAGCTATGTAATCAAGTCCGTCCAGCATTGTGTTAGCTATGTAATCAAGTCCGTCCAGCACTCTAAATTGTGTTTGCTATGTAATCAAGTCTGTCCAGCATTGTGTTAGCTATGTAATCAACTCCGTCCAGCATCTAAATTGTGTTAGCTATGTAATCAAGTCCATCCAGCATTGTGTTAGCTATGTAATCAAGTCCGTCCAGCACTCTAAATTGTGTTTGCTATGTAATCAAATCCGTCCAGCATTGTGTTAGCTATGTAATCAAGTCCGTCCAGCACTCAAAATTGTGTTTGCTATGTAATCAAATCCGTCCAGCATTGTGTTAGCTATGTAATCAAGTCCGTCCAGCACTCAAAATTGTGTTAGCTATGTCATCAAGTCCATCCAGCACTCAAAATTGTGTTAGCTATGTAATCAAGTCTGTCCAGCATTGTGTTAGCTATGTAATCAAATCCGTCCAGCACTCTAAATTGTGTTTGCTATGTAATCAAATCCGTCCAGCATTGTGTTAGCTATGTAATCAAGTCTGTCCAGCACTCTAAATTGTGTTAGCTATGTAATCAAGTCTGTCCAGCATTGTGTTAGCTATGTAATCAAGTCCGTCCAGCACTCTAAATTGTGTTTGCTATGTAATCAAATCCGTCCAGCATCTAAATTGTATTAGCTATGCAATCAAGTCCATCCAGCACTCTAAATTGTGTTAGCTATGTAATCAAGTCTGTCCAGCACTCTAAATTGTGTTAGCTATGTAATCAAGTCCGTCCAGCATTGTGTTAGCTATGTAATCAAATCCGTCCAGCACTCTAAATTGTGTTAGCTATGTAATCAAGTCCATCCAGCACTCTAAATTGTGTTTGCTATGTAATCAAATCCGTCCAGCATTCTAAATTGTGTTAGCTATGTAATCAAATCCGTCCAGCACTCTAAATTGTGTTAGCTATGTAATCAAGTCCATCCAGCACTCTAAATTGTGTTTGCTATGTAATCAAATCCATCCAGCACTCTAAATTGTGTTAGCTATGTAATCAAATCCGTCCAGCACTCTAAATTGTGTTAGCTATGTAATCAAGTCCATCCAGCACTCTAAATTGTGTTTGCTATGTAATCAAATCCGTCCAGCATTGTGTTAGCTATGTAATCAAGTCCGTCCAGCACTCAAAATTGTGTTAGCTATGTCATCAAGTCCATCCAGCACTCAAAATTGTGTTAGCTATGTAATCAAGTCTGTCCAGCATTGTGTTAGCTATGTAATCAAATCCGTCCAGCACTCTAAATTGTGTTTGCTATGTAATCAAATCCGTCCAGCATTGTGTTAGCTATGTAATCAAGTCTGTCCAGCACTCTAAATTGTGTTAGCTATGTAATCAAGTCTGTCCAGCATTGTGTTAGCTATGTAATCAAGTCCGTCCAGCACTCTAAATTGTGTTTGCTATGTAATCAAATCCGTCCAGCATCTAAATTGTATTAGCTATGCAATCAAGTCCATCCAGCACTCTAAATTGTGTTAGCTATGTAATCAAGTCTGTCCAGCACTCTAAATTGTGTTAGCTATGTAATCAAGTCCGTCCAGCATTGTGTTAGCTATGTAATCAAGTCCGTCCAGCACTCTAAATTGTGTTAGCTATGTAATCAAATCCGTCCAGCACTCTAAATTGTGTTAGCTATGTAATCAAGTCCATCCAGCACTCTAAATTGTGTTTGCTATGTAATCAAATCCGTCCAGCACTCTAAATTGTGTTAGCTATGTAATCAAATCCGTCCAGCACTCTAAATTGTGTTAGCTATGTAATCAAGTCCATCCAGCACTCTAAATTGTGTTTGCTATGTAATCAAATCCATCCAGCACTCTAAATTGTGTTAGCTATGTAATCAAATCCGTCCAGCACTCTAAATTGTGTTAGCTATGTAATCAAGTCCATCCAGCACTCTAAATTGTGTTTGCTATGTAATCAAATCCGTCCAGCACTCTAAATTGTGTTAGCTATGTAATCAAGTCCATCCAGCACTCTAAATTGTGTTTGCTATGTAATCAAATCCATCCAGCACTCTAAATTGTGTTAGCTATGTAATCAAATCCGTCCAGCACTCTAAATTGTGTTAGCTATGTAATCAAGTCCATCCAGCACTCTAAATTGTGTTAGCTATGTAATCAAATCCGTCCAGCACTCTAAATTGTGTTAGCTATGTAATCAAGTCCATCCAGCACTCTAAATTGTGTTTGCTATGTAATCAAATCCATCCAGCACTCTAAATTGTGTTAGCTATGTAATCAAATCCGTCCAGCACTCTAAATTGTGTTAGCTATGTAATCAAGTCCATCCAGCACTCTAAATTGTGTTTGCTATGTAATCAAATCCGTCCAGCACTCTAAATTGTGTTTGCTATGTAATCAAGTCCGTCCAGCACTCTAAATTGTGTTTGCTATGTAATCAAATCCGTCCAGCACTCTAAATTGTGTTAGCTATGTAATCAAGTCTGTCCAGCATTGTGTTAGCTATGTAATCAAGTCCGTCCAGCACTCTAAATTGTGTTTGCTATGTAATTAAATCCGTCCAGCACTCTAAATTGTGTTTGCTATGTAATCAAGTCCGTCCAGCACTCTAAATTGTGTTTGCTATGTAATCAAGTCCGTCCAGCACTCTAAATTGTGTTAGCTATGTAATCAAGTCTGTCCAGCATTGTGTTAGCTATGTAATCAAGTCCGTCCAGCACTCTAAATTGTGTTTGCTATGTAATCAAATCCGTCCAGCACTCTAAATTGTGTTTGCTATGTAATCAAGTCCGTCCAGCACTCTAAATTGTGTTAGCTATGTAATCAAGTCTGTCCAGCATTGTGTTAACTATGTAATCAAGTCTGTCCAGCACTCTAAATTGTGTTAGCTATGTAATCAAAGCCATCCAGATCTCAAAATTGTGTTAGCTATGTAATCAAGTCCATCCAGCACTCTAAATTGTGTTAGCTATGTAATCAAGTTCGCCCAGCACTCTAAATTGTGTTTGCTATATAATCAAGTCCGTCCAGCATTGTGTTAGCTATGTAATCAAGTCCATCCAGCACTCTAAATTGTGTTAGCTATGTAATCAAGTCTGCCCAGCACTCTAAATTGTGTTAGCTATGTAATCAAGTCCGTCCAGCACTCTAAATTGTGTTTGCTATGTAATCAAGTCCATCCAGCATTGTGTTAGCTATGTAATCAAGTCCATCCAGCACTCTAAATTGTGTTAGCTATGTAATCAAGTCCGTCCAGCACTCTAAATTGTGTTAGCTATGTAATCAAGTCCATCCAGCACTCTAAATTGTGTTAGCTATGTAATCAAGTCCGTCCAGCATTGTGTTAGCTATGTAATCAAGTCCGTCCAGCACTCTAAATTGTGTTTGCTATGTAATCAAGTCCGTCCAGCATTGTGTTAGCTATGTAATCAAGTCCGTCCAGCACTCTAAATTGTGTTTGCTATGTAATCAAGTCCATCCAGCACTCTAAATTGTGTTAGCTATGTAATCAAGTCCGCCCAGCACTCTAAATTGTGTTTGCTATGTAATCAAGTCCGCCCAGCACTCTAAATTGTGTTAGCTATGTAATCAAGTCCGTCCAGCACTCTAAATTGTGTTAGCTATGTAATCAAGTCCGTCCAGCATTGTGTTAGCTATGTAATCAAGTCCGCCCAGCACTATAAATTGTGTTAGCTATGTAATCAAGTCCGTCCAGCACTCTAAATTGAGTTAGCTATGTAATCAAGTCCGTCCAGCATTGTGTTAGCTATGTAATCAAGTTCGTCCAGCACTCTAAATTGAGTTAGCTATGTAATCAAGTCCGTCCAGCATTGTGTTAGCTATGTAATCAAGTCCGTCCAGCACTCTTAATTGTGTTAGCTATGTAATCAAGTCCGTCCAGCATCTAAATTGTATTAGCTATGCAATCAAGTCCATCCAGCACTCTAAATTGTTTTAGCTATGTAATCAAGTCTGTCCAGCATCTAAATTGTGTTAGCTATGTAATCAAGTCCGTCCAGCATAGTGCTAGCTATGCAATCTAGTTCGTCCAGCATCTAAATTGTGTTAGCTATGTAATCAAGTCCGTCCAGCATCTAAATTGTGTTAGCTATGTAATCAAGTCCGTCCAGCATCTAAATTGTGTTAGCTATGTAATCAAGTCCATCCAGCATTGTGTTAGCTATGTAATCTTTGCAAATTGAGAACTTTAATGCAGCCTTTGCAACTCAATTATTTTGGCATCAACAAGTGTGATGCTTGGTGTTCACAAGGCTGCTTGATGTTTCTGGTTTTGTCTCAACACAAAGAAAGCTGGAAAGCACTTGAATAATAATCAAAGAATCAAAGAATAATCTAGGTATATAGGTATTTCATTGGTGCACCTTTCTCACCTTGTTCGATACACAGGTTTTAAGCAGTACCATTAAAAAGATTCATAAAAAATATATTCTGGGGGATGTTAGACATGACTGCTTGAACTAAAATGTGAGCAGATACCTAAAACAATCAATGGTTACAAAGTTTATTTCCAACAAGCATTTAGCAGTCTTCTGTACTTTTTAAAAACAATAATTACTATGCAAAAGATAAATTCAAACTAAAAATTCTTGACAATTAAATGTTGCATAGATAATTACAAAGGCCATTTTTTAAAAAAAACAAACAATTCAACGGTAATACATTGAAAACTACAAAGATTTTGTTTGTCTTTTTGGTATCTTCAAATCATTGCTATTAAAATCTGCTTCTGAATGTCAAGAGCTAAAAGACAGATTTTAAGGGGCAAGTATTACAGGCTTGAGTGGTCTTGGTGGGATAAAGTTACAGGTTTTGAGTGGCCTTGTTATAAAGTTACAGGTTTTTGAGTGGCTTTGTTATAAAGTTACAGGCTTTCAGTGGCCTTGTTATAAAGTTACAGGCTTTGAGTGGCCTTGTTATAAAGTTACAGGCTTTGAGTGGCCTTGTGATAAAGTTACAGGCTTTGAGTAGCCTTGTTATAAAGTTACAGGCTTTCAGTGGCCTTGTTATAAAGTTACAGGCTTTCAGTGGCCTTGTTATAAAGTTACAGGCTTTGAGTAGCCTTGTTATAAAGTTACAGGCTTTGAGTAGCCTTGTTATAAAGTTCCCTCACTGACATAGTTGAAACATACACATTATCTTCCATTCTTGACATAGTTAAACTGTACATTCTCTTCCTTCACTGACTAAAACACACACATTCTCTTCCATCCCCAATATACTTAAAAACACAAATAGGTGAAAGACATGGCTATATTTGCATTTTAACTTCATCGTAAGTTTGCATAATTGGATTTCATTTGTTATATTTATATGCAGCTATTTGCTTCTGAAGTGAAGATCCATGTGGTTACAAATCTTAATAACAAAAGTATAAAAATCATTTTAATATGGCATACATTTTATACTGTATATAGGTAAGGTTATTAATATGGATTTATTATTTATCTGATTTAACAGATTATAGTATATACATTTCTAATAGCAGGACTTGAATGTTGGTTCTGTTGTTGTTGTAGTGTTTAATGCCATTTTTCAGCACATGATAGGCTATACATGGTGGCTAGTATTAATGGTGGAGGAAGAACCCAGGAAAACCTCCAGAAAGAACCACCAACCCACAAGAAGCTACTGGCAAGTTTTCTCTCATACCCACATTGGCCGAATCTGACAGAGGTGAGATGGCAGTGGTCCGTAACGGAGAGTGCTTTAGACCACTCGGCTACTTGGGGCACCCTGAATGTTGGCTTTGAATTAAAATGTTGTTTGCAATCAGTTAAGTTACAGTTTAAGGTATATTATGCTTTTGTAAAATCAAAATACTTACTAAACAGTCTGAATGATATAAGCATTACCTAATAATGTAATTGATATGAAATGATGTAAGCATTAACTATTAATGTAATTGATTTGAAATGATGCAAGCATTAACTCTTAATGTAATTGATTTGAAATGATGCAAGACTTAAATATTAATGTAATTGATTTGAAATGATGCAAGCATTAACTATTAATAATTGATTTGAAATCATGCAAGCATTAACTATTAATGTAATTGATTTGAAATGATGCAAGCATTAACTCTTAATGTAATTGATTTGAAATGATGCAAGCATTAACTATTAATGTAATTGATTTGAAATGATGCAAGCATTAACTCTTAATGTAATTGATTTGAAATGATGCAGGCATTAACTATTAATGTAATTGATTTGAAATGATGCAAGCATTAACTATTAATGTAATTGATTTGAAATGATGCAAGCATTAACCCTTAATGTAATTGATTTGAAATGATGCAAGCATTAACTATTAATAATTGATTTGAAATCATGCAAGCATTAACTATTAATGTAATTGATTTGAAATGATGCAAGCATTAACCCTTAATGTAATTGATTTGAAATGATGCAAGCATTAACTATTAATGTAATTGATTTGAAATGATGCAAGCATTAACTATTAATGTAATTGATTTGAAATGATGCAAGCATTAACCCTTAATGTAATTGATTTGAAATGATGCAAGCATTAACTATTAATAATTGATTTGAAATCATGCAAGCATTAACTATTAATGTAATTGATTTGAAATGATGCAAGCATTAACCCTTAATGTAATTGATTTGAAATGATGCAAGCATTAACTATTAATGTAATTGATTTGAAATGATGTAAGCATTAACTATTAATGTAATTGATTTGAAATGATGCAAGCATTAACTATTAATGTAATTGATTTGAAATGATGCAAGCATTAACTATTAATGTAATTGATTTGAAATGATGCAAGCATTAACTATTAATGTAATTGATTTGAAATGATGCAAGCATTAACTATTAATGTAATTGATTTGAAATGATGCAAGCATTAACTATTAATGTAATTGATTTGAAATGATGCAAGCATTAACTCTTAATGTAATTGATTTGAAATGATGCAAGCATTAACTATTAATGTAATTGATTTGAAATGATGCAAGCATTAACTATCAATGTAATTGATTTGAAATGATGCAAGCATTAACTATTAATAATTGATTTGAAATGATGCAAGCATTAACTATTAATGTAATTGATTTGAAATCATGCAAGCATTAACTATTAATAATTGATTTGAAATGATGCAAGCATTAACTATTAATGTAATTGATTTGAAATGATGTAAGCATTAACTATTAATGTAATTGATTTGAAATGATGCAAGCATTAACTATTAATAATTGATTTGAAATCATGCAAGCAATAACTATTAATAATTGATTTGAAATCATGCAAGCATTAACTATTAATGTAATTGATTTGAAATCATGCAAGCATTAACTATTAATGTAATTGATTTGAAATCATGCAAGCATTAACTATTAATAATTGATTTGAAATCATGCAAGCATTAACTATTAATAACTGATTTGAAATCATGCAAGCATTAACTATTAATGTAATTGATTTGAAATCATGCAAGCATTAACTATTAATAATTGATTTGAAATCATGCAAGCATTAACTATTAATGTAATATTGATATGAAATTATGCATGCAATACTTAATATCAGCAATATGAAATGATTTAAGCATTGCCTATTACTGTCATCAAGATAGCATGATGCAAAAATTATCTAATGTCATTGATATGACATATTGTATCCTGTTGTCAACTTCAGTCTCTTGTTAAGTAATAAGAAAGAAAATTTATGTTTTTATTGTTGTATTAATCTCATTACCAACATTTAAATAAAAGTAATCAAGTTAATAAAAAGTATACAATAACTTGTAGAATTTGTAGCAAATTATGATCTGCCACACATAGGCTGTGCATGTCATATATAGGCTGTGGTTGTCACACCAAGGCTGTGCATGGCATACATAGGCTGTGGATGTCACACCAAGGCTGTGCATGTCATTACATTGCCTGTGGATGTCACATTAAGGCTGTGCATGTCATACATAGGCTGTGATGTCACACCAAGGCTGTGCATGTCATTACATTGTCTGTGGATGTCACACCAAGGCTGTGTATGTCATTACATTGGCTATAGTTTGTTTGTTTGATTAGGATTTTTAACGTAGCTTTAACAATTTTTCAGTCATATCGCTACGATGTCTGCAGTGAGGCAGTTTATAGTGATGTCTAGCACTGAGACATCATGCCGCAGACATGTAGCATGATGTCTCACCCAGTCACATTATCCTGACACCAGGCCGACCAGTCCTAACACTAACCTCTGAATGCTGAGCGTCAAGCGAGGCAGCTGTTAGTACCATTTTTGTAAGTCTTTGGTATGACTCGGCCGGGGATCGAACCGACGACCTCCCGCTTCCGAGGCGGACGCTCTAACCACTAGGCCACCGGAGCGGTTTCCCATTGGCTATAGATGTCACACCAAGGCTGTGTATGTCATTACATTGGCTATAGATGTCACACCAAGAATATGCATGTACATGTGTTATATTACAGAAATCTGTGACTGCTCTGGTGGGATAGTAGTTAGAGTGTCCACAGCAGGAGCAGGAGGTCGTGGGTTTGATCTCCAGCCAAGTCATACCAAAAACTTACAAAAATAGTACTAACAGCTGCCTCACATGGCGCTCAGCATTAAGAGATTAGTCTTAGGACTGGTCAGTGTGGTGTCAGGATAATATGACTGGGTGGGACATCATACTACATGTCTGCAGCATGATGCCCCAGTGCTAGACATCACTATAAATTGCCTCACTGCAGACATTGTAGTGATATGATGGAAAAATTGTTAAAGCTATGTTAAAAATCCTAATCAAACAAATAAACTGAAATCTGTAGCAAATTATAACCTGCCATTCATAGGCTGTGCATTAAAGAAATCTAGCAAATTATAACCTTACATAGGCTATGTTCTATTATAGAAATCTTATCCCAATAACTGTCATGCTGTAAAAATTCAATAACTCTCATTACTATGTCTTTAAATCTGTGATCTTAAACCCATATAAATTGTTGCTGCACTTACTGCAACATTTCACAAAGAATCATCCATCAATATTAAAGTCTGATCTAGTCTTCCTACCAATTTATGAAAAGTGTGGTTAACATGATGAGATGACAGCTGTAATTTTGGTCAATATGATGAGATGAAAGCTCTAATTGTATGTCTTTGTCATAGTCTTTAAACCTGAACCTGAATAAACGGATAGAAAATTACTGATCCAAATTCAATCAAGTGTACCAACATGCAAAGTTTGGTTAAATTTACAATTATTAACCTTTGGAAAATAAATTTCTGAACTGACATGGTGTTCTTTAAACTGGTTTTGATACAGCTACATTCTTGTCAGGCTCAAAAGCCAGTACAGGTGACATCCTGACAGCCTAAACCAAACCAGTGCAGCTTACATACTTTCTTGCTTACTTACATGCAACTATATTGTTATACAACATGGCTACCCAGACCATCATGCTGGAGGTCTGTTTGCTATCATTAACAACTAGGATTAGGTTTCTTTAGTGAAATCCTGTGGCAAAGATTGACTGTTCAGAATTAGTAGTACATGTAGTAAATTTTCAAGATGAAAACATAAAGTCAATATGAATTTTCATCCTTAAAGAAGCAGCAAGAAGACCTTTTCTGATTTCAATCATTTCAGATTGGCACCATTTCTAAGTAGGAACAGCTACACATCAAAAGAAGTAGTTTTGTGAAAACCATTTTAATAAGGGCATCTATTTAGGAGAAATAGCAGTAACAAGTTTTTCAAGACACATCAGCAGTCTAGCTGACACCATTTTCATTTTATACCAACCAGATATCATAAGAAGTCTGTTGGTGAAGGACCAATATCAAAACAACCATTTTTGCAAGAGGATACACTTCAAGAGTTTCAAGATGGCAGCCGGGCTGGATGTCAAATCATCCTTTTCATGTAGTACCAACAAGACATCTATTATTGGCAATACCATATAAATATAAGACCATCCACTGTGAAAGAGCAGCAATAAGGAGATTTCTGAGATTTCCAGAAGAACTAAAAATAGTAAGATTTGAAACTGATTTATTAAGTGGATATAATAAAAAAAATATTGAAAATCACACGGCTGAAAGACAAGAGTAAAGAAAAATACAAATGTACAGATGATGGCTTTCCATATTTACAACTGAATGGGAAATTACTTACAAAAGAAGTTCAGAAACTCATCCCATCGAAGACATCCACATAATTGTATAAATGTATGCCTGCATACATAATTTGGGATTATACAATAGCAGCATAAACATGAATCATCCAGTCTCATTGGGAACTATGGGATTTTGTAATAATCAGAAATTTAGTGCAGGGTCCTGCCATATATATGATTTAATTTATAGCCACCAATAAGAGTCACCTTTTTCACACAACAATCTTTCCTATCCACTCATGGGCTGATTTTCATCTTTGTCTTTATATTTAACCTCTTCTTAAAAGCCACCTCCCTGCTCATCCAGAATTTATCAATATCTTTGGTACCTGCTTATAACTCACTGCCCTACAGTTATAACGAACATTTTATCAGAAGTCCAGACCATTACAAATTTATCCATTTAACCAACAAATCGGTTAATCTGGCAGATTTATCTGACACAGTTTTACTGGACACAGTTATTAGGCAGTTTTACTAGACACAGTTCTACAATGTATTTAGATTACTACATCAAGGTTGTAAATTTATAGAAAAAATAACTACATTTCTGGAAAATACAACTTTCGTGTGCATCATAATACAAACTTCTGCATAGAGAGAATGATACAATAAATAAAATTATTATTCACATTTGTAAATTACATTAAAACCTGTCCATAAAGAACACTAAAGAGACATGAAAAATTCTGTACCTTTAAAAAATATAAATAAACTTAATAGTTGATTCCAAAGATTCCATGTATAAATAAAACCAGCACAGTAAAAGTGAACACCCCATGTTGGTATGATTGTCCATTAAGGAGAAGAAATATTTGAAAGATTTCTGCTGTTGAGACCATATTGGATTTCAGATTGACACCATGTTCATTTACAACCAACCAGACATCATAAGAAGTGAAATTCTGATCACAGGTAATAGCAATAACAATATTTGCAAGACATAGTGGTCATAAACATTCCAATTAAACCATTTTCATTTAGGACCATGATATAGTGGTCATAAACATGTCTGAATTGAAGCATTTTCATTTAGGACCAAGTTAAAATCATCTGAAATCTACTGACCTTATAACTTACCATGCAAGATGGCTGCTGTGGTGGCCATACTGGGTGTCTAAGCAGTACCATTTTATGCTAGACCAACCAGATCTCACAATGAAAGTGTGTATAAAGTTTCATGGAAATGCTCCAAGTAGTTTTGGAGAATTACTTATAACAAATTTGCACTACTGGCTGGACAGATGTTAATCAGTGGACAACAGACCACATGATAAGCTCTTCTTGTCCATGAAAAATGAAAAACATCAGAGTGGTCTCACATTAGAGTGGTCCCACATCAGAGTGGTCTCACATTAGAGTGGTCTCACATTAGAGTGGTCCCACATCAGAGTGGTCTCACATTAGAGTGGTCTCACATTAGAGTGGTCCCACATCAGAGTGGTCTCACATTAGAGTGGTCCCACATCAGAGTGGTCTCACATTAGAGTGGTCCCACATCGATGAAATGTATGAATAAACAAGTGCACCACATCTTAAAAAGAGGAAATAATTACAGTGTGACAAGGTACAGTCTCCTTAATAAGCAGGAAGAAAACTGGAATTTTGTGTTTGTATCCTCTGTCCACTTCGGAGGTCAGTTGATAAATATGAATTACATCCAAAAAAGGTTTCATCCAACATTCATCAAGACATCTTTTACAGGTGAGAAGGTTGTTAAAATAATTGTATTCCCTAAACATAGCTTCATAGAGATATAAAACAAACAGAAGTAAAAAAATATAACGAGGTATGAATATACAAAATATGAATGTTGGATTTAGTATACATGGTGTATATATATAATTAATATTACAAATTATTATTTCGATATTGACCAATTGTTCCTGTAGAGTTTTCAATAAAACATTCTTGGTCATGTCCTTTTCTTTGAACAGCTATTTTTTAAATAGTGCTTTACTTTTGGACAAATATCAGAGTACATTCAAACCTGACTATTCTGGTCACCACAGAGACTTTTATAGACAGTGTATGTTTTAAAATTAATGTAATAAAAGAACTTTTAGTCAAGCCAGCATGCAAAAATTTTAGCTAAGAAACAACTTGCAGTAGACAAATGAAGAGGCGCATTGAAACAAAAGTGATCACTCTTTTGACCTTTTGACAAAAATGGTCATTATATGGTCTTGATATACAGGTGTCTGCTATAATGAGGTGTGCAATAAAGCAAGCTGACTGTTCTTCAAATCAACAATAAATTTATCTATGTTGTAATGCTGCTGCTCGCTGATAGTCCACTGATTTCTTCTGTCTCATTAATTGAATTCTTATCTGGGTTTCAAGTCGCTGGCTGATGCCAATCAGGAAAATCTGAAAATTATTATTATTATTATTATTATTATTATTATTATTATTATTTCTTAATGAATATATAAAAAAATCAAAGGAATAAAATTGCACACACAAATTTTGCAAGAGAAGATTGCATGTTACTGGTGGACAATAGATACGTATCATTAAGAATGATATTCATGTATTAGTTAACAGATCTAGTTGTGATGAAGAAAAGATGGATCTAGATGTCACCAAAAAGACCAAAAGCTGTTACAAAACAGGCCTAGACCAAATGCTGTCGCAAGAAAAATGTAAATGTGATGAAAAGAACAACAAGACAGTTACAAGACAGGTCTTGATGCGCTGAAAATGATAAAGGAACAATAGCTTTTACAAGACAGATCTAGTTGTGATGAAAATAAAAATAAAACTTTTACAAGACAGGACCAGATGTGCTGCAAAATGAATGAGCTGCTACAACACCATATCTAGATATGATGAGAAAACAAAACATGTCACAAGATGAATTTGATGAAAAATGACCAAAAGCTGTTACAAGACAGATGTACATGAAAAAATAACGAGTTGTTGGAACAGAGGTCTAGTTGTGATGAAAAATGACCAAAAGTTGTTAACAGACAAATATAGCTGTTATGTAAAAACAAGACCTGTAACAAAACAGATCTAGATGTGATGACAAGAAAAACAAACCTGTTACAGAACAGGTCTAGATGTGTCAAGAAATGAATGAGCTGTACAAACACCAGGTCTAGATGTGCCAAGAAATGAATGAGCTGTACAAACACCAGGTCTAGATGTGCCAAGAAATGAATGAGCTGTACAAACACCAGGTCTAGATGTGACAAAAAAAGAACAAGATCTGTTGCAAGACAGATCTAGATGTGATGAAAAAAGACACAAGAGCTGTTAAAAAACAGGTCTAGTTGTGATGAAAAAACAAAACCTGTTACAGCACAGGTCACAATGTTATGAAACAAAAAAGCATGACTGTTACAAGATAAGTATGAAAAGAAAAGAAAGACTGTTACAAGACAGGTCTCAATGTGATTAAAAGTATAAGTTAAACTGTTACATGACAAAACTAGATGCAATGAAAAGAAAAGCAATATTGTTACAAGATTAGTCTAGCTGTGATGAAAAAAAAAGCAAGACTTACATGACAATCTCACGACAGTCAGACATACATACACATGGATAGACACAAGTACATGTGGATTCTATAGTGCACAATGCATTAACTAATGACACGAGAAAGGTAAATGAAGCATGAAATATAGGTCACAGTGATATATATTTAGAATGATGGTAGTTCAGATCAATCTTGATAAAGTAGGACCTTGAGCTCACTGATTAATCACAAACACTAATTATGTCTTGATAAAGTAGGACCTTGAGATTAATTACCCAAACACTAATTATGTCTTGATAAAGTAGGACCTCAAGATTAATGATTAATCCCAAACACTAATTATGTCTTGATAAAGTAGGACCTTGAGATTAAAGATTAATCCCAAACACTGACTATGTATTGATAAAGTTGGACCTTGAGATTAATGACCCAAACATTAATTATGTCTTGATAAAGTAGGACCTTGAGATTAAAGATTAATCCCAAACACTGATTATGTCTTGATAAGGTAGAACCTCAAGATTAATGAAGTAAACTATTTACACAGATAATTGCAGTAAACTATACACACCGATAACTGAAGTAAACTATACACACCGATAACTGAAGTAAACTATACACACAAATCATTGTAGTAAACTATACACACAAATCATTGTAGTAAACTATACACACAGATCATTGTAGTAAACTATACACACAAATCATTGCAATAAACTATACACACAAATCATTGTAGTAAACTATACACACAAATCATTGCAATAAACTATACACACAAATCATTGTAGTAAACTATACACACAAATCATTGTAGTAAACTATGCACACAAATCATTGCAATAAACTATATACACAAATCATTGTAGTAAACTATACACACAAATCATTGTAGTAAACTATGCACACAAATCATTGCAATAAACTATATACACAAATCATTGTAGTAAACTATAGACACAGATCATTGTAGTAAACTATACACACAAATCATTGTAGTAAACTATGCACACAAATCATTGCAATAAACTATATACACAAATCATTGTAGTAAACTATACACACAGATCATTGTAGTAAACTATACACACAAATCATTGTAGTAAACTATGCACACAAATCATTGCAATAAACTATATACACAAATCATTGTAGTAAACTATACACACAAATCATTGTAGTAAACTATACACACAAATCATTGTAGTAAACTATACACACAAATCATTGTAGTAAACTATACACACCGATAACTGAAGTAAACTATACACACCGATAACTGAAGTAAACTATACACACCGATAACTGAAGTAAACTATTCACACAAATCATTGTAGTAAACTATACACACCGATAACTGAAGTAAACTATACACACCGATAACTGAAGTAAACTATACACACCGATAACTGAAGTAAACTATACACACCGATAACTGAAGTAAACTATACACACCGATAACTGAAGTAAACTATTCACATAAATCATTGTAGTAAACTATACACACAAATCATTGTAGTAAACTATATACACAAATCATTGTAGTAAACTATACACACAAATCATTGTAGTAAACTATACACACAAATCATTGTAGTAAACTATACACACAAATCATTGTAGTAAACTATACACACCGATAACTGAAGTAAACTATACACACCGATAACTGAAGTAAACTATACACACCGATAACTGAAGTAAACTATACACACCGATAACTGAAGTAAACTATTCACACAAATCATTGTAGTAAACTATACACACCGATAACTGAAGTAAACTATACACACCGATAACTGAAGTAAACTATACACACCGATAACTGAAGTAAACTATACACACCGATAACTGAAGTAAACTATTCACACAAATCATTGTAGTAAACTATACACACAAATCATTGTAGTAAACTATGCACACAAATCATTGCAATAAACTATATACACAAATCATTGTAGTAAACTATACACACAGATCATTGTAGTAAACTATACACACAAATCATTGTAGTAAACTATGCACACAAATCATTGCAATAAACTATATACACAAATCATTGTAGTAAACTATACACACAAATCATTGTAGTAAACTATGCACACAAATCATTGCAATAAACTATATACACAAATCATTGTAGTAAACTATGCACACAAATCATTGTAGTAAACTATACACACAAATCATTGTAGTAAACTATACACACAAATCATTGTAGTAAACTATACACACAAATCATTGCAATAAACTATACACACAAATCATTGTAGTAAACTATACACACAAATCATTGTAGTAAACTATACACACAAATCATTGCAATAAACTATACACATAAATCACTGTAGTAAACTATACACACAAATCATTGTAGTAAACTATACACACAAATCATTGTAGTAAACTATGCACACAAATCATTGTAGTAAACTATACACACAAATCATTGTAGTAAACTATACACACAAATCATTGTAGTAAACTATACACACAAATCATTGTAGTAAACTATACACACAAATCATTGTAGTAAACTATACACACAAATCATTGTAGTAAACTATACACACAAATCATTGTAGTAAACTATACACACAAATCATTGTAGTAAACTATATACACAAATCTTTGTAGTAAACTATACACACAAATCATTGTAGTAAACTATGCACACAAATCATTGCAATAAACTATATACACCGATAACTGAAGTAAACTATACACACCGATAACTGAAGTAAACTATACACACCGATAACTGAAGTAAACTATTCACACAAATCATTGTAGTAAACTATACACACAAATCATTGTAGTAAACTATACACACAAATCATTGTAGTAAACTATGCACACAAATCATTGCAATAAACTATATACACCGATAACTGAAGTAAACTATACACACCGATAACTGAAGTAAACTATTCACACAAATCATTGTAGTAAACTATACACACAAATCATTGTAGTAAACTATGCACACAAATCATTGCAATAAACTATATACACAAATCATTGTAGTAAACTATACACACAAATCATTGTAGTAAACTATGCACACAAATCATTGCAATAAACGATACACACAGATCATTGTAGTAAACTATGCACACAGATCATTGTAGTAAACCTACACAGTCAAAGCTACTGTACTGGTCAATAGGGAGTTCCACTATGATCTTGACATTGATACCTACTTTAAAAAAATTACAAAGGACTATTTTTAAAAAGTTTAAAAATTGTATAAATGTGAAACCCAAAACAACTGGGGAGAATATAAATGGATGTTTGAAAACAATGATATAATGAAATGTACTATATTAATTTGATCATCTTGCACTGCTTCTATTAAAATACAAATAAAACAATTGTGGAGTTGTAGCTACAATGCAGCCTAACCAAAATAAGCTAGTTCATTTGGACATATTGCCATCTGAGTAAATATGTAAGTAATACAAAAAATGTCAAGGCCATATTTTCTGGGGAAAAAAGAATAACGCAGAATAATTCATTTAAACAACTTACTTGTGGTACAATGATTCCTAACATAATACCACCAAAGACAATAACATTTTGCTCCATAATGTCTGTTAGCCCTTTGAAACATCCTCGGGCATAAATTGTCTTTTGCAAAACAGCATCATCCTGAAATTGGAGTATATATAGGTTTTATTATGTATGTCTTAAGGCCATAACTGATATTATAACATCTATACATACATAGGAGTATATATAGGTTTTATTATGTATGTCTTAAGGCCATAACTGATATTATAACATCTATACATACATAGGAGTATATATAGGTTTTATTATGTATGTCTTAAGGCCATAACTGATATTATAACATCTATACATACATAGGAGTATATATAGGTTTTATTATGCATATCTTAAATGAATAACTGATGTTATAACATCCTTTTAGACATGGGAAAATATATAGATTTTATAACACATATCTTAAATGAATAACTGATGTTATAACATCCTTTTAGACATGGGAAAATATATAGATTTTATAACACATATCTTAAATGAAAAACTGATGTTATAACATCCTTTTAGACATGGGAAAATATATAGATTTTATAACACATATCTTAAATAACTGATGTTATAACATCCTTTTAGACATGGGAAAATATGTATATTTTATAACACATATCTTAAATAAATAACTGATGTTATAACATCCTTTTAGACATGCAAAAATATATAGATTTATAACACATATCTTAAATGAATAACTTAAGTACATCAATAATATTATGTTAGCTCACCTTTGTCTTGTTCAGCATATCTTTGCCACAAGCATAATTCAGTATGGAATTTTGCTGGAAAAAAAAACAGAAATAAAGATTTATATAGATGATGTAGATGCAACATTTGCAAAGTCCATGCAACTTCTTGGCATTTTTCACACTTAGCTTGGGGCTCTGAGTGGTCTAAAGCATTCTCCATTATGGATCACTGCCATCTCACCTCTGTCTGCATGGGTTTGAGTCTCAAATTCGGCCAATGTGGGTATGTGAAAAAGCTTGCCAAAAGTTTCTCATGGGTCAGTGGACATGTACTTACTGTTGGTGCATGCAGTCAGATATATGCTTTGACATGTACTTACTGTTGGTGCATACAGTCAGATATATGCTCTGACATGTACTTACTGTTGGTGCATGCTGTCAGAAATATTCTCTGACATGTACTTACTGTTGGTGCATGCAGTCACATATATGCTTTGACATGTATTTACTGTTGGTGCATGCAGTCAGAAATATTCTCTGACATGTACTTACTGTTGGTGCATGCAGTCACATACATGCTTTGACATGTACTTACTGTTGGTGCATGCAGTCAGAAATATTCTCTGACATGTACTTACTGTTGGTGCATGCAGTCACATATATGCTTTGACATGTATTTACTGTTGGTGCATGCAGTCAGAAATATTCTCTGACATGTACTTACTGTTGGTGCATGCAGTCACATATATGCTTTGACATGTACTTACTGTTGGTGCATGCAGTCACATATATGCTTTGACATGTACTTACTGTTGGTGCATGCAGTCACATATATGCTTTGACATGTATTTACTGTTGGTGTATGTAATCGGATATATGCTTTGACATGTACTTACTATTGGTGTATGTAAACAGATATATGCTTTGACATGTACTTACTATCGGTGCATGCAGTCAGATATATGCTTTGACATGTACTTACTGTTGGTGCATGCAGTCAGATATATGTTTTTGACATGTACTTACTGTTGGTGTATGTAATCGGATATATGCTTTGACATGTACTTACTATTGATGTATGTAATCAGATATATGCTTTGACATGTACTTACTATCGGTGCATGCAGTCAGATATATGCTTTGAAATGTACTTACTGTTGATGTATGTAATCAGATATATGCTTTGACATGTACTTACTATTGGTGTAATCAGATATATGCTTTGACATGTACTTACTATCGGTGCATGCAGTCAGATATATGCTTTGACATGTACTTACTATCGGTGCATGCAGTCAGATATACGCTTTGACATGTACTTACTGTTGATGTATGTAATCAGATATATGCTTTGACATGTACTTACTATTGGTGTATGTAATCAGATATATGCTTTGACATGTACTTACTATCGGTGCATGCAGTCAGACATATGCTTTGACATGTACTTACTGTTGATGTATGTAATCAGATATATGCTTTGACATGTACTTACTATTGGTGTATGTAATCAGATATATGCTTTGACATGTACTTACTGTTGATGTATGTAATCAGATATATGCTTTGACATGTACTTACTGTTGATGTATGTAATCAGATATATGCTTTGACATGTACTTACTATTGGTGTATGTAATCAGATATATGCTTTGACATGTACTTACTGTTGATGTATGTAATCAGATATATGCTTTGACATGTACTTACTATCGGTGCTTTACAGCATGAATAAGGCACACTACAAGTTTCACTGCCTTTGTTACTTGAAGAACAATTGAAATAGATATTGGCATTCCAATCTTTGTAACCTTCATCGCTGGAGCTCATCCCACAGCAACCAATCTGAAAAGAAATGACTATTATATATCCTATAATAATAATAATAATAATAATAATAATAATAATAATAATAATAATAAAAATAATAATAATAATAATAATAATAATATAGTCAAACCTGCCTTAAACAGCTGCCTATGAGAAAGGCTATATTGATCTTCTTAAAATAGGTGACCTTTGAAATAGGTTCAATAATCAAACTTGGTTTCAACAGATACACAGTGTGTATATATATATCATACTGTTATTATTATTATTATTATTATTATTATTATTATTATTATCATTATTATTAATAGCATTATTATTATTATTATTATTATTAGCATTATTATTA
The DNA here is from genome assembly GCA_029339505.1 of Unio delphinus. Taxonomy (NCBI): domain Eukaryota; kingdom Metazoa; phylum Mollusca; class Bivalvia; order Unionida; family Unionidae; genus Unio; species Unio delphinus. The sequence continues at coordinate 3,854,424 of JAQISU010000002.1, read as the reverse complement.
TTATTACTGCTTTTGTTATTGCTTCTGTCTGTTTTTCTGGATTTTTAATATATATCTGTAGTGTGGCAGATGTCTATCACTGTGGCATGATGTTGCAGGCATTAGGCATCATGTCCCACCCAGTCAAATTATTCTGACATTAGGGGACCAGTCCTGACATAAACCTTTTAATGCTGAGCACCAAGCACCATTATTATAAATCTTTGGTATGATTTGGCTGGGGCTTTACCCCATAACCACTCTAATCCATGTCAGATGCTCTAACCACTTAGGCCAGTGAAGCAGTCTCTGAATATTGCTATACATCAAATTTGTCTTGTGATTTTGTCATTAATTAAGGGTAGGATTTTAGGCTTTGCTGTACTTGGGGATCTTAGTTCAGGACATTGGTTTTCCTGTTTGGAAATTCCTGGTTGTCCTGATGTTGTCATGTTCTAATTAAAATTTAAATAACCGATAATGTTCTAGAAATGAACTTTGGACCCTCATCCTGGTCCTTGTATTGTGTCTTAAGTATTTATATTAAGTTTGCTTATATCAGAATTATTTATTCTTATCTTAACCAATTACCTCTTGCAAGCACATCACATGGAAGTGCCTTTTGATGCCTCTACACCATTCACATGAAAGCACCTTTTGACACATGCTGTAGACATCAGTCATTTTGAACATGTGTGTATAGTGCCAACTATGGGAAAAGCCTTCTGCTAAATACTACATTCATTGGTGTGAATGATCATTATGTCTTAGATCATATCGTCGTTGTTTAAGATCTGGTTGAAATCGGCTATTTAAAGTAACTGGGTCATATTCTCCACTCTTTAAAATGGAGGCCATAGTTTTGATGAGATTTCATGATTAGAGTAACAACTATGATGAGCATTTTGCATTTCCAATGAAGAATAATTTTAATAAATAAATCCATCCAAATTAAAAACTGAAAATAGGACTTTTTCTGCTTCAAAACATAAAGGCAAGAATGGGTAATATCTCAAATAAACAATATTATATATAAAGCTAATACACGATAATTGAAGTAGTATGTAGGTCAGTCTACTTTATAAAACATTCAAAGTTGTCAACAAGTTTCAGAATTTTCCTAGCCTCAGACTCAAATAAACATGTTTTCCTCCTTTGATAATGATCTGATGTTTTAATTCACAATGACAGAGAAATATGTATTATGTTGTTTATAAAATAAATATCCTTGATCAGGTATATAGTTAACATGATTTTGATCTTGGAAAGGTACAAATGCATATCATATATAACCATGAAGAAAATAAAAGCTGAATATACATAGCACATCAAGAATGTTAGCACATCAGCAAATTTAAGACAACTGGCAAATCAACAAATTCAAGACTACTGGCACATCAGCAAATTTAAGACTACAGCACATCAGCAAATTTAAGACTACTGGCACATCAGCAAATTTAAGACAACTGGCACATCAGCAAATCTAAGACAACTGGCACATCAGCAAATTCAAGACTAATGGCACATCAGCAAATTTAAGACTACTGGCACATCAGCAAATTCAAGGCTACTGGCACATCAGCAAATTTAAGACAACTGGCACATCAGCAAATTCAAGGCTATTGGCACATCAGCAAATTTAAGACTACTGGCACATCAGCAAATTTAAGACAACTGGCACATCAGCAAATTCAAGACTACTAGCACATCAACAAATTCAAGACTACTGGCACATCAGCAAATTTAAGACTACTGGCACATCAGCAAATTTAAGACTACTGGCACATCAGCAAATTTAAGATTGGAAGTCACTGGAATTTATTTGGATCACTATTTTGGACTTGTGATAGAACTCTTAAGACTATTTTGGATTTATTTCACAATACTGTATGTTCCTTTTAAATTTTGAATTGTTGGGTTCACTCTTTTCTATTACTTAAAGATCATAGAGTCATAACTATATATATATATATATATATATATATATATATATATATATATATATATATATATATATATATATATATATATATATATATATATATATATATATATATATATATATTTATATATATATATATATATATATATTTATATATATATATATATATATAATCTTCCTCATTCTCAAAATTACAAAAACAAAGACTCCATTATAAGTGCAAGTTATCAAGGCAAATCTTGTGGAAAAGGTCAGATGGTAGAAAAAGTAAATCTTTGTTGGGGCAAATGTCAGATGGTAGAAGGTAAGAGTCTGTGTTGGGGCAAAGGTCAGATGGTTGAAGGTAAGTATGAGTTGTGGAAAAGGTCAGATGGTTGAAGCATGGATCTGATGGTTGAAGGTATGTGTTTATTGGGGGAAAGATCACATGATTGAAGGTGAAATACTTGCTTCGAATAACTGTCAATAAAGAACTCTTTTTTAATGAAGTTGCTTTCATATACACATTATCATTCTGTTCAGTTAATCAATCTTTGAAAGACCATTAGAAACTTTACACCAAGAAGTTTCAGAAAAATAATTGTGTCTTACACCACTGTGGATACATTCTAGTGTTGATTAAGAATCAAACCTTTTTAAAAAATATTTGGACAAAGGCAGATATTTATAGAGCAAAGAGAATTTTTAAAATTCAATTTTTCATTTATCTGTTTTTATAATATGAATGCTTTGATTTTATTGCAAACAAAAGCAAAATTTCAGCTAACCCTTGAGCATTTGGCTATTTTTGCTGGTTGCATTTGTATGCTTTTAACATTTTTATTCTAATACCTTTATTTTGATTTGATACAAAAGACATAATTAACGTTAAAACAAAGCAGGTCTACAAATACATTGATCATAACAACAAAACGAACACTTCCATAATTTGCAAATCAAAACAGTCAGCACTTAATTAGGTTTGCTCAGAAATGCACATAGGCATCACTTTGATGGTCAGCTGAGACTTTTTGTGTTCAAGTAGGTGGATACATCACAAGTATGATGGCTACACTAAAAAAACCAAAGTAAATGATTAAATGGAATTTCAAGACTTATGAAATTGGTATTTCTTTTTTAAAGTTTTGCCACCAGAAGGCATTACAAACACTGAGATTGATAAAAAAAAATTGCACAAAGTGTATTTAGAATTTATTTTAAAAGCACAATTTAGCATTTTATCTAACTGTCTTATTCAGTGTTATGAATTTCATGATGTTGAAGGGTTCCCTTGTAGCCAAGTGTCCCATGTAACCAAGTGTCCCATGTAGCCATGTTGTCTAAGGTGTTGACCATTACAGACCACTCACATCTCACTCCATCCAAGTGAATTTGAGTCTCATTTCAGGCCAAATGTGTAAGTGAAAAAGTAGTTTCCTGTGCATCGGTGGTAATTTGTAGGGTCTTCCTCATTTAAATAAACTGGCTGCCATGTATAGCCTGCTATGTCCATTAAACTCATGAAACCAAACCAATCATAATGTTGACTGCATATTCTGCACACTAACTGCCACTTCTGACAATAAAGCAAGGAATATACTGAAGTTCCATTTGACATCACAATTTTATTGAGATTCATCAAACAGGTGTCTATTTTTAGGGAATATTTTCTATAGAATAAAAAGGAGAAGTGGTATATAAGTAACTTAATAAGTAGCTACACTAAGGCCATTGAACATTTGTGTGACAATGGGCCAACATGACACTTGTACACATTTTGTGATCAAGAGTGCACCAAAGTCATGTGAACTTGATCCAATTCCAACATCACTGCTGCTTGAGTGCTTAGATCCAATATTGCCTTCACTAACTGATGTTATTAATACCTCTCTCTTATATGGGGAATTCCCATCATTTTTCAATACTGCAATTGTAAAGCCTCTGCTCAAGAAACAACACTCGACCATAACAATTTAAAGATCTACCACTAAGTTTCTAACCTCATGTTCATATAAAAAATCTTAGTTGTTATAATCCAACTTGTATCTCATCTGAATTCAAACAGTCTTTTAGCAATGTACAGTCTACATATCACCCTTGCCGCAGTACTGAAACTACTCTTTTGGAAATAGTTAATGACATTCTCTCTGCTTTGAATAGTGGAAAGATTACAGTCCTCACCCTCCTGGATTTGTCTGCAGCATTTGACACAACAGACCATGATATATTACTTCACTGTCTCCAGCATGTATTTGGCATTCACAATACAGACTTTCTGTGGTTCAAGTCCTACTTAGTCAACAAGACACAAATTATATCTGCAAATTGAATACTCTCCAGCCCAGCTGATCTATGTTGTGGTGTTCCACAGGGGTCTGTTCTTGGACCTGTTCTCTTCATTTTATAGACTCAGCCACTCTCAAGTGTCATAGATAATCATTCAGTGTTTCACCAATTGTATACTAATGACACCCAAATATATAAAGTTAGACACCCAACTGAAGTTGATGTTACCATCCAAGGAGTAGGTAGAGAGATGCATTTATGATGTGAAATCATGGATGACATGTAACAAGCTGCAGATGAATGATGACAAAACTGAGGCCATTCTGATCACAAAACAAAGGCTTTTCATTCACATCTTTTACCTCAAACAATAAATATCAGCAATACCAACATTAAATTCACACAGTCAGTATGAAACCTTGGGGTTACTCTGGCTGTTAATCTCATATTGCACCAACATGTCATAAGCATATGCAAAGATGCATATCTTGAGCTGAGATGCATCAACTCCATTCGCAAATATCTTTCAGTTGATGCCATTAAAACTTGTGTGTTCATTCATACAAATCTGACTGGTTCGCCTCAATATCTACTCCAGAAACTTCAAAAAGTTCAAAACACAGCTGCTTGGATCATATTGGAATCACAATCAATATGTACATCAGTATCAAATCTATATGTATATTGGTATCACAATTTACATGTATATTGGTATCACAATCTACACGTATATTAGTATTCAAATCTACATGTACATTGGTATCACAATCTACATTACAGTACATTGGTATCACAATCTACATTACAGTACATTGGTATCACAATCTACTTTACAGTACATTGGTATCACAATCAATATGTACATGAGTATCAAATTAACATGCATATTGGTATCACAATCTACATGTATATTGGTATAACAATCTACATGTATATTGGTATCCAAATCTACATGTACATTGGTATCACAATCTACATGTACATTGGTATCACAATCTACATTACAGTACATTGGTATCACAATCTACATGTACACTGGTATCACAATCTACATTACAGTACATTGGTATCACAATCTACATGTACATTGGTATCACAATCTACATGTATATTGTATCACAACCAACATGTGTATTGGTATCACATTCTACATGCATATTGGCATCACAATCTACATGTATATTGGTATCACAATCTACATGTACATTTGTATCACAATCAACATGTATATTGGTATCACATCCTACATGCATATTGGCATCACAATCTACATATATATTGGTAGTACAATCTACATGTATATTGGTAGCACAATCTACATGTATAATGGTATCACAATCGACCTGTACATATGTATCACAATCAAGCGTATAGTTGTATCACAATTTACTTGTACATTGGTATCACAAGCTACATGTACATTGGTATCACAATATACATGTATATTGGTAAGGTAAGCTAAAGAACTTACAAGCTGCTGAAAACCATCAATCAAATTCTGTGTATCTTCATCTTCTCTGTACTGGGGTATAGCTGCTTTTAATGCATCTTCTGGATAGATGTTTGTCTGCTTCTTTACATCTGGGACGTAAACAAGCACAAAAATGAAGATCACTCCTCCAATCACGATTAAAAGGAAAAATGAAATGATCCAACGATACTGAAATTAGAAGAAGAAAAAAAAAGAATTTAGAAATTACAGTCAATAAAAGAAACATGAAATGTCTTGGCAAAACAAAATGTATATGATTGTAAATTTTGCAAACAAAATTACAACCTTTGATTATTGTAATAAACATAAGCCAATAAATTTGTAATTAAAAATATGTAGAGTTATTTTACTTAAAATGATGATATTGCAAGGATTGTTCATTTATAAATAAAAGATACCTCCCATTTTTAGTGATTATACACAGTGCACATGTACCAAGCAACACAAAAACAGTCCATGAGACACCATTACCAGTAAACCTGTACCTGAATTCTCAACACCTTAATAAACAGCTCTCAAACCCCACATTCAGAAATCAGATATAATAAATGCATTGAGCTTGAAGGTAAACATAGATAAATTAAAGAAGTCCTAATTGTTGTATGACTCTGTCCCAACTGATTTGACATAATAATAATAATAATAATAATAATAATAATAATAATAATAATAATAATAATAATAATAATAAAGAGTACTTTGTATAGCGCCTAATCTTTAGAATTTCTAGGCGTTTTACAACATATATAATGATATGACTACATTAAACAAAACACAACAAAAATCAAACATGAAATTAGAAAACAAAAAGATGTTAAAAATATTTAAGGTAGGAAACATTTTTAGGTCTTTAAGTTTGTTCTGCAGTTGAAAAAGGTGAGTTTAAGAGCACCTTTGAAAGGTTTCAATGTGTTTTTGTGTCTAATCTATATAGAAAATTTGTTCTATGTTGCTGGGCCCTGGTATGCAAAAGAATGGTGTCCATATGATTTCATTTTCATAGTGGGAATAATGAGTATACAATTGTCAGAAGAGAAGCACAAGTATCTTGCTGGTGTGTACACATGGGTGAGGCCAGATAGATATATTGGACTGGAGTCCGTCAGTGAATCGTAGCACAGAGAATAAAGTTTGTGTTTGATTCTGGATTGAATGGATAGCCAGTGTAGGGTACAGAGTAGTGGAGAGTTGTGCTCTGATCGTGGTACTCTAAGGATGATCCAAGCAACTCTGTTTTGAACGTTTTGAAGTTTCCGGAGTAGATACTGAGACGAACCAGACAGAACTGAGTTATAATAGTCCGTTCTTGAATGTTCTAATAAACACAAAAGCGTTTTAGTGGCATCAGCTGAAAGGCATAATGGCAATATGTCTAGACTGGGAGCCTGAGTTTGAACTTTGTCTTCAATTTGGCTGAGCAGATTGGCAGTATTAATTCCATCTTAAACCCAATATTTAATTTGTAAAGCTTTGCAATCATGACAAGTAAAGAATTTATTCTGCATAAATGTGGCGTGTGAGTGCTGGTAAATAATATTAAATTGAAAATTTGTGACTGAAGATTTTTTAATTAAAGACCGTAAAATATATACTCACAATTTTAAGACATATGATGACTTCTCTTAGTGCACCGAACCAGCCAAAGAAAGATACCACAGTAGCAACAGCCGCCACAAGACATATAACGCAGGTTGGACACAAAATAAATTTCAGGAAAATGTCAATGACCTGGCCTTTCTCAGCTATTAACCAGGCCATAAGGCTCATCACGCCTGCACACACAATCTGGAATGAAAAGAAACATATCAAAAACACGATCTGGCATGAAAGAAACACATCAACAACTAGAATTATCTGAAAGTTTCATGTGATCTGCTTCACCAGTGCATGATCAAAAACATTACATAACATGGGTATTAGACATGACTCAACTTCATTTGAAAATAAAGATTACAGAGGAATGTTCAAGTCCACATAAACGACGTCTTGAACTTTCAGTTTTCATTGTAACGTTGCAAATTTTAGAATATACCTGGTTCTGGTGTGATTGCAAATTTTAGAATATTTTACCTGGTTCTGGTGTGATTGCAAATTTTAGAATATTTTACCTGGTTCTGGTGTGATCATATGTTTGCTCCGATTTAAAGTAAAATAAACCCCGCTATACCCAATATAGCTTTTGAAAAATATAAATTATTCCGGGGTATAAGACAAAAACTATAACGGCTCGAAAGGAAAGTCAAGCCCCCCTCCCCCACTCATTAAATGGGATGTCCGTTGTGGCGCATGCTCCACGTTATTGTCTAATTACCATGTTTAAGAAATATCTTCACCAGAAGATCTAATATTCAAAACACAAAAACATTAAAATCTAATAAAAACTTTAAACAGGGACATAAATACAAATAGGCGATGATCGAGGTCTGTCCCAATTTATTTTATTAAAACATATTGTTGCATTTCACCTGAACAGATGTAATTATATACTCATCCATGATAAATATATACGTATGGTGATGTAGTTGTACTTCTGGGGCAGGTCTTGTAGTATTTATGTGGTGTGAGGATTTAACGTTACATATGCTTTACTTCTGATTTGTTATATTTTCAACATAACCAAATGCCACCCACTTTCGAAGACCGCGGACATTTTTCTTCCCGTGTTCACGCTACAAATTTTGTATATGGAAAACAATGAGAAGCTATATTTGTTTCGTTAAACACATACTTTTTTATATTTCTCGCTTTCCTTTTATACCTAATTTCTTATTATTTTCTTTTGCGCAAAGGAAAGCTAAACTTGATCCATGTACATGAACATTATTTATAGTTTCAGGGTCCTACATTATCCTTACGCTGACTAATAAAGATTGTTCTGGGTATAGCATATATGCCAAGCATTATATTTTCAGTTACTAAAACGCAAGCAATATATATATCAGAACAATCTCACTGAGTGATCACATTATTATAAGAATCGTGGCAAGAAAAATTCTTGTCACGGCAGGGAACGATCCAGATATATCATTTCTGGGATAGTACGAGCGAGGGATCTGTAATGAAAATGTCCAATGTTTCCTGCTGTTTCGCGTTTATTTTTAAACCCGGTCCCGTTCCACTCATGCCTGACCAGATTTATGTGCAATTTATAAATGAAGCCGATATGTAGTTGCGTATACTGTTAATTTTTGGCAAGTTGATGGACTTTTTCTAACCCTATGCCAGTCGTCAGATGTGAGAGCAGTGCTACATTTTTAAATTGTGCCTCGCGAACCTCATCAGCAGAACAGAAATGCAACATATAATGATTTTTAAATGGCACACTGAATTTACTTTTCCTGCGCTTCTGGCGTCATCGTCATTTTGCTGTTTTATGACCTCTTTGATATTTTACAAACATTTGAAGTGAAAAAAGGAAGGGCGTTCATTTTTGTCCTTCTTGTATAACGGTTCAATGTGTGGTGTCCGCTAAGATAGGTTTCACTGTCATGTGCAAGTATTGTTTGAAGATGCCCCCATACGAATCTTTACACTTTAAGCTGATATACAATTATAAAGATGACGTCTACTTTCATTATTTCGAGTTCAAATAATCTGAATATTTCAACACATTTGGTATATACTATGTGTAATGCACTATGATGTATTGGATTTCAATGTTTCAGAAATCGATGATGAGCGCCTTCTTATAAGTAAATTTAGTTTCATTTCTTGTTTTTTGTTTCCCCCCAGAAACTTTAAGTTAATTGAAAACGTGTGTGGGAAGTAACATCAAGTCAAAACCGCTAGTTTTTGCTCTATATCATGTTATTTTGCCTGTATATTTAGTTTTCTTTACCCGCCATCTTTTCGATGAAGAAATAAGCGGAGGACGAAATAGAGAATCACATAAAGAAGCACCAACATTTTGTATACCTCGCCTGATTAAGAAAGAGATTGAACTGGTTTTCCATTTGCTGCAACTATCTCTGTCAGAAGGACAGTACTTTCATGTCAAGCTCATGATCACAGTATTATTGCAAAAGGTCTGACCTTGACCAAAAATAACGCAGAATGACTTAATAAACTTCATAATGATTCATCCCAAGCATGAAGAAAATCAATACAGAATTAGGAAATATAAGCATTTGAGAAAGAAGAAAATACTTGTAAGCACAATCTTAACGTGCATTTTCTACGATTGTGATCTTGACCCCAAGATCATACAGACGAACCAGCGTATTGCAGAATCAATGTCGTATCTTCATAAGAACGTCATTTTTAAGCACGGGATAGGCTATACATGGAGGCTAGTATATTGGTGGAGGAAGAATCACCGATCAACGGGACGTTACTGGTAGAGTAAGATCCACCGATCAACGGGACGTTACTAGCAAGATTGCTCACGTACCCACGTTTGCCGGGCTCGAGATTTAAACTCACGTGGACAGAGGTGAGATGGCAGCTATCTGTAAATACGAACACCTTAGACCACTCGGTCACCCGTGACCTCACCCCGACATTTTCAAAGCTTGTCTGCAATCAGTGAGTCTATACTCACCCAAATTAGCGTTCATATATTTAATGTATCTTCTCATTCCTACTAATGATGCATCCTTCGTTTCGCTCTTTAGCTGATGCTTTTTCACTGTAGTTCAATTTCAGCTAAGACGTACATCACTTGTTGTCTTCTAATTATTTTCTTCGAACAATAGGTTCGTCCCATATGCGTCTGATTTCACAATACAAGCAATATACTGTCAGTAGAGTTTTGAGAATCAGCCAGACACGTACACATCTGATACGGAATTAACACTACATGAAACACGCTGTCAAGAGGATTCGGAGAATCAGCTAGACAAGAGACACATCGGATACTAAATTCATACTACATGCAACTACATGAAACACTGTCAGAAGGGTTTGCAACATCTGCCATAAATAAGTAAATCTGATACTGAATTCATATTATAAGTAATACTCTGTCAAAAGTAATCTGATACTGAATTCATATTATAAGTATTACTGTCAAAAGTAAATCTGATACTGAATTCATATTATAAGTAATACTCTGTCAAAAGTAAATCTGATACTGAATTCATATTATAAGTAATACTCTGTCAAAAGTGTTTGCTGAATCAGGGACATAAAGAAAGACAAACCCCATACTTGCCTGTACTCCCTTAATCACACGTGCAACAAGCATAACAAGCATGGTAATCAATTAATGTAAGGTCGTTTAGCCCAAAACATTGTCAATGGTGTGTAAAAAGGTAATGAAGATGTCTTGCATGTTACACTTACTGACGAATGGGTGTAGATTATTATCTTATAACAAATATGGAGGTTAAGGGTTTCAACAGAAACTGATTTTTCAAAAGTGATTTTAATACATATTTGAACAGGCCCGTTTTACATTTTTATCTTTTTTATCTCTTTAAAATGCTGTCCAGTTACATAACTAAATGATAATATTTGCACCCGGTTTATAACCATACTGAAATAGACGTAACCCAGAATGAAATAGATATAACCAATATTGAAGAAAATATAGCCCATACTGAAATATGTTCAACCCATCCTGAAATAGGTATAACTGTCACGGGTCTATACTCTTAAAATAAGTAATAGAAAAGAGCGAAGATACGTTTGTAAAATTTAATTCATTTCCCTAAAATACAAAGTGAAAAACGAGAGGAAAAAAGAACTTAAAGTATTGCGCATTAAATCCAAAAATAATCCGAGAATTAAAGACACAAGTCAATAAGTAAAACGTCCTGAATGAAACTCAGTTCAAGTCCCGAAGAAATCCAAAATTGAAGGCGATGACGTGTCTGGTATGGCATGATAAGTACTGATGTGTCAACAGACTCTTGTTGAATCACAAAATTATTCCAGGTTTGAATTCAGTAAAAAGTGAATAACTTTATTCAAGAATTTTATCAGAGTACTGTTGTGTTTCCAGAGAAAATAAATCAATACTTTTAAGAAAATTAAATTCAGCCAAAACTGGTCAGAACGTAATACAACTTAAAGTGCTAGATGTTAGATCATGACTGGTAATATCCTCAGAGTCACATGATAATATGGTTCTATGCTTGACATCAGGTCATAATTAGCATTTTCTAAAAACAACCATTACCTAATATAAAAAATATCCTTGTAAAATGATCTTATGCGCTTTGTTTATTTACAACACAATAATCTGCAAAATTCACTCAGCAATCTCCAAAATCCTGACCTTGATCAACATATTTACTCCTTTGTTTACCTGAATAATAATCCTAATAATAAGCTCATACACATAGAGAATAATAAAGCTATTTATTAGTTGTTTTACCTAAATGAAGTATAAAAAAAATTAAAAAAGTCAAGCATGGTTAAGTTGAAATGAACTCAGATTTCGACAAGTATATGTCCAGAAACAATGTTACATTACAATAATATGTAATGAAATAAAACAAACTAAAATATCAAACAATTAAATTAATTATACATACCATAACCCATACCGAAAGAGGTCTTTCACCGTGATATATATTAAAAACTGTGTCATGTATACGTTACATATGAGGTTCTGTCAGATAATACTTATAATGAGGAAGTTGATAAGACTGTAAAACCTGATATCTTAGTAACTGATGGTGTTTCTATTTTGCAATGTTTTGCGGAATACCAAACAACTGCAGTTCTGCATAAAACCTATAATTACTGGTAGATATAAATTCAAGCAGCAGCAATATATAATTAAAAAACTATGCTTCAACGATAAATAAAAAAAAAAGAAATCGAAAAAAAATTAACACAAAATATTTTATTAAAATCGTTCCTTTTTAAAACATGGCAAATTGTTAACCGTAAGCATGGTTACAAGAATATTACAAGGAAGGCCGAAAACATTTACAAAATCAAAACTTTTATGGAGTGATATGATTCATTTTTTGAGGGATAAATCGTCCAAGACATTTTTGAAGTCAAGCTAAAAAAGCATAAAGTTTTTTTTTTTTTATTATTTTCTGGTGATGGTATTTGTGAATACACATGTAATTCAAAATGAGTTTACGGATTAAGAAGCTGTATATTTTGGTTTAAGAAATTGTAGATTTTGGATTAGGGAATTGTAGATTTTGGATTAAGGAATTGTAGATTTTGGCGGATGACATTGGATGGTTCCATTTATATTTATAATCAGACAGTGTAATCTCATATGATGTACTTTAAAACGCTTCTCCAATTATTAAATGGAAGCAACCCTGATAAAGTAAAATGTCAAAAAAGGATCCCATTTTCAATTAACTTAAAATAAATTGTTAAGATTGATTGATGCAGCTGCTGCTAAAAATGTTAATAAAATACTCCTGGTGACCTGCCTGAATTCTGGTGCGAAACTATCATTATCCCAATACAAGAAGGGTGTTTTTTTTTTTTTTTTTTTTTTTTTTTTTTTACAATTTTACAATTATAGAGGAATTTTGTTAATGATAGAAGTCGCTAAATTGCATACTACAAAATCGAAACTGCTGTCTTGTATACTAGAAGACAATATATTAAACTGATGAACACTTTGGATTCCGCGAAGACTAACTTGATTATGCTGATTATAAATGCGTTGAAAGAATGAAAAGTATATATTGTTGTATTGGTCATACGAAGGAGTTTTGACACGATTAAAATGTTAGAGCATGCTTACTATGTATATATTTAAGTGTTATTCACATTTATACAAGAAAAGTAAATTATGTAAGGTATAAATTTAAAGTATCAAATTATTTTAATAATACGTCGGAGTGTTAGAGAAGTCAAGGCATTGTAAACATTCTAATGTACTTTGTTGATTAATGTGTCAGACGCTGAATTTAGTGTCAGTGTTATTCCACCATTACGAGTATTTTGATTTAAATTTGCAACCAGTGTTAGTCTACCATAATAAATTATACCGAGTATTGCTGATGCTGAATTCATTACCAATGTTAATCAACCATAATAAATTATACCGAGTATTGTTGATGCTGAATTCATTACCAATGTTAATCAACCATAATAAATTATACCGAGTATTGTTGATGCTGAATTCATTACCAATGTTAATCAACCATAATAAATTATACCGAGTATTGTTGATGCTGAATTCATTACCAATGTTAATCAACCATAAGAAATTATACCGAGTATTTATGATGCTGAATTCACTACCAATGTTAGTCTAGCATAAGAAATTATACCGAGTATTGCTGATGCTCAATTTACTAAAAATGTTAGTCTAGCATAAGAAATTATACAGAGTATTGCTGATGCTCAATTTACTACCAATGTTAGTCTAGCATAAGAAATTATACCGAGTATTGCTGATGCTCAATTTACTACCAATGTTAGTCTAGCTTAAGAAATTATACCGAGTATTGTTGATGCTCAATTTACTACCAATGTTAGTCTAGCATAAGAAATTATACTGAATATTGTTGATGCTCAATTTACTACCAATGTTAGTCTAGCATAAGAAATTATACCGAGTATTGTTGATGCTCAATTTACTACCAATGTTAGTCTAGCATAAGAAATTATACCGAGTATTGTTGATGCTCAATTTACTACCACTGTTAGTCTAGCATAAGAAATTATACCGAGTATTGTTGATGCTCAATTTACTACCAATGTTAGTCTAGCATAAGAAATTATACCGAGTATTGTTAATGCTCAATTTACTACCAATGTTAGTCTAGCATTGCAAATTACACATAGATACTAAAACATGTAAACTTCGAAATAACTGCCACCCCAGTCTTATGCATCTTTTAATCGTTCAAGATAGCTCACCAACTATTTCCAGATAATTCCATTTCTTGTTTACATAAATATTTTGTTTAAACAATACCCAGACAAAATATTAAATCCGACCCGCAAATGGCAGCCCGACACGGCTGCCTCGTTGTCTTTGTGAAAGGTATAGCTGTGATTTACTCGGAACGATATAGCCAATATTTTTCTTCAAGAGGAGCAGTTCAAACAAACTCAAGAAATAAACATAACATTTCCGTACTTTGATGCTCACGTGATCAAGCAAGAAAACAAAATGATATGTAAACTGGCATGTTTATGCAGTACATAGTCAGTCCTCAAAGCTTGTCTTTATTGACCACGTGATGTTCATCTGAGTAGTCATAAATATGTTTACCCTGATCTTGACCCGAGCACAAAAGGAGCAGTGATTTTCTACCTTCTGGTTATCTAAAACGTGTACGTGATTTTCCAACAGCTGCGATGGGTCAAAATATTTAATATTATGAAATATTAATATTATGAAGTTTTAGTGCCGTTATATTTTAAGTACATTTCTGAATTTTCACTGTCTAAATTTTTAGTAACATATTTAGTTAAAAGACACACACACACACACACACACACACACACACACACACACACACGTCTAACTGCACGACTGAGTCACATTGTTGTTGTTGTATTAGGGTTTAACGCCATTTTGCAGCACAAGATAAGCTATACATGGTAGCCAGTATTAATGGCGGAGGGAGAAAAAAACCCCGGAAACAACCACCGACCCACGAGAAGCTACTGGCAATGCAAGCTTTTCAGATACCCACATTGACCGAATCTGAGACTCGAACCAAAACAGACAGAGGTGAGCTTTAGACCACTCGGCCTCCACCAACCCCCCAGTCACATTGTATGACTGGGCACGAATAAGCTATGGCACATGCGTCACATTGTACGATTGGTA
Organism: Unio delphinus; assembly: GCA_029339505.1. NCBI lineage: Eukaryota > Metazoa > Mollusca > Bivalvia > Unionida > Unionidae > Unio > Unio delphinus. Next base: position 3,839,031 of record JAQISU010000002.1, on the reverse strand, counting down.
TAATTAAGTTATATCAAATGTTTGTTTGATTAGGACTTTTAACGTAGTTTTAACAACTTTTCAGTCACATCGCTACGATGTCTGCATTGAGACAATTTATAGCGATGTCTAGCACTGGGGTATCATGCCGCAGACATGTAGCATGATGTCCTACCCAGTCACATCCTGACACCAGGCCCACCAGTCCTAACACTAACCTCTTAATGCTGAGGGCCAAGCGAGGCAGCTGTTAGTACAATTTTTGTAAGTCATTGGTATGACTTGGCCGATGATCGAACTCACGACCTCACGCTTTAGCGGCTGACGTTCTAACCACTAGGCTACCGAAGCGGTGTATTAAATGATAGCTTTGTTTACTAAATCATGACAATGCAAAAAGACTAGTCGAAGTAGATCAGTGAAGCATAAACCAGCTGAAACTAATTGCTTATAATCTCGATTCTTTCTCTCGATACATGCTACGAAAGGTAAATTATTTATCAGACACGTGTTCCACTTGGTTTCTTACATTTTTGTTTCCCTATTAACTATACAAACATTGGAATCACGTAATTTGTTTTATTATAAAAAGGTATAATTACTTTTTCTAAAAAGACAATAAGAAAGCGACATCTTAGTTTGATTTACATCTCGATATATCATCAAACTTTTCAATTACTATACTGATAGAGCTAATCGGAATGTGGTTCACCTTGGGAAATTGTAGAATGTCCCTATCGTATTATACACATGTAAATCACATTTTGAAATATGTTCACATTTTCAAGCAGAGCACAGTTGAGTACATGTATCTATGTGATTTATCTATAAAAGAAAGCATATTGGTAAACTATTCTTTAGACGATAATGTACGTAAGGAAAACATATTTTTTTTTGTTTTTAAAAGAAGTATCTATAATATTGTATACTCTTTCTGGAAGCTGGCACTCAGTAATGTAACTTTTAAGAATTTTCAAATAATTAAATGATGATTTGGGGAATTTATGAAAATAGTTTGTCCTCTTGAAATGTAATTTTGGGCGTTCAAAACGAACATTTATAAAAACCAAACACGACTCCGACATATCTTTCTGTTTAAAAAAAAATATATTTATTTTTAGTTTTATCTATTTTTAGAAGAAGAAAAAAAAACATCAAATAAAAATCAAACAAAAATCACATAATTCAGATGTACTTGCGGGATTTTTGACAGTGTTGATGACAACGACAAAAACAACGGCAATGATAATGCCATTTCCTAGGTCACACTTTCTGCTTGCCACTATGGTATACCTTCGTGAATAAAAACTAGGGCAGGTAACAACTATCGTTTGCTATTAGTTACGAAACTTAATTAATATATTAATAAAAAAATATCTGGTTGTAATCAAAACCTATTAACCTTATTCACCTACTTATATACAATACACAAACTCGGCATCTATTTTCACAATGTATTGTTACATCACAATCTCATGACGATAGTATAACAACAGATCAAGTAGTCTAAAGGTACTTTTTACAGTCAATGATTTCTCATCATGTGAAGATTAGTGGTGTTAAAATCAAACGCACCAATTACAGTAGGAGTAAAACCAAGACGTAACCAATCAAATGTCATGATATTTAATGGCTTGACTAGTTTAAACTAACCAGATGATATAAAGAGAACTGTAACATTTTTTTTTTCTTTTACAGTAATCAGCCTTATTATACCGGACAAGAATAGGAAGTGAGTAAAGATTGGCACATTTTAAATAGCACGATAGTCTGATATACGTAATTGTCTTTCATGCCTTTGAAACCAGGATGTTCTTCCAACACTAATGTATACCTTGGTCTAGTATTATAACTAACGTTTCATGACACAGTGGCTTTCAGGGGATTGACCCATTATTTCATAATGTACACCATCTGTTTTTGCCTTTATTTATTGACAAAGATTATTCCAGATATCCTGACATTTTGTAAAATATATGAAAATTTACTAATGTAACTTTAGTCGACTGATATTTCAATCAACAGTATTTCTTTCTTGTAAACCACCTGTCTTGGTGGAATGCCAATTACATTGAAAAATAGGTAGTAAGAAAATATATTGTTATTACTTTCATTAAATACATTTTCCCCCACATTGTCATCGTTTTAAAAGGAAAAAACATATTTGGGTACAATTTTTAAATAAGATTAAATGTTATAGATTGTACCTGAATCACAAATTGTATTAAATAAGAATCCGACCAAGATGTATCTGTCTAAAATTCTAATTATGCAATTTACACCACTCTTTTTAATATAAACTGGGAGTCAAACATAATTAAGAACACAAAACAACTGTAGTGTGAAGTCCACACACAGGATATACGTAAAAAGCAGATAATAATTTAGGCCATAGACTGATAGTGGTTTCTGTGTCCCTTTTTACCCCCTTGTACAATGCTCCATTCAAAACAAAAGGTGGTCAAATCAATACACGAGAACACCCTAAACCTAATTGTATGTATTAAAAAAGACTAACAGACACGTTAATCACACTTTCATAAAAAAGAGCACACCTATCTGACCACTACATAAACGTGTACTGTTCCGAGCTGAAATCTCGTTGGTACAGTACTATAAACATGGTCGGACGTGTGTAACCAACCAGGTATACATGATTATCTACTGTAGTTAATATATGAAACGTAAACTTCACTAAAGCGAATGAATAAATATCATACTTACACATATGAAGAAGTTAAGAAAGAACAAAAGATATTTTAAAATCAAGCTGACAGCACTGCCACCTGACGCCATTTTGCACATACACAACTCTTCCGCAATATTTCAATACCTGTCTGTCTTCGATTATTTACAAGTCTAACAAAGGGGGCGCCGGTGGGTTAACACAATACGGGTAAATTATTCATCTGAAAGCTGTTGAATGGACGAATGGATTATCACGTTTTGTTGCTATTTTTGTTTTCGTTCAGCACGATCTGGTGACGCATTTTCATCGACTCTACAAAAGGTGAAATAAACGAAAACTTTACGTTATGAATACAATGTTTAAAAAAAGACGGAAATGTTTAATGAAAAGAAGAAAAGGGGCCGTACATATTTTACGTAACGCACCAGGGAGGGGGAGATGTCCGAATTGAGTGACGATGTGGGTATGGGGTTTTGAGACAAAAACAACACCAGCGCCATGTAAGGAAGATAACATTAAGAAATAAAATTCATTAGATGAGATATCTACAACTGTATTCCTTGCATTTAAAGTATTTTTATCAAACCGTAATTTTTTATTTTTCTAGAACAATAATTTGTGATTGATCAAGATTTTTTTTAAAAATTTATTAAATAATTATTGATGCATCTTTATCGAATATAAAGTACTTTGGAATATTTTTTAGGATGGCAATTTGACGTCATATATGAGATAAGCCTGAGTTTTTGTTACGAAATGTGAGGAAGGAAAATATCCGTCAAGATTGCGTGACGTCACATATGGAGTGCCCCATGGAAGGACAAAAGTACTAAGAATATGGGTCAAGTACACTGAAGGTACACATGTAATGTGAATTGATTTGCATTTCAAAGGCTATCTGGGAGAACTCTCTCTCTCTCTCTCTCTCTCACTTATCTATGTTTATGATAATGACAATAGAACACTGATCAATTGACAATGTATTGTTTGTTTGTTTGTTTGTTTGATTAGGATTTTTAATGTAGCTTTAACAATTTTTCTGTCATATCACTACGATATCTGCAGTGAGACATTTTATAGTGATATCTAGCACTGGGGCATCATGCCGCACACACAGAACACGATATCCCACCTAGTCACATCAGGCCGACCAGTCCCTAACACTAACCTCTTAATGCTGAGCGTCAAGCGAGGCAGCTGTTAGTACCATTTTTTTGTAAGTCTTTGGTATGAGTCGGCCGGGGATCGAACCCACGACCTCACGCTTCCACGATGGACGCTCTAACCACTAGTGCACAACCTTTCTTAAAAGATCAGTTTAAATAGAACTCGGTTCCTTATAATTAGCCTGAATATATACTAAAGTAAGAAAGAAGAAAAAAAAAACGATATATGAACGTGGTTTGCTATGATTGTTTGCAAAAATTAAATCCGAATTCCTTTATTATTTCGACATTTTATATCAATTTGTACTTTTTTTTTTAGGTACGGATTAAGGTATGCATGAGATTCTGTAAGGTTTCCACCACTTGTTACATAGAAAGAACCGCACAAAAATGTATGTTTTTAATTACACATGTATACTAGTATTTACATAAAGGTACAAGTAGTTAAGTATACATGTATACAAGTATTTACATAAAGGTACAAGTAGTTTAGTATTCATGTATACTAGTATTTACATAAAGGTACAAGTAGTTAAGTATACATGTATACTAGTATTTACATAAAGGTACAAGTTTAAGTATACATGTATAGTAGTATTTATATAAAGGTACAAGTATTTAAATATACATGTAAACTATTATTTGCTTTAATGTACAAGTATTTAACTCTGTACTAGTGTTTGGTTTATTTTAAAGCATAATTATATTCAAAACAAACATCCCGATCTTTCAGATACGAAATCTGTATTCAGAATGCACACGTTACGTGCAGGGTAACTCATACTTCCCGGTTCCACTGTCTTAACAAAGTTTTACAGGCAAAAAGCTTGGAGGGGCAGATATAATTTGTATTGTTTTGTTGTCGGTTTTGGGGTGGGTGGAGTGGGTGGGGTGGTAATGTCTTTTATCTTTATTACGAAGCCTTTCAGAATTTTTTCGTTATTATATTTCTTTATTTCTGAAACATTGAACTGCATAATATGTAACGAAATAAAAAGGGGAAGATGAGGTTTTTTTTAAAGTTCAGTTTTAAATAACAACGTCTGATATGGCTCATTAGGTTCAAAGTATTTTTCTTAATAATCGTGTCCATAGCAACGGCAATGCGACATGAAACAAAAATACAGATTTAACTGTCATATGTAATTAAAGTTTAATAGTGAGCAAGGGGGATGTGATATGAAACATAAATATAGATCTGTCAAACTTAATTAAAGTTAAATAATGAGCAAGGGGGATGTGATATGAAACATAAATATAGATCTGTCAAACTTTATTAAAGTTTAATAGTGAGCAAGAGGAATGTGATATGAAACATCTATATGCATTTAACTGTCAAACTTAATTAAAGTTAAATAGTGAGCAGCATAATAATAATTAATGCACATCAATTAGTGCAAAAAATCTACTTACAATGCAGATATTCTCCCTCTCTCTCTCTCTCTCTCTCTCTCTCTCTCTCTCTCTCTCTCTCTCTCTCTCTCTGTGTTTGAGTGCTTAGATTATTTCATTGGGTGTCTGTTACATGGTATAACGTTATTTACACTACATGTATATGCTTACATTATTTCATTGGGTGACTGTTACATGGTATAAAGTTGTTTACACTACATGTATATGCTTAGATTATTTCATTGGGTGACTGTTACATGGTATAAAGTTGTTTACACTACATGTATAATGCTTAGATTATTTCACTGGGTGACTGTTACATGGTATAAAGTTGTTTACACTACATTTATATGCTTAGATTATTTCACTGGGTGACTGTTACATGGTATAAAGTTATTTACACTACATGTATATGCTTAGATTATTTCACTGGGTGACTGTTACATGGTATAAAGTTGTTTACACTACATGTATATGCTTAGATTATTTCACTGGGTGACTGTTACATGGTATAAAGATGTTTACACTACATGTATATGCTTAGATTATTTCACTGGGTGACTGTTACATGGTATAGAGTTATTTACACTACATGTATATGCTTAGATTCTTTCATTGGGTGACTGTTACATGGTATAACGTTATTTACACTACATGTATATGCTTAGATTATTTCACTGGGTGACTGTTACATGGTATAAAGATGTTTACACTACATGTATATGCTTAGATTATTTCACTGGGTGACTGTTACATGCCGTGCCTTTGTTCTCTGTTTTATACAACTGTTTTCTCTGTGTCAAGTCTAAATTTCGCTCTTATCTCTTATTACAGCAACATTTTATGAATGCAGAACAATACAAATTTGAAATATTTATTTTGCAGCTGTTCAATACAAACATATTACAATACAATAACTTGGTATATTTACTGTACACACTTGTATATAAATTACTGCAATATATAGGACTTATTTTTCATAAATGCATTAAAAGTGAAAAACAATCTACTTGAATGAATTGGAATGAAATAAACAGAATCTCCCAAAGCAACTTCTATTCTTATAAATATAAAAAATAAGAGAAAAATGAAGAGAAGAAAAGGACACCCTTAACTAGCACATTCGGTTCAGCATTTTTAATCATTGATGCGAGATTAAAACAAAAATCCTGAATAACTATTTTGTCATCACTGGATACTCGTCAGTTCTTTTAATCTCTTAATCGGATCACGGTGTTTTGCTTCTATTGTACGTTGACCAATCTTTGACACTATGTATATCCGAGAGCTTAACTTTATTTACTACACTATAGGTAAAAACTATGCGCGTAAGTTACTTCCATTGGTCACTGCACAATGCATATATGACATGTTTGGTCATAAAACAATTAATTTCAGAGACTGTTCATGCATGACTGGGAGTGCGTATATATACATTATCCATGCACTCAATCTGTCAACTAACCAAACCGTCCCTGTTTTTGTAAAATTACTTTCCATTTCTTTCAGAGAGAGAGAGAGAGAGAGAGAGAGAGAGAGAGAGAGAGAGAGAGAGAGAGTACTTCTAGCGCAATCAAGAGAGAATATAATTCAGGGTGAGATTTTTCAATGAACCACTAAGTAGTCTTAAGAATTAGGAGATATCAATAACCTTTAACACAATAACCTTTAAGAATGGCTTGACTGCACTTATTTTTTTTTTTACTGTTGTGCAATATTGTTGTAATTAACTCTGATTTTTAAATTAAAGCATCTTAAGTTTTTATGTGAGTTTGAAATTTTTAAATTCAGAAGTAGTACTCAAACCATCCATTCGTCGATTCTGTGACACAGAGGCATACAGTAACGCATAGCAGTAAGCGGTAAACACTGCCATTGTCACTCTACTTTGCTTACATCCTTAACCGTTAATCAACTAAATTGCTAAATTTGCAATTACTAATCGGACAGTAGTTTTTGAACGGCTTCATTAAAAAATAACCCATCTGCAACCGTCATTGCTTCTCTTGATTGTAGCGTATTTGGCTTTGGTGTTTGCTCCAGTGCCTAATTCTTGTAGTCGATCTCGAAGCAATTAAATTGCTTGCGTTCCCAGATTTTTCAACCGATTCGCAGTAACATTTTAAGTTTATCAACGACTCGCATAGTAACTTATTTAGCAGTTGGTAAATCACGCGATGATAATTCACACAATTGCTTGGTATACCCATGAATAATTCACGAGCAACTTCGCCGAGGCCAGTTGCATATGTGGTGTTAAAGTTTATTTTTCTCGCATTTACATTACGCAAGGGTCTCCACATCCACGTACCGCTGCCATATTACAAATCAAGTCAATCTGTAATGTACAGTTATATAGTCAATGCTTCACTGCGCCGATCTACAACAACAACAACAACGACGACGGATTACCATGATATGGAAGATACACATGTGCCGCCGGAAAAATCTGTATCAAATTATTAAATTATCGGTGAAACCCAAACATACACATCCACCGACAGTTACACCAGACGATTCAAACCTGCTTTTATAACTATCACTGGCAGCGTCACCGTTGAATTGATTGAAGTTGTTGAGGCAATCCTCTCAATGTCAGATTGTCAGGAGCTATATGATATCCTATATCGATAGTCGTCTAGCATGTCGTCAAGCTAACCTAAGTGCATATGAGTATCCCCCAAGGGTGCAAGAATGAGAGTACAAACTCTTTTTTGAGTTGAAACTGGGGCTTATACTGAGTTTTAAAAGAACAACAAGCTTTGGTATCAAATTTATGGGTCAAACTAAAATTTGAGTTTTTCTGAAGCGCAATTAAGGGTAAAGGAAAACACTGGTAGCATGTAAAAAGCCATTTCAATGCAAAAAACATGATATTTTATCATAACTAGGTTATTTTGCATAATGTCAAAAAGTCGGTTCTAGCACGAAGCATATCTTTTCATACACTGGTTTATTTTAATAATGTTAAAAAGTCGGTTCTAGCACAAAGCATGATAGCTTATCAGTAGTGAAAGCGGGCCACTCGAGCGTCAATGGGAAACCCTGTCAAAAAGGTCGTAAACCACTATAGCGTCAAAATTTATAGCGGAGTTACTGTATAGGGATAATATGAATGGAACAAGTGAGGTGATGTCACGGAACAGGAGATTGATAACAATGTAACAAGTGGATGACCTGAATACTCGCTACTCTAGGGAGAGACAAATACAGTATATATATATATATATATATATATATATATATATATCACATACAATATACAGGTATATATTTATGAACATCAAACACATATATGGCAAAAGACTAAATATTTTTTTGAGGCATATGAGTGGCACTGAATAGGGTCTTTTGGATTTATGTTAACATCATACCGTTAACAAAGAGGGCATCGCATACGTCTTCTTTTCATCAAACTTCTTCTGACTTCTGGACCGTAGATGAGGACTATCTTTGTCTCTCTACGTATATTCTTTGTCAAGTGCTCGTATCGGTGATCCGATTGATTGTCCATGATGATGAGACATATAAATGGGTAAACTTGGTAATTCAGTTGCAGAGCGGGGTCTGTTTTCCAATCCGAAGAAAGCTACCACTGACTTCACATTCTCTGTATATGTGGGCTAGCGTCTGTGTGCAGTGCATCAAATCAACAGAGTTTTCAAACGTGACGGAGACTAAGAAGACGATCAATTAGGGTGCACCGGCCGTGGAGACGAGAAGTGATGGTATAGCAGTGGCTACTAAAGTCGACACTGTTATACTTTCAGACGAGACCGATTTTTAATTGGATTTGTTCAATTTTCTTTCTTCTTCGTTAGAATTTGTTTTGGTAGCAGCAATTTCGCCACATTCTCATTCCTTACCACGCGTGAAGGATTTTAAACAGAGACAGAAATAAGAATTGGAGAAATGTTTACAGCAGCAGAAAGAAGTAGAACAAGCTTTTCTCCTTTAACAGCAACAAGAAGAAGAAGAGGGATGGAAAAGCAAGCAACAAGAAGAAGAAGTAATAGAGAAGCAACAATGTCTAAGAAAGAAGGATGACAGTGAAAGTAAAAAAGTGACATTTTAGCAGAGTTAAAGAGTCTGAATAAAATGTATCGTACGTCTTTAATACGAACCAAGAGAAAAGGACCTTCCCGAGTAAACAGCCCAACTCTGTTACTACGCCTGAGATACCCACCATAGTAGTTAATACGAAATCATCATCGACAGAAACAAGTCCAGAAGTAGGTCTTGGCCGTGGCAAAGGCTTAAGGTAGTTAAAGAAGATTACGTCCCTCCCGTTTATAAGTTTGTTTTATAAGAAAACAAAAAGTGCCACTCACCTTTCTCGAAAAGAGATAGTATTCATTTGCCAAAATCAATTAAAAAACTCGATCTCTTTTTGCCCCGAACATGTACGTGTGTGTGTGTGTGTGTGTGCGCGCGCGCGCGCGCGTGTGTGTGTGTGTGTGTGTGTGTGAGAGAGAGAGAGAGAGAGAGAGAGAGAGAGTAGGTTCTTATTCTAAAACATCAAAACCAAGAAACACTTACGTTTTCTGTCTGTTATATTCTGGTACACATTGTACAATCCAATAAAACAACACAAAACTTTACAAAGTTCATACACTTCTTCTGTGTCTTTGTTCAAGCTCTGTTTTTTTTTAATAAAAAAATTCTTCACTTTCACAGGTATTTTCTCTACGTCTTCCTCACTTTCTCCTTCACTCCTTTTCTTTTTGTCTCTTTCTGAATGTGTCTGGGTTATTCCTTTTGGGAGGGTACCTCTTTTTCCTGTTCTGACCCCCTCTCTACCTGTAGCTCCTGTTATTAGGGCATTCTAAAGACTAATATTCTTTCGCTTGACAATGATAACAGTCCTTTCTTCTTACATATATAGTAAGTAATTTGAACTTTGTCTCGAAAGTATGGAGAGTAGTCCGTCAGCTTGTCTGTATGACACCTCACAAAGCTCCTGTCAGAAGTTTGATCTGTGTGGGATCTTCCATTATTCTCGTAGGTTTGAGAGTGAAATAAATACCGGAAGCGAAGATGCTGACCTTTTATGTAGGGATGACACTGGTCAGACATTAATATAGGGACCCATTGCGTGAAAATGTAGTCATTTTGACATTTTGCAGTCAAGATGAAACTATCACGGAAGAATGAAAAATAGCCTGGGACCTACCCAAACAACGATGAGAAGCAAGCGGGGCTATTGAAAGAAACCCCCTATGGCATTCCTGAAATACAAAAATTGCAAGGCGTCTGGGAACTTTATTACCTTTTGAACCACATTTCGTGCACTGCTTCTCGGAATCTTGTGATGTGTGCTAAAGATGAACTACCTCATCGCAAACCTCAAGACCATCTAGCTTGTGTCACCATGGACGACAGTTATCTTCCGTGACCCCACTGGGTTGCCGTCTACCTTCCCCGTGATGGTTGTGTGGATTATTTTCATCTGTATGGATTGACACCTTTGAAAGATGACAATATCGACTTTATGAGAAGAAATGCCCAGACCACACGATTCAATAATTTTAGAAGGCATATGGTGTGTGTACAATATTGTGTGTGTATTTTCAGCATCAACGCAGTCTTGAATATTCTTTAGAACAAACATGTAGTGACTTATTTTGATCATCACACTTCTAGAGTCGATGAAAAAGTAGATCGATGACTTTGTGACCATTATGGTTATCTGTTATCTTTAGCTAGGAAGCGTATCGTACATCGATGACCTAATGACGTCCACACCTGTAAATGTGACTTCACTTCACAACGTTGTCAAACTTGTGAAAAGCAATGAATTGTTTGAAAGAATATTTGTTTCTTTGAGGAAATTATTTTTAATCGTTAGTTATGGGTTGATAGTTGTATCAATAGAAATATTGTGTTTTGAAGGGGAAAAAAACAATTACTTGTCGTTTGTTTCCAACTTGTATCATTATATATGCTCTTTGACTTCTCTCTACAGGGCCCTAATTAGATCTAAACTAGACTATGGGTGCCAAATATATAACACAGCACCCAAACGTCAGTTACATATATTAGACCAAATACAGAGAAGAGCCTTCCTGATTGGTACTGGCGCACTACATTAAATAATGATAAATTGCAAACTGATTGGACCCAAAATCACAAAGGGAGAAAATTATACAATAACATCCAGGAAGTGAATAGAAATTCAAAAACCCAACTAGGTGCACAGTAATAAATAGAATAATCATAGGTAAAACCAAGGTGGCTGACAGCTTTAGGAAATATATAGGACCCTTCCCACATAACATAAATTGCTACAATTGTAATACCCCGAACCAAATACATATCCAGAAATAATACAAAAAGAAACATCAACTCCAAAATAACTTATAGAAACAACATATAATTCTTAAAGACAACAGACTATCAGGCCCCGCAGCACAAGGCACAAGCACAAGGCTGCACATTAAAACTAATAGTTAAGAAACAGGGCCCAAAATGAATGAATATAAAGTGGTAAAAAAACCAAGACCATCAGACACAGCGGCATAATGCTGCAACAAAGAGTATTATTAGAAATTAGGCAACCCAAAATCGAAGATTTTTAAGGTAGTCTCAAACCCAGAACCATAAGGACCGGCGGGACAATAACCGCAAAATAATAATTTAAGCTGTCATACTAAGTTGTATACTCTACTCAAGACTCTTAAATACAGCACAGAGTCTATCAAAATTGATAGGGAAAAGGTTTAGACCAGATATCCTGGAGTATGGAAGCACAACTGACAGACCAGGCAAAACCCTTAACGAGCCACCTCTCCTCCTCTGCCACCATCGGATACCACAATCAATACGTGCAGTGCACGCCATCACAACAGTGATATCGGCTAGGATCAAAGGGTGAGTGCGTGCTGGGTCAAATCCCATTCATCACGGCCCTCCATCCAGATCTATAGGAGCTTAATAATAACTTCGATCTGACGGCCAAATTAAATAGTGTTCATTGAACACATACAGGACTTGGGGAAAATGGCACATTTCCTTTCTCAAGGAGTAATTAAATAGCCAGCCATGCTGGCATAAACCAGTGCTACACGCTCCATGTGAGTGTACATCATTTTAAATCTAAATTTCATTTATTCTTGTCAGACCATTCATTGTTGACTCATTTTCCTATGAAGGTGTGTTCAGGACTATCCAAACTGAACGAAGATTACGTGCATTTTCACCTTGTCAGACAAAGACAGATACCGAAGCCTGAAGAGACAGATAATGTCAGAATGCCGAAAGCGGCTGAAAACATGACAGGGGAGGTTTTCGGAGTGGAAATCGCGAAAGAACAATAAGAGTTGACGAAGAAGTACATTCTTCAGAAGCAGAGAGATCAGCAGCAGTAGCAGCAACGACAGCTGCAACAGGAACCAGACATAGGATTTGTGCACTGCCGTATAGACACGAAAGAGTTATCCTTCTGCACATACATGTTATCTAAATACTGTTAAACATGGTCCTCCCAGCCAATCATGGGAAAAGGCAAAAATGATACCATTGCACACGAGTGACAGCTGTAAACAGGTTCACATTTTAAAACCGGTTTTTGAGCAAATACCATTCACCATTTAAAGCCGAACTTTAGCAGTTGTGGAGCTGAAATAAAGTGTTCTGACAACGGAATATATCTCCTTGCATGTAATATTGTAGCAGTGGGCTAAAATGTGGGGTTCATAGAACCCACTGTCTCTTTAGGGATGTAAAGATAAGTTATATATCTGTCCTTTTTCATTTGCATAATTTCATGAGATATGCGCACATACATAGTTAATTGTATCAACGATCGGAATATCGACGTCTTCTTCCTGACAGAAACAAAAAAAAAAAGAAAAAAATCAGATGGAGTAAACGATTGCAACAACAACAACAATAATAATAATAATAATAATAATAATAATAATAATAATAATAATAATTAGAGGCCGACCGAAATTCGGTTTCGGTTTCGGTTTCGGCGCCGAAAGTTGGCAAATGACCACTTTCGGCATAGTTTCGGTTTCGGCCGAAGCCAAAAAGTTAGGTTTCGGTTTGCTTTCGAAAACTGCCGAAACTGATATTGACTTTCGGTCATCAACCGAAGATCTATTTTAACTTTCAAAATGCAACGCTAGTGCTGCGTCTATTACTCTGCTTGTCGGCCGGTCATTCGGCGCTAGGCAATTTGACATTTACCGAAGTCCTCTTACTGCAGGCTCTGAATGATTACTTTTAGATTCGTTTTTAATTAGTGTAGTAATGCATCATGACCCAGGCCTATTTAATAAATCTAGTGTTCGGCAACTTCGGTTTATCTTTCGGTTTCGGTTTCGGTTTCGGCCGAAGGTGTAGTTAAACTTTCGGTTTCGGCTACGGTTTCGGCCGAAATTCAATTTGTAACTTTCGGTCTTGTTTCGTTTTCGGCCGAAACCAGAAATTTAGTTTCGGTCGGCCTATAATAATAATAATAATAATAATAATAATAATAATAATAATAATAATAATAATATATTAATGACGACTTTGCATAGCGCCTAATCTTTAGAAGTTCTAAGTGCTTTACAACATCTCTAATGATATTACTACAAAGAAAAAAAAACAAAACCCATGCAAACATAACAAAATGCTGAAAATATTTAAGGTAGGAAACATTATTAGGTCTTTAAGTTTGTTCTTGCAAGAGCACTCTTGAAAGGGACCACTGTGTCTTTGTGTAAAATGTCAGTGGGTTATTCGTTCCAGATTGCTGGGCCCTCGTGTGCAAAAGAACGTTGTCCATATGACTTCGTTTCCATAGTGGGAATAATGAGCATACGATTGTCAGAAGAAGAGCATAATTATCTTGCTGGTGTATACACGTGGGTGAGGCCGGATAATTATGCTGGACTGGAGTCCGTCAGTGAAACGTAGCACAGAGAACACATTGTATGTTTGATTCTGGATCGAATGGAAAACGAATGTAGGATACGGAGCAGTGGGGAGGTGTGCTCTGATCGTGGTACTCTAAAGATGATCCGAGCAGCTGTGTTTAGAACTTTTCGAAGGTTTCAAAGTATATATTTTAAGACGAACCAGACAGAATTGATTTATAATAGTCCAGTCTTGAAAGTACTAATGAACAAATAAGTGTTTTAGTGTTGTCAACTGAAAGATATTTATGAATGGAATTAATGCGTCGCATCTCAAGATATGCAGCGTTCCATATGTTCATGACATGTTGGTGCAATGTCAGACTACTGTCTAGAGTAAAACTGTCTTCGTACAAAACTGTGTGAATTTAATGTTGGTGTTGCTGATATTTATTATTTGAGGTAAGTGATGTGAATGAGAAAGCCTTTGTGTTGTGATCAGAATGGCGGCAGTTTTATCATCATTCATCTACAACTTGTTACATATCATCCATGATTTCACATCATAAATGCATCTCTAAACCGCTCCGGTGGCCTAGTGGTTAGAGCGTCCGCCGCGGAAGTGGGAGGTCGTGGGTTCGATTCCCGGCCGGGTCATACCAAAGACTTACATAAATGGCAATAACAGCTGCCTCGCTTGACGCTCAGCATTAAGAGGTTAGTGTTAGGACGGGTCGGCCTGGTGTCAGGATAATGTGACTGGGTGGGACATCATGCTAAATGTCTGCGGCATGATGCCTCAGTGCTAGACATCACTATAAACTGCCTCACTGCAGACATCTTAGCGATATGAATGAAAAATTGTTAAAGCTACGTTATAAATCCTAATCAAACAAACAAACAAAAGCACATCTCTACTCCTTGGATGGTAGCGTCAACTTCAGTTGGGTGGGTAGACAAGTATGTTTGGGTGTCATCAGTGTACAATTGGTGAGACACTGGGTGATGATCTATGACACTTTTGATATCGTCTGAGTGAACAGAATGAAGATAACAGGTCTAAGAATAGAGCTAGGCTGGAGTGTATTCCATTTGTAGATACAAGTTGTGTCCTGTTGACTAAGTTGGACTTGAACCACAGTAAGGCTTTATTGTAAATGTCAAATACATGTCGGAATATTATGGGTTCAAAGCAGGGGAATAAAACAAGCCAGGACCAATATAATTTCAGGTTCATGACAAATAGATGTATTTCTTTCTTAGAAGTTCAAGGAAGCTTTACCAGCCAACAATAAACCATCTGGTATAATGACAATATTGGATTAGCCAACAACGGTGTCATGTCGTTGTTCAGTAGTGCACATTATCTCATCGGCGGAAAAGAAAAGCAATTCTCGTCGAAGACGACGTTGCTACAACAGTTGTGGGACTCGTCCGTTGCTGTGACCATCACGCAAGTTGATCTTTCCCGTCTATGATGTTTGTCAAAGATACAAGCAAACGTCCTGATCATATGAATTATACATTTGTCGGCAGTAATGCAAGCAAGGACAACTCTGCATGGCGTCAAGCCCAACTGGACTCGTACGAGAGAGTTTACCTGCAAGAGTGAACCAAAAGAATGTGCTATTTATACCTAATTTATATTGTTTCTTATTTTTTTATTTCATAAATGCTATAATATTGTAACATTTTTTGTTGGACTTAACCTTGCCGAAAATCACTACTTGACCTGAAGTATTGATTATTTTTTAAATTCTGTAATCAACTAATATATAGCTAAAAGATATTTATTTGGGTCTGAGTCTAGATTATTGGGATTCACCTGGTGTTCCTGACTCATTCCATGTTAATATTAGTAACATACATTCTAATTATAAGTGACCTTTTATCTTGTAAACATTTAGACCCTTCCAGATTGGCAATATAAAAACAAACGTCAGAGAATATTAAAGTTGAGACTGGTGTTGCATGAATAAAATAATGACATTATGCACGTCAAGAGAAAAGAAAATGTAATAGTGGATGCACTTTCGTGTTTATAGTAATTATAACTTGAGGTCAACTAAATTACTATCCAATTTTGTTAATGGAACAATTATTAATTCCTGCATTCAGCTCTCGCAGAATCAATTGAGTTATGGTTGTGTCCAATAATTAATTCAGGATGGAATTTGTTTCTTCAAATTATTTAATTCGAGTGAATGTGCTCTGGAAATACAGGGTGCTCATAGAAATAAGAATCTTGGACAGAGACATTCATATGGAATTAGTGTGAATTCAAACAAAGGCATTTTAATGCTGTGATAAAATAAAATGTTGGCATAACACCATGGTAAGGCCACATAGACAAAACAACACTTTTATATGTAGTATTTAATTTAGATTTCATCGAAAGTTTATTCAGAAGGTTAAATATTAGAACTTGTGTCTGTAATTCTAAGATTATTTTGGGATTTCTTTTGCAATACCGTAATTTCGTTTCTTATTTTCACGATGCATTCTAGGGAAACATATTGGTTAAATTTTACAATTTTTGTTTCTCAATCTTTTACAACTTATTTTGGGATCATATAGTCGTAACACCTGTTTTAGTTTGTTTTAGAGATTTCCATTAAGGTTAAAGTCATAGTTGTAATTGAACCTATTACGTTTAAAATATAAACCTGTTGTGTAGAGCCAAGGACATCTCTGACATGTCTCAGCTTTAATGAGAAAACAAATCGTAGTTTATTTTTGAAACTTTTTCCCAGGAACGTCTTCCATGATAACCCCACTAAAGTTGATTACACCAACGCATGGGAAAGAGTTTGAAGCAAGTAAACGTTAACATCGTTCGACAACTCTTCAGCTGGCAACTGTGGGGGCGCATCGACCAAACAGGATGGTCGAATAGTTCTATTCATCGCAGCAATTCAAGCGAGTAATGCCATACTGGGTGTTTGAGATTTTGTCTTTTTGGGTCCTACTCAAAAGCCACGTGCTCTACCGCCAATGATTTGACAAGCAAGCGATAAACAATACAACCAGTGGATGATTAGCATTACTGATACATGAAAGTGATAGTGTTCTGCTCGATTTCATTGTTTGTCAATCAGCAACCGCATGGATTCTTATTTGTACTCGGGTTGTCGGTAATTTTCAATTTTCGCTAACAGTGTCTCGAATTCGGAAATTCTAATTACTTTATCCTCGATAGCCATGGAATACAGAATGCTAATTTTATTGAGGCTGCTTTGTGTCGGTGCTAGCAGCTCTGAATAGCGAATGTAATAGTAGTGAAATTAATTTGCTAGCACCATCAGAGACAATGGTTGCTACTGATATAACCCACACAATAATTCCAATTGGTGCACCAACAAAGGCAGCTGTGGTTGTGATTAAAGCAACGACAATACCAATAGCCCCTGCTGCGGCAAGAGCACAAAAAGCATATACCAGGAAAAATGCGCATTCATGTTTTACACTCAGTGCGGTTCTCCTTATGATATTTGCTATTCCGCTCGAATTATATTTTTACGACGGTAAATTTGTGGGTAATTTATAGTTCCTGATTTTACCATTTTCAGTAACTTTTAACAAGTTACACTCACGATAAAGTTGCCTTTGAGCTTGACAATAATATCTTGAAAGTCTACATTAGACTTTTGAGTTTACCATTATAAGTTTACTATTTTAAGTTTACCATTATAAGTTTACCGTTTTAAGTTTACCATTTTAGATTTACCATTATAAGTTTACCGTTCTAAGTTTACCATTATAAGTTCACCGTTTTAAGTTTACCATCATAAGTTTACCGTTTTAAGTTTACCATTATAAGTTTACCATTATAAGTTTACCGTTTTAAGTTTACCAATTTAGATTTACCATTATAAGTTTACCGTTCTAAGTTTACCATTATAAGTTTACCGTTTTAAGTTTACCATTATAAGTTTACCATTTTAAGTTTACCGTTTAAAGTTTACCAATTTAGATTTACCATTATAAGTTTACCGTTTTAAGTTTGCTATTATAAATTTACCATTATACGTTTACCAATTTAGATTTACCATTATAAGTTTACCAATTTAGAGTTACCATTATAAGTTTACCGTTTTAAGTTTACCATTATAAGTTTACCGTTTTAAGCTTACCATTATAAGTTTACCATTATAAGTTTACCAATTTCGATTTACCATTATATAGTTTATCGTTTTAAGTTTGCCATTTTGAGTTTACCATTATAAGTTTACCATTTTGGGTTTACTTTTTAAAGTTTACCATTATAAGTTTGCCATTTTAAGTTTACGTTATAAGTTCACCATCTTGATCCTCAAAAATAAAAAAAAGTTTCACCTGGATTAACATCAGCAACAACCTTGCAGGTAAGCGTAGACAAATCTGCTTTGGTGGTAGGTTTATTCTGATCCACAGCTGCGCCGTGTCGTCGGACTGAGTGACACTAGTAAATGCTAATATACATTTCGTATATTATTCATCGTATTTTAATGTGAAATCAATGAGTGTTTGAAGTGCTGTTAAAACGCTCAAATGCACATATTGATCCACCCAACCGAGTTTGTACTGATACAAATGAATAAATCATTGGTTGTCGTCCACCTATGGCGCTAATGAACTCTTAAATAATAAAAATACTGGTTAGTGTGAGAATTTAAACATACAAGGTAGAAACATGTCCTGGCCAGTTTTTCATCTACTAGACAACGTTATAAATGAGTGATTGCCGTTGATAAAAATAAAAGTATAACAACAAAAACAAACATTTGACCTCAATATATAATCATTTGAGGGCTATCGGCAATGCAAAATTCTGTTCCGGTGGGTGGAGGAAAGTAGTCTGAGTGTGACGAAATACTGGTAAAAGTAATGTTCCCTTTCTTTCAGTTAATTATCAAACAACAGTTTAGCAGTGAGTATTTGAAAGAAAAAAAATATTTAAAAACCCATCCCATCCTTTCATGATCCACTGACTGTGATGCAGTGTACAGTATTATGGAGTCTGTATGTGGTTAAAATGAAATGCACCTGATACTTATGAATAATCCAAATATTGGGAAGTAGAAGTGGATTTTGAGGAAAACTTGGAGATATTGAACATTGATTCTTTTTCTGCACATCATACATGCAAATAAGATAGATTCTAATCAGTCCTTGACAACCGTGACCGTAGTTCCTAAGATGTACATGCCGTGAAAAATGTTATGAACAGAAAAAAAAGTTTTTGCAAGCAAAAGATCTATTTATAGTATATATTTCAGGAATGTTTTGCTATTCTCTTTGCGTGTTGATGTTTCTTCATTCAACATCGTCAATACATAGCAATAGTAATAATTTAATCATCATCATCATTGGCGACTTAGTCTCGAGAGACTATGCAGATAGCGCCCTTGGGGTGTTGTCTGTCTCTGGGGTGTTGGCATCGTCTGTTGTGGCTGTGCAGACCTATGCGCGAGTGACAATCTCTCTTGCAGTTGGTGCAGACATACTGGGAAGCCAGAGTTACTGTGGTTGCTGCCACGTGGTTCTTTCTTACACGTTTCTCTGCCGCCAACTGGCCTCTCCTCGTATCAGTGACTGATATGCCCTTACTTACTGTCAGTCTCGGTTCTCGGCCAGCACTTCCCAGCCATCAGGTGAGATGTTGCATGCCTTCATGTCACCTCTTGCACACATCCTTGAAATGGAGTGAGGGGCGGCCGATTCTTCTCGTGCCAGTAGCCAACTGTCCATATAGGATGTCCTTCGGCAGCCTCCCATCCTCCATCCGCCAGACGTGTCCCAGCCATCGAAAGCGACGTTTGCTCAGCAGGGAGAATATGCTGAGGGTATCTGCACGCTGCAGTATCTCGCGGTGTTTTAAGGATGCATTTAAGGAGCCATATATGGAAGAAGTTGCCACATGTCAGCGCGTTGTTTTCCCACTCCCTCTTCGTTAGTCGTGATATGATGGTGTTTGCCTTTCCAAACCTTCCGTCCATCTCCTTATCAAGCGAGAAAATGTTGCTTATAGTTGACCCAAAGTAGGTAAAGTTGTTGACTGCTTCCAAGGTGACACCATCGATTTTGATGGAAGGGGCAATGGTGGTATCTTGCAAGCTGACCTTTGTCTTTTGTAGGCTAATGGTGAGCCCAAACTGCATGCAGGCATCAGCAAAACGGTCTCCCAGTCTCTGGAGGGCTTCTTCGGTGTGGGTCACAAAAGCCGCGTCATCTGCAAAAAGCATCTCCCTGATGGGCACAGTCCTCACTTTTGTCTTCGAACGCAGTCGTGCCAGGTTGAACAGCCTCATATCGGACCTGGTGTGTAGATATAAGCCATCAATGGACGAGTCAAAGGCGTAGGAAAGAAGCAAGGAGAATAAGATATTGAATATGGTTGGTGCCAGCACACAGCTCTGCGTCACATCGCTGTTAGCTGGTAAGGAGGTTGAGGAAGATCCATCCTACAGGACTGTTCCCTTCATATCTGCATGGAAAGAGATTATCATGCTGCGGAGTTTTGGGGGGCAACCGATCTTACTGAGAAGTTCAAAAAAGGCCCTTTGTGCTGACTAAGTTAAAGTCCTTGGTGAGGTCGATGAACATCATATAGCGTGGTTGACCTTGCTCTCTGCTCTTCTTTTGGAGTTGTCGTAGGGAGATGATCATGTCTGTTGTCGACCTGCCTGCTCTGAAGCCGTACTGGGATTCTGGGTACACACGGTCCGCCAGCAACTGCAGCCTGTTAAGTATGATGTGGGCATAAATTTACCAACGATGCTCAGAAGCGAGATCACTGCGTTCGCCCTTGTTTTCCTAAGGGCCACAATTGTGGCATCACGCATGTCTTGGGGTACTGCTCCTTTATCCTAGCAGAGGCGAAGTAGCTCTTGCAGTGGTTGAAGCAGTGTTGATTTCCCACGTTTGATAACTTCGGGCGGGATGCTGTCAATACCTGGTGCTTTGTCATTTGGGAGGGAGTCAATTGCTTTCCTGAGTTTTTCTCAGTTTGGCACTTTGTCGAACTCCTCCATGGTGGGCAGATTCTTTATGCTGCTAAGGGCTGCATCTGTGACTGACGTTTCTCGGGAGTATAGCTCTGAGTAGTGCTCCACCCATTCGGCTATCTGTTGCCCATGGTCTGTGGTCTTCTCTCCCATCAGAGATTTCAGGGGAGCTACCCATTCCACTGTAGGGCCTAGAGCCTTCTTGATGCCACTGTAATACCTTGGATGTTTCCGGACTCTGCACTGCGCTGGATTCCTTCACAAATTTGTTGCCAGTACTCGTTCGCGCACTGCCTAGCGATGCGTTGGGTGCTGCTTCGGGCACTTTTAAGAGCAGCAAGCGTCCGTTCATTAGGGCTTCTCCTAGATTAGTGGTTTCATCCTTGATAGGTGTGCGTTGAACCAGTCCTGACTGGGTCGTTCCTTTTTGCCAAATGTAGACATGGCTGCTCTGTAGATGACACCCTTCATGGCGTTCCGCTTGGCTGTGGATTTGTGCTTTGGCAGTTCCTGGAAATCCTTGTCCAGGGCGGACACATACTCCTGCACCTTGGGGGGGGGGGGACCGACATCTGTGCAGTGTTTATGCGTGGGCGTCTTTTTGGTTTTGAGCGGTGTAGTGTGTGTGGCTGTAGTCGCACCCTGCTGCTCACGAGGGCATGGTCGGAGTCTCAGTCTGCACTGTGGTAAATTCTGGTGAGGGCGCTGTTAAGGGCAGAGCGCCTGGTGATGACTAAGTCGAGTTGGTGCCAGCGATGGGACCTGGGATGTTTCCATGACACTTGGTGTTGTGGCTTACACTTGAAAAAGGTGTTTGTGATGCACAGGCCATGGTACGTGCTCAGCTCCAGCAGTCTCTAACCGTTTTCGTTGGTCTTTCCAGTACCATGATATCCGAGGCAGGTAGGCCATGGCTTGTGATCCTCACCTACTCTGGCATTTAAATCGCCGAGGAGGAATAGTGGTTCGTGTTTGGGGCATCCTTTGAACTGTTCGTCCCGCTGCCCATAGAACTGATTCTTTGTGTCTACTGAAGACGTGAGAGTGGGGGTGTAGACACTGATGATGTTAACAGGACCTGCAGCAGTGGTGAGGCGAATGGACAAGAGGCGTTCAGTGTTCCCTGTGGGAGGTTCAACCAAGACCAGAAGATAGTTTTTGATGGCGACGCCCACTCCATGCTGACGGGGCTCCTCAGACTCTCTACACTTCCAGAAGAAGGTGTAGTTTTTCTCTATGAGGGAGCCACTAGAGGCGTGCCTGGTTTCCTGGAGAGCTGCTATGCTGATATTTAGCTTGGTGAGTTATCTATCGATGATGGCCGTTTTCCTGGTGTCGTCCACTTCTCTGAGGTCATCGGAACTTCCTCACTCAGTAGCGAGACTGGAGTGACCTCTCCAGATCTCAAGCCTGGGTGTGGAATATGGATATCCTGGGCTGCCCAGATGTCAGGATCCTCCTCTCGTCCTTGCTCGTCCTTGCTGGTGGGATCCAAAGCAATGCTGAGCATGACATTTGGCACCAGTTTGAATGCAGGAGCTGTCAGAAGGAATTCGTAGGCGACACGCAGCAGACTTGGGGTCTCAACTCCAGATTTTCTGTTTGAGTTTACTCCCGTAGCCTTTCCTTCTCCCGAAGATATCCACAAGGCAGTGGATCCATCATCCATTGGATTGGACTTGGTGTGTTTTGAATCATAGTTTCCTTCTTGACAAATTGCCTTGACAAAGCTAACATCTGCCCGGGTTTAGGGTCAGAGTTTCCTTTCTCTTGGACTGGCTGCCTGCCAAGACTAATGATCCCAGTCTGCCCACCAAGTTATTCTGCCGAGCACTCGGTCGCACCACACAGCAGGCTCTGTGTAAACAAAGGACCCCCGCGTGAAGGTGCTGCTGTGGACACAATTGTGTAGGAGAGGCCATATGCAAGTAACCTCCTGTTTAATAATATTAATACACTAATGCTTACTAGCGGGGTGTGGGGGTGTGGAGGGGTGATGAGGGCTGTCTGGGCGATTACATAGGCGCCGGAGGTCTTGAGGCGCCAAAACAGCTGATATAAATTGAATTGCAGACAATTTGATGGAGAGACCATCGTCGTCGCCCAGGTTCCGTTTACCCTTAGTACTTCATTGTTAATACATGTAGATTGCTTGCAATTTTCCAGGTACATGAGTCACAGTTCTATTCAAGATGTTTGGAAAATGAGGAAACCAAAAGCAAAAACTCGCCCTGATTTTATCAGACGGCTGTCTGGGCTATGACGTTAGTATTATCCTTAACAAGCGTGGTGGCTATCGAGATCATGACATCAGTATTATCTTGAACGTGTGTGGCGGCTATGTTAGTTATGACGTTAGTATTACCCTGAGCTTGATGGCCTGCTATCCGGTTATGACTTTGGCACAACTCAGAGTGTGTTCCCAACTCGGTCTTTATATGTTATATGTCAAGGGTCATTACTGTCACTTCATCCTTCTCCCTTTCCTCAAATATTACAGAAGGTACATTCCGTGGTTTTTAAATTAAAAACCATTCTTTTTTCAACAGTACACACACACACACACACACACACACACACACACACGCGCGCGCGCCTATACTTGTGAACCATCCGACTAGGGACCGGGTTGTGGACACATCCTTAAATAATCATTGAAACAACACATACAAGCTAAATAAGGTGAAAATATCCTCTATTGGTGCTGTTTTTACCAACTTATTTTTTATACACAGTTACTAAATGTATTATTGATTGTCAACGTCGCGACATTGTGGACACGAAATTGTAGTTATAGACACGGTGTTCATAATGCTGTGTGTGTGTTTCTTATTAATGTGAAACCAGTTGTGAACCATGTGTCAACAAGTCTGATGAAAATAGGTCTATTATAATATTATTTTAATAAATGACCATTCATGTCACTGACTTAGCGCTATCTTTCGAGGAGAAAATATCTTAGGAAAAAGTTAGCTTTGCGACGAAGCTATAATTCTGTTATGAACCGATTACTTTTATCACAATTACAGGTAATGTCTTTACGAAGAATAGCACAAAATATGACATGAATGGTAAAGGTTGAGATAGAAGGAGCAAGCGAGTCGAAAAGAAGAAAAAAAAATTGTATGTGATGAAATTAAGCGTTATTCGTGTTGAAATAAGCAATTTCGTAGTGATTTATGAACGTATTGTTACACGCACAGCGGTCTCACTTGACCGAGCGGTTTCAAACCCTAGTGTGAATCCCGCTGGAAGTCATATATTTTCCCCAAACTTCCAAAGACTTCCGTACAATTTGAGTTGTAAATTGGAAAGCCAGACGTGTCTGCTTTAATATACTAAATTTTACTCTAATCAAGTCAAGACCACAGATAAAACAACTTGCCAAAAGTCCATCAACCACACATTTGCCTGGTTTTTCTTCATAATCAGCATATTTCCATACCGCTACCCGGTTATGCCATGTATCCCCTTTTTCACTGGGAACTATTTCACTACACCACCTTAGGCTAGTCAATACTTGATTTTTACCGGCGCATTACTCCAATATAAATGCATATATTTTCCACTATGGACACATAAACGGTATCTACCAAGTCACTACTTACTGATTCCAATGAGTAATTTACAGGTTTCCTACCGTAAATACTGCCACCTCAACCACAACACTATTATACGTCACTAGATTTTAATATGGACTATGTTATAAAGGGACAGTCATTCGGATTGGACCTGAATTCACAACTAGCGAACCATGGCATCGTTCAAACTCACTAAACTCGATTCCGTGACGCTTGTTCCTCGTAATTGACTAATTATTTCGGGCTAGGAATTTTTTCATGGCACCGAATCGCATTAATCACACAAATCTAAGATTTGCTTAAAACGGGGTGCTATCAAATGCGTATACTCCATATTTATTACATTATATATATATATATATATATATATATATATATATATATATATATATATATATATATATATATATATATATATATATATATATAGTCAAACTATGCAATAAGTATAAATATATTGTCTAGTGATTAATTTACAAGTATAGAGATTGTTGCAATTTTAATAGTCTGAGAGAGAGAGAGAGAGAGAGAGAGAGAGAGAGAGAGAGAGAGAGAGAGAGAGAGAGAGAGAGAGAGAGAGAGAGTTGTTTATGGTCAGTGGTACTGTTACTAAAGTAATACAGTATGTACGCAATACGTTGTATACCTTTTTCAGTAAAAGGAAACTCATACACACTGGGTCTAGTCTAATATTGCTTAAATATAATATTTTATTGTTATAATGTTGCATTGTATCTACCGAATCATTTCGTGTGTACTTCTTGTGTACACTGCAATCATGTTGAGTTCGTTTTTCCATTCTATGAAATGATTCAGTGGACAGGGGGAAATCATAGTAAGTAAAAATAAGAGTTTGCAAGTATTTTCAAATTATACTGAGATTAAACATTTATTAAAATGACGACAGTAGATATTGCGAGAATACCCAATAAGAAGTGAATGGCGATGACATGCGCAAACCGCAATGTGTGTATGTGAGGTGGGTTCACACAAACTGGATGCTGCGCGGGAGCGGGCCAAGATACACACTCATGGCGGGATATGGTTCACAACGTTGGTCTGCTCTTTTGGTTTTAAAACCATGTACGTGAATCAAAATGATAATTTACAGGTGTGTACCTTGTGGACACCAACATGTAGTGTCCACAATGTAAACTGTGTCCACAACGAAGGTCTATACTTTGGATTAGTGTCCACAACGTAGTAAATCCGAGTGAACACACACACACACACACACACACACACACACACACACACACAGCTTCGTTGCGACACTTTGAGTAAGCTTATTTGATAAGGCTGTTCCCAAAAATGACCATGTTGAATCTTTCAGTTTTATAATCACGTGTACAGCCTGTGGTGATAGTAAACATTTATATTCTTTCGTATCTTATGTCAAGAAGACTTTATTAAAAACCTTTGGGTCTCGAGAATAACCATTCTTTTCTTTTGAACGTCCCATGATAAATCTTATTTGGACTCGTGTAGATATAGTACTCGCATTTTCCGTCACAAACAGTGACAACTACACTATTTACTTTTTATTAGTCATTTTCTGAAAAGAACAAGTCAACCCAATTCAAGTTTTGTTTCACTGTAAGACAATTTTAAGCCTCCAATAATTTCTTCTCTTGAAAACTGATGCGAAACAGATGTTTGATTTGCGCTGTATTAAGCACTTGAGTCACGAGAGATTGCATCACTTCCCGCGGCCTAAGTACTTAAAACAGAATTCATTAGTTCCTTAGTTAGTTGTATGGTCCTGGAGATGGCGTATGGTCTCTTCCAATATAAGTGGTCATCTTTTGTAATCAAGAAAACATATCAGCCTGTAATGTGCAGATAGAACAAGGTTTAATTTGAATGTTATATGATTTAAAAGAATTCATGATGGACTTGAGCCAAACGATAAATGCTTTAGTTATATTATAATTTCTTTTTTAAAATGTTACCTAATCAGAGTACCATTGGAGAACTACTACTACCTCGCAAATTCATCACTCCCATATAAAACAGTTTGGTAAAAATAGCTACGTTAGCTGATAGTATGAGAGAGTGATCTCTCCTTGATATAGGGATTGGCATCAAGATCCATGAATATCACAGTTACTACTTGAGTAGAAGGCGCGCTCCCTGTCGGAATTTAATTACGGGGAGGCTGGAAGGAATCTGCGAGGTAGTATATAGTAGTTCTCTTAAGGTATCATGATTAAGTATGTATTCTTAAAGAAACAAAGTTTACTAAAATAAATTAGTTTCTCTGATGCATTTAGCTTTAACACCAATTGCTTGATCAAGTTAACACTGATATTGATATACCCACCATGCCTGGTAATTCTGCACAACGATACGTCATTTCTGTAAACACTGGACTTTATATCAAGAAAGAGCGATTGTAATTTAAGAGAATCTATATTGATAAAGTTTAAAAGAATTTCCCACATTTCGGTTCGAAATACATGTGAAAATGTGATTTGTAAATGTCAACATGAAGACCCACTCCAATGACCCTCTTGAAGCTGTAACCCAGAAATCATATTTACTATGTATCTTTCATAATCTTATTTACTATGTATCTTTCAGACTCTTATTTACTATGTATCTTTCAGAATCATATTTACTATGTAACTTTCAGAATCATATTTACTATGTATCTTTCAGACTATTATTTACTATGTATCTTTCAGACTCATATTTACTATGTATCTTTCATAATCATATTTACTATGTATCTTTCAGACTCATATTTACTATGTATCTTTCAGACTCATATTTACTATGTAACTTTCAGAATCATATTTACTATGTATCTTTCAGAATCATATTTACTTGTATCTTTCAGAATCATATTTACTATGTATCTTTCAGAATCATAAAAATAAGTGCATACTATAAAGGATTTAAATGTTTACCTTAAAAGAATTCTGCATCTTAATCCAAGCTTCCAGTTTGCAAGAGGTTCTCCCTCACGTACACAAATATCGTCTGCTACCCAACGTGTCATCTTGCCACTAGAACGTGATTCTCAAAAAATTCCGCGGCAGGTAGTCTGTTTTTAAATTCGTTAGTAATTTTCCCCAAAAAACAAGACGTTGTAAACACCCTACATTCTATTCATTTTTTTCTCTTCTACATAATATATTTTATTATTATTAAATGTTGAACTTTACTAACTTATTTTTACAGAATAGGGTTAGATTGCTTAAATGCCATCTCTTGCCATGAAATGCCATTACTACATTGAATTTTGTAAAACTAGCTATTAACCGAATCTATTTACTCGAGTGAACTACTGACAGAAGCAGTCCAAAGTAATAGTTTTCATTTCTATAGCCAGATAGATAAATATTACATCTTTTCAAATCTGTGCGCGGAATTGGCTGTCATATCGCGAGTCGTGAAAACGGGGTTGGGGTGGGTGTGGTGTGGTGTGTGCAATATTAATGCCAGTATGAATAGAATATTTTGGTGATAATTGCCTCTTTTCAAATAATAAGCAGTGCAGTATTTTATGTTCGTCGATCTATCGAATTAGGTATGCATTGTATAACCGGATTTATAGAAAGATAATATTCAGTCAGCATGCATTGTATATCAAGATGTAAAGCTTATTCAATCAGCATTCACAGAATTATTAGGGCAGACGTTTTGAGTGAAAACAATAAGACTGTAATTTTCTCTAAATTGCATTTTTGTATTTAAAGTAAGTTTTCATTAAATTATATTGAATTTAATTTTCTATTAAATATATTGAGATTATTGTCATTTATTTCTGTGTTACAACTATATGATATTTTAATAAAAAATGCACCATTATGAAGAAGTGCAGAACCCCCTTGTACTATACGTTTCTCTTATATCTAAAAGTCAGCAAAACCTACACTCGGTAAGTACTGAACAAACAGAATCATAAAATGTTCCTTGATTGAGTAAGCTACGAGATTCATGTATTTCTTGAAACGAACAGGCTGATGCAGCAGGATTGTCTGGCTGATAACGTACTCAGACACGGACGGTTCAATAGAGAACAGACAGGAGACTCGTTCTGATTCGAATTGAACGAATGCTAGCATCTTGACGAATATCCATATTTGGCCGTGATATAAAGTTCAAAATTGAGAATAAGAGCCTACAGTATGCCCGTACCTCCACTTGCAATATTCCCAAAGATTTAGCCGTATATACACCTTTGAGTATGAGTGACATACTTTGTTAAAGAAACATAAAGGGAGAGAAAGACAGGCTGGCCCTCTCTTTAGTAGCAGGCTAGCTGTGAGCAATGTCTCTCTCTCTCTCTCTCTCTCTCTCTCTCTCTCTCTCTCTCTCTCTCTCTAACACCATGGACAAAGACACTTTTTAACTTATAAGTAGTAATTCCTTCTCATAGCAAGAAATGAGAAGAAGGTTATAAGAAAACATTTATCATGACATAATAGCTAGAGTTATAGAAAGCTACTATTCAAACAGCATGCAAAGTATAACTAGGTATAGCTAGAGCTACATAAAGCTACTATTCAAACAGCATGCATAGTATAGTTAAGTAAAGCTAGAGCTACAGAAAGCTACTATTTAAACAGCATGCATAGTATAGCTACGTTGAGCTAGAGCTACATGAAGCTACTATTCAAACAGCATGCATAGTATAGCCACGTTGAGCTAGAGCTACATGAAGCTACTATTCAAACAGCATGCATAGTATAGCTACGTATTGCTAGAGCTACATAAAGCTACTATTCAAACAGCATGCATAGTATAGTTAAGTAAAGCTAGAGCTACAGAAAGCTACTATTTAAACAGCATGCAAAGTATAACTAGGTATAGCTAGAGCTAAATAAAGCTACTATTCAAACAGCATGCATAGTATAGCTACGTAATGCTAGAGCTACATAAAGCTACTATTCAAACAGCTTGCATAGTATAGCTACGTTGAGCTAGAGCTACATGAAGCTACTATTCAAACAGCATGCATAGTATAGCTACGTATTGCTAGAGCTACATAAAGCTACTATTCAAACAGCATGCATAGTATAGCTACGTAGAGCTAGAGCTACATAAAGATGCTGTTCAATCAATATTCATATTATATATACATTTATAGACAGATAATCAATCAGCATTCATATTATATATACATATATAGAAAGATAACCAATCAGCATTCATAGTATAGATACATTCATAGAAAGATAATAGTCAATCAGCATTCATAGTAAGGCGAGATTGATAGAAAGATAATAATCAATCAGCATTCATAGTGTCAATCAGCACGCATATTATATATACATATATAGAAAGATAATCAATCAGCATTCATAGTATATATACATTTATAGAAAGATAATAATCAATCAGCATTCATAGTATATATACATTTATAGAAAGATAATAATCAATCAGCATTCATAGTATAGCTAGATTTATAGAAAGATAATCAATCAGCATTTATAGTACAAATAAACTTGTAGAAAGATAATAATCAATCATCATTCATAGTATAGCTAGATTTATAGAAAGATAATAATTAATCAGCATTCATAGTATAGCTAGATTTATAGAAAGATAATAATCAATCAGCATTCATAGTACAAATAAACTTGTAGAAAGGTAATAATCAATCAGCATTCATAGTATATATACATTTATAGAAAGATAATAATCAATTAGTATTCATAGTACAAATAAACTTGTAGAAAGGTAATAATCAATAAGCGTTCATAGTATAGCAAGATTTATAGAAAGATAATCAACAAGCATTCATAGTATAGCTAGATTTATAGAAGATAATAATCAATCAGCATTCATATTATAGCTAGATTTATAGAAAGATAATAATTAATCAGCATTCATAGTACAAATAAACTTGTAGAAAGATAATTATCAATCAGCATTCATAGTATAGCTAGATTTATAGAAAGATAATAATTAATCAGCATTCATAGTATAGCTAGATTTATAGAAAGATAATAATCAATCAGCATTCATAGTATATATACATTTATAGAAAGATAATAATCAATCAGTATTCATAGTACAAATAAACTTGTAGAAAGGTAATAATCAATCAGCATTCATAGTATATATACATTTATAGAAAGATAATAATCAATCAGCATTCATAGTACAAATAAACTTGTAGAAAGATAATAATCAATAAGCGTTCATAGTATAGCTAGATTTATAGAAAGATAATAATCAATAAACATTCATAGTATATATACATTTATAGAAAGATAATAATCAATAAACATTCATAGTATATATACATTTATAGAAAGATAATAATCAATCAGCATTCATAGTATATATACATTTATAGAAAGATAATAATCAATCAGCATTCATAGTATATATACATTTATAGAAAGATAATAATCAATCAGTATTCATAGTACAAATAAACTTGTAGAAAGATAATAATCAATCAGAGTTCATAGTATAGCTAGATTTATAGAAAGATAATCAATAAGCATTCATAGTAAAAATAAACTTATAGAAAGGTAATAATCAATCAGCATTCATAGTATACATACATTTATAGAAAGATAATAATCAATCAGCATTCATAGTACAAATAAACTTGTAGAAAGATAATAATCAATAAGCGTTCATAGTATAGCTAGATTTATAGAAAGATAATCAATAAGCATTCATAGTATAGCTAGATTTATAGAAAGATAATAATCAATCAGCATTCATAGTATAGCTAGATTTATAGAAAGATAATAATTAATCAGCATTCATAGTATAGCTAGATTTATAGAAAGATAATAATCAATAAACATTCATAGTATATATACAGTTATAGAAAGATAATAATCAACCAGCATTCATAGTATATATACATTTATAGAAAGATAATAATCAATCAGCATTCATAGTATATATACATTTATAGAAAGATAATAATCAATCAGTATTCATAGTACAAATAAACTTGTAGAAAGATAATAATCAATAAGCGTTCATAGTATAGCTAGATTTATAGAAAGATAATCAATAAGCATTCATAGTAAAAAAAAACTTGTAGAAAGGTAATAATCAATCAGCATTCATAGTATATATACATTCATAGAAAGATAATAATCAATCAGCATTCATAGTACAAATAAACTTGTAGAAAGATAATTATCAATCAGCATTCATAGTATAGCTAGATTTATAGAAAGATAATAATCAATCAGTATTCATAGTATAGCTAGATTTATAGAAAGATAATAATCAATCAGTATTCATAGTATAGCTAGATTTATAGAAAGATAATAATCAATCAGTATTCATAGTATAGCTAGATTTATAGAAAGATAATCAATCAGCATTCATAGTATAGCTAGATTTATAAAAAGATAATAATCAATCAGTATTCATAGTACAAATAAACTTGTAGAAAGATAATAATCAATCAGCATTCATAGTATAGCTCGATTTATAAAAAGATAATAATCAATCAGCATTCATAGTATAGCTAGATTTATAGAAAGATAATAATCAATCAGTATTCATAGTATAGCTAGATTTATAGAAAGATAATAATCAATCAGTATTCATAGTATAGCTAGATTTATAGAAAGATAATAATCAATCAGTATTCATAGTACAAATAAACTTGTAGAAAGATACTATTGAATCAGCATTGATAGTACAACCAGATCTATATCACCATAACTGATTGACAATTATATTATTGTGGTGGGGATATTTTTTTGTTGAGTTGTAACTTGTGAACATGGTCTGGCATTTGTTAAAGGTGTAACAGTGACACAAACTTACTGTAGGCGAAAATTGTCGAATGCCTGAAATGAACATTCGTAAAGAATTTATTACGCGTTCTAAGTGTGTCTTGAATTATCTGTATCAATTCTTAAATAGGTCACGCTAGATGGAGAACAATTGCCTTCCCATGTTATTGTTGTACGGAAAGAATATGTGTGTAGGTACATATATAGCATATGTGCATAAGTTCATATATAGTACATATACATAGGTAAGCTGTCAGCAGCTACATGAGTGGGAAATAGTTGGTACTTTGGCCAAAACCAGTCAGGTAAAACGTTATATCAATTCCGACCTAAGTTATCAAGGAATCTACTACAAACATAATGTATTGGTAAGACACATACAGTAATAGTAAAATTCTCATTGGGTCACATACACACATAAAATTAAAGAAATACAATTTGCTAGGTCTTATTATCGAAATTTATCAATTGCATAATTGCGGTGTTTTTTTCCAAACCGATCACCTTTGTTGGGGCATTGTGGGATTGTGACCTCATCCAAGATTTACTTACGTCTGAAATTGAAGACCTTGACAACAAGCAAAACTACGTAAGGGCGTCTAAACTGAAACCTTGACAACTAAAGTACTCCTGGAATGTATGGAGTATTTTATACTTTGTTAAAACATTTTAACAATGAATGTAGTTTAATTACAATCCAGACATATCGTAGATTTACCTGAGGAAGTCATCATAACAAATAATGTAGCCAAGCATTTTGCTATTCTTAAAATACAGACTTTTCTTCGGAGTTGGTCGGTGTAGAGATAATATCAAAAATTGGATAGCAAATCGCCGGACACCATAAGCGTTTACTTATCAGCCGTTGAGCAGAATAATGTCCATTTTTTTATCACATGACTATATGGCATCGGTTTTCACCTGACTTCGTATAGCAAAGAGTATATGAAGCAGGAAACCAGACCATTTGGGAAGCATCACTATGGTTACTTGTAGACTTTCCCAGTGAGTTAAAGGTAGTTGACTCGTATTGGAAAGAGACAAGATTGTTCCTGATGATGTTGAATGGTAATATTGTTCAGTGTCGACTTGAAGTTATTAGTAGCCGCCATGGAAAGCAGCTATACGCAGGTACTGTGAAACATATCTGCAGCGTAACTACTTAACAAAGCAGCAACTTTAAATTATGTGGTAAACATGAAAGTAAAGATGTATATTTAACGGGAATAAATTAGCATTTAATACACAATTAAATCAGTGGGACAATAAAACTTAACGATGACATAGGTGAACTTGGAATATTGCAACTCAGCCACCTCTTCATTATGATCGTTATAAGGAGCACTACACCTAATCTAAATGCACATTACAACGGTCACAATACAGAAGACGCGATGTTTTTTTTCCCCATTAGATTCGTGCCATGATGAAGATAATCTCCGATGTTCTCTTTCGCTTCCGTGCTAAACTCTGATCTTTTTATATACTGTTTTTGTAACTTACAGTCAAAAAAGGAGTAGGCAAACGGTTATTCCTTTGGAGATTGGTTTAGCAGGTTGTATGATTGACCTCTCTCACATTATTATCTCTGATTTTGACTATTTGGCAAATTGCTTGGTGAGCATACGCCGCTGTCCCATAGATCTACCATATATGAATTTCAGAATTGTTCTAAATTAGAGAACTGTCACTTTAAAAAGCTAATGATCGAAAGAACGAAAACAAATATTTTTAAAACAAATTAACTATGGGTGAAATCACGTGCTGATTTGGCTCAATCGGTCACCGCGCTCACAGGGGCCCCGAGCTAGTAATATATAGAAATATATCTGTAGAGATCAAGGAATTTTAAAGCGATGGAGGAAAAAGGTTAAGTTCAATATCATACTTTGTTTTTTAAAATTTATTTCCAAATAAGAGCAGGGGTCTTTGACAAAATGATTCAAATCGGTCCCAGCGTTTGCTAAGGTCTCACTGGACAGTTTTTTTTTATGGCAAATTTTCATCCGACGTGACTGATTGCAGAAAAATAATAATAATATTACATTACAGATACAAATTCAAAATAACTAATGATTTTTGTTGAAAGGATGCATGTAAGATTCTGACTGAGGTATTAAAGTGAATTCTTTATGCAACTAGCGGCTTTTATACTGAACTAACACTGCCACCAACTCCTCTTTTTTACATTTTTTTTTTTTTACAGGAAAGACCTATTTTGAATATTATCCTGTGACAAGACAGCTAAAAGAATCAATATGTGCCTTATAAATGAATAAAGTTCACTAGTACTGTAACAAATTAGCATATTTTTCATCACCCCTCAATCATCTAGATTTTCAGATATTCACCTCTGTAGCAGACACATGTAAATAAATTACGTAAACCAAGCTGGCTGCTCATTTAAAGCCCAAGTTACGCATTTGATCTCGAATGCTAGGCTAACTGTGACAGGCAGTTACCAACAATTCAACCCATTTCCAAGCCTAACTCAAAGTAATTATAAACCACCTTACAGATTTAGCTGATGTGTGAACTGAAAAATGCTTTGATTGTTATAATTAGGCTTATGCTTTCTACCTTAAATATTAAGGAGGTGTCAAAATACGAAACTATCCAGTGAGACCTAAGGCCGTTATTGCATGAGAATGAAATCAGTCAATCGGTTGCTTGTAGATTATCAGATCAGGAAGTAAAGAGGTAAATTTAATTCAGTGAGATAAAAGTACTAACAATCAAAAACACTTTTGTTTCAGATTTTTCAAATTAAATAAATATGCATTGGTTAAACACACAAAAAAGAAAATAGTAATCGAATATTTTTATAGTAACTATAGTTATGTTTTTGAGATGTATGGATACAAGATGCATTCTTGTTTTTCAGTATTACGCATACAATTCCACTTACAAAACTATTTTACCGAAATAATGAGGGCTGGCATTTATAATCCTTTTAGTTACGTGTAGTTCTATATCTATAATCTCCATAGTCAGGTGCAGTATATCTATAATCCCAATAGTTAGGTGTAGTGCTATATCTATAATTCCCATAGTTAGGTGTATTTCTATATTTTCAATCCCCATAGATGTATTTCTATATCTATAATCCCCATAGTTAGGTGTCGTTCTACACACACACACACACACACACACACACACACACACACACACACACACACATATATATATATAGTTAGGTGTAGCTCTATATCTATATTCCTCATAGTTAGGTGTCGCTCTATATCTATAATCCCCATAGTTAGGTGTATTTCTATATCTATAATTCCCATAATCAGGTTTAGTGATATATCTATAATCCCCATAGGTGTAGTTATAAATTGATGATCCGCATAGTAAGGTTATGTGATATATATATATATATATATATATATATATATATATATATATATATATATATATATATATATATATATATATAAATAGTTAGGCGTAGTTCTATGCAAATAATCCCCATAGTTAGGTGTAGTTCTAAATTTATCATCCACATTAGTGTAGTCCTATAGCTATAATCCCCATAGTTATGTGTAGTTCTATATTGTAATCCACATAGTTAGATGTAGTCTAATTTTTATAATCCCAATAATTAGGTGTATTTCAAAAGTTCTAATCCCATAGTTATGTGTAGTTCTATAGCATAATCCAATAGTTATCTAAACTTCTAAGTTTGTAATCCACATGGTCAATGTAGTTATATATTTATATTTCCATAGGTGTTGTTCGATATTTATAAACACATATGTTTAGTTTTAGATGTAAGACTTGTTTCTTGCCTAACTTATGATCTAGCCTTAATGAGTGCATACGATTTGCAATGAGCAGAGGCATTGTTTCGTCATTACAATGCCACTATAGGACCAAAATGTATGTTTATGGCAATAAGACAAAGTCGTGCATACACGGATCTCCCTAGTTGAGAACTCTTATGTTAGGGCAATGACTCCTTTTCCAAGATACAGCAATACCGAGTTTAAAAAGGAAATAAATAAACAAACAAGATAGAAAGAACAACTATGGCCATTTTAAACTTTAAGGGACATCTAACGAAATCTGACAAGCCGTGTATCTCTAAATAAAAACAAAATGACATATTTTAAACGTTCAAACCGGTGAGCCAATCAACTCAAATGCCACAAAGGGGATGGTGGTCCATTCAAAAGAAAAGCCATATATAAAATAATTACACAGGTGGTCCATTCAAACCAAATGTTGGATATCAAATGGTCCATTCAAACAAATGCCACATATCAAATTGTCATATATGGGTTCCATTATAAATTAATTAAGTTTAATTGTGTTATACTTTTCTTGCAAATTGAAGCTGGTCAATCATTGTGAGATTCAGTGTAAACTATGTCAAACCCAGGAATATTCAACAAGTATATATTATGTTATTAGAAATAATTAGTTCTCTGTCAGGAACCAGAACAGATTGTTGCTAATATGTCTCTTTCGTATTCCTGCGATTTCGGATGAGCT
Organism: Unio delphinus; assembly: GCA_029339505.1. Classification (NCBI taxonomy): domain Eukaryota; kingdom Metazoa; phylum Mollusca; class Bivalvia; order Unionida; family Unionidae; genus Unio; species Unio delphinus. The sequence goes on along the minus strand of JAQISU010000002.1, from coordinate 3,802,159 downwards.
CCATTGAATTACATCCAATACAACTATCATACTTATTATATACACTGTAATACAACACATATATGGCCAACACACGTTATGTCGGATGTTCTTGATATAGTTGTAGCAAAATGAATAAATTAGAATTATAAGTACAAGTAAACTTGTATGAACCAACAGAATCACACCTATTCAATTTGTAATCCAACTGACTGGCCAAGAAACTAATTTCAATAACATTTTATTTTCTGTTTAGATTTAATGTTGTTATCCATTCAACAAAAGAAACATGTTCACTGGTCAGTAAATGCCCATGAAATATCAGAAGAAGACAATATATTTTAATGACTGCAATAATTAAATTCCGGCTGATTAGTTCATTTTGTCTAAACTGCTAACTGTATATCATGCTGTAACATTTAAAAGATCAATTAAAAATAAAATTATCGCAATTATCGCAATTAAACCCGACTCGCAATAAATCTGATATAGGCCATGTATATTAAATATATATTTCCAACACTGAAAGTTAATATTGTAAAAATACAAGAATAACAGAACCACATGCATTGATTAAACATATCAATAACAATCATTCACTGTACATAACACGATATATTTTCTATCTTATTGATTTAAGAAGTTATATTAATTTTTTTTAAAAAAGATCCACTGATGTTTAAAGTTACAACTTCAGCGTTTTGATTCGTTTACAAATAGGATCACACACACACACACACACACACACACACACACACACACACACACACACACTTCTGAGCTTACTGTAAATATTCAAAATGTATAAGGTAATCATTGCTGTAGGTTAGTAATATACTTACTCAAGTCGAATCTTCAAGACTAACTGAGTACTGGGTTTCAGAAATAAAATCCTCAAAATGATCATGCCTTGTGTGAAGTGTTTCTGTCACTTTCTTAAAATTGAAGTCATGTGATCTGTACAAACGTCCACCTACCATTTATAGTGTTCAGCCCTTTGTTATTGCTGCTTGTCATGTAGTCTGGACATTTGCTGGGTATTTGATGGTCAAGTAAAGAGCAGTCAAATGTCAGCTGGCGCGTGCGCCAGACCGCACGTTCTTCTCTGGCAATTGATGAAGCCAGATTTAGTGGATTTCAGTTGGAAGACGACACATATAGTGTCATTTTTACTGTCAACCGTGCTTGCGGCAGGTTGTAACACATGTTTACAGGGACCCCCAAGGGAATAAAATTGTTCATATTGAACCTGTGCATCTATCTTTTAAGTACATTCATAGTTACCATATTGTCATGACAGGGTTGACAGTCGAAAACGTCAAGTCAAATGGCAACATTTTGGAATCGCTTCATGGAGAAACCCTTAAATGTAGGATAATGTGCTATAGTGTCCCACCCCCACCCCCGAAATGATGTCACATTTCATTACACTTTAAAAGTCATTTTTTTTTTGTTCCATGGATAGATTTAATTTTTGGTAACTTTTTATTGATTTCTTATGGTAGAAAAAAATGTACGCTTTCTTAATGGAAAGGTAAGAGCGAGTAGAAAAAAAACTAACAGTTTATTTGAACGCAATTTAAGTAACAATCATTTAATCGAATATTTTATTAATTTTATTGACAGTAAATGTGTGTTTAAAACAGTCTTCTTAGTGTGCCACCATCTTTGTTCTACAAAATGACTAGCGCAGTTTTTTCACCTCTTGGAGCAATCAATATTTTCGGAACAAGGTAGGCTGGTGGTCCAACTGAAACTTTTGAATTGCATAGAAATTTGACCTCTCACCAAACGCCCTCTGCACACAAAATACTATGGTTTGTTTATAATTGTGTCCCCCCTGCCCCCCCCCCCCAAAAAAAAAAATTTGCATCTTACACTTCTGATTGGGCAAAAATCATAAGTCACTCCAAAATGCACAATTTCAGGTAAAAGTTTGTTTTTTCTTTTGTCTGTTCTTTTTGTTCGTGTGTGTATGTGTGTGTGAGCGTGTGTGTGTGTGTGTGTGTGTGTGTGTGTGTGTAATTTAAGTTCGGCAATTTAATTTCTTCAAGGGCCCACTTTCAGAATCGTTGCACATGTAACAGAAAGAAAGCGTGTGATCTGAAATTCGTGTGTGGACATAAAGTGTGTGTGTGTGTGTGTGTGTGTGTGTGTGTGTGTGTGTGTGTGTGTGAAGGGGTGAAGCTGATTTAAATCACCGTTGCATTGTCTTACGTGGCTGTCTGTGGAAATCAAATTTAGAGTTGAGGAAGTATGAAGTTAAATGGAGTCCGAAAGTTTGCCCGCCTTCGTTATGTTGGATCTCTCAGAGAGAGAGAGAGAGAGAGAGAGAGAGAGAGAGAGAGAGAGAGAGAGAGAGAGAGAGAGAGAGAGACCCCCAATTGAGACCCATGATTGTGTTGTAGATCAATGTGAGGGTAACATGTGTTCACCGGAACGGCATCACAATTTTTCTAGTATGCAGCAGGCTGCTGTTGCTACAACTAAATCTATATGACCAGAGAGGAAATAAAGCCATTGTACTGCGTTCATTTTTATGTGATCTTATTACTAGAACGGGGTGGAGGATCCTCTTACCATTGATTTTACAGTTGATAATTGTTTTTGAATGTTCGTCGATAGTATATGTAATGCTTTCCCTATTGATAGCTCTGTTGCGTCTAAATATTGGGGGCAAATATTAACTTCGCTCTCCAGGTTCCGGTATGTTAACTCTTGCTACATATCCAGTAGCAGTGCTTGTATCTTTCTACAGTCGCTATTCCAATCAAGGCAGTCTGGTAACACGTGTACCAAACATTATAAAAGTTCCCAAACCAAATAAGGATTGACCCGAAAGAATCGTATCAGGGAACATTACTCTTGAATACTATTAAAGAATTGATTATATATGCCCACTGTTTCCTTCTCAAAGTCTTCCGAGATGTCATTAAAATAAGTACTAAAAGTATAGAGAGATTTCAGAAGGGATGTTGGAGGAGATTTTATTGACAATGAAAACAAATGTGTTGTATTGCCTGTCGTATGTATATTGATTATGTGGGTTCACATTTCTCTCCTCTATATTTACTATATATAACGTCCTTTGTATGCAAGTCGCAAGGTACAGTGATTCCTCAGCTACTTGCGTTACCTTCTTTAAATAAAGTTATTAATATTATTATTATTATTATTATTATTATTATTATTATTATTATTATTATTATTATTATTATACATTGGCTGCATATTTATTAACTTATGTTTCGGAATTCATATCATATCAGAACATTAGCTCGCCCTATCTTAACTCTACAGCCAACAACAGTCATGCAATGTGTTGCTATTATAGATCTATGGTGACAGTGCCCCCTTCATTTCTTTATTTGATTATACTTACTCGTAATACTATACAATTTTACAGTGATTTGACAATAAGTAATTTCAACTCGTCTGATTGGTTGATGAATTCCTCAGCTGATATGAACCTTTTTATACATATTTTATGAGAATGAAAAGAATGTCATAGATGGGTGGTTGGTGGTTGCAGGCTGGATAGTTTCCAGATTTTTGTTCGATCCCATGGTCTGAGATGTGCAAGAATACGTGGGCACGCAGCGAAGTATTTCCTCTCCTAATTCTCAGGCTTTCATCCTCTCCCCAAGCAGCAATATTTAACGGATCAGTGGATTAGTCAGGGGAATACGTTCTTGACGTAACCAGGTAGAAGCAATTACTTTGTGGAGTATTTCTATATTATATAAGTGTTATCTAGGAGACAATTTGTTTATTTGATTGGTATTTTTAACGTAGCTTTAACAATTTTTCAGTTATATCGCTAAGATGTCTGCAGTGAGGCAGTTTATAGTGATGTATAGCACTGGGGTATTATGCCGCAGACATGTAGCATGATGTCCCACCCAGTCACATTATCATGACACCAGGCTGACCAGTCCTAACACTAACCTCTTAATGTTGATGGCCAAGCGAGGCAGCTGTTAGTATCATTTTTGTAAGTCTTTGGTATGACTCAACCAGGGATCGAACCCACGACCTCCCGCTTTAGCGGACGCTCTATCACTAGGCTAACGGATTGGTTATCTAGTAGACAAGCTTGGAAATAACGATTAAGCTATATTTCGTTTGTCGATTTTTGGAAAAAGATTTTATCGCAAATCCTACAGCCATGTATGGCCTTCCACTATATTGAAACACGTGACCTCATATTAATATACACTATATGTAAGTCATAGGGAAGAACCAGTCATATATGCTCTAAAAAAATACATTGAAAAAATACAAAAGCAGTAGTTTGATTATAATTATAAAGAAAGGGTGGAGAAGAACAAGGTTTAATTTTGAAAGTTTAACAACAAAATATGAAGTAGTGTTTACACGATGTCACGATACGATACCACAAAAACAACAACAACAACAGGTGGTGTGTACTAATTTAAAATCTACATTTTTACATTAAAAATAGCGAATAAAAAGGAGATACATGTTTGGAGTAAATGCCTTTCTGAAACTACAAAACTTTGATTGGCTCCCTCTTTTCTTTTTCAGAGATTCGATATATGCTGTCGTTTGAAATCCACATATTTAAGGTCGGAGTTTAGTGTGGTGCGACTGAGGTGATTGACGAGTCCCTTTTTTCTTAAATATTACCCCCCCCCCCTTTCATCCAAGGTCCTTATTATGATAAAGATAAATGAATTTCCATTTTAACATTTCTTACGTGCATGAATAGCTTTTCTGGATCATTCATTCAAGTGTATATCAGATGTATACAGACAGACGGACAAATATATAGAGATACTTATTTCTTTATGAATACATGTCTTAATCATATATAGTGGTAACTGTATGGAAAAAAGTATAAGACATCAATGCATATAGTATTGTAAAGACATAACTATTCTTATGAAAACGGACAAATATTATTGTAAAACAGACAATTAGTATTGTAAAGCAGACAATTAGTATTGTAAATTTATACAAGTGCTAAGAATTTTTGTAAATGCGTCCACATGGTTTCGATATCTTTTTTTTAAAAAAAATACGTTTGACTATTCATATACAACTTTCAGAAACACAATCCTCACATTATTCAATATCGTGCAGCAAACTATGAGAATCAACATGTATTGTACAAAGTGCAACAGCTGCGTGTTTTGACAGAAAAACTGTCAAGTGCAACAAACATATAGCCTTACATGTCAAACTCTGAGCATTCAGCCAAATGAACAGACAGGTAGGTAGGTAGGCAGAGCTACATGTAGGTGGGTACATAAATACTAACGTACATTGATATTTCATTGGGTTTATATACGGTCATACAGAGAGACAGACAGACATATAAGTAGACGGTTAGGTTGTTCGTATTTGGAAATTTACAAAGTCAAGTCAAGAACTTGTACAAAACTGAGAATTGATATAATATTCCGAACCTTCCCCACCCACTATATTCATCTAAAATACGAACCTAATCGAAAATCCACTTAGACAACTGTGTTGGCAGGCTCGTGCCATTTGGGAGCCAGCATGTGTACTTTTTTTTATATTGCGATTCCGCTGATAAGTCATGTAACGCCATTTTGTATGCCCGTATAATGTCAAGTGCAGCTGCTTTTGTGCAAAGGTAAACGTGTCCATGTTTTACTGAATCGGTACTAAAATACGGAATGTAAAACTTAAAAGAAATCAATGGAAATATACATAATAATAAATGCACTCTAGAAGAAAACCTTAGTCTCAAGTATTGGATCATAATGGCAATATTTAATTATTAGAAAATCTTCAAGGAACTGAATTTCTGTGACCTCGTATGCAAAATTTCCGCGCCTATTCTGTTACTTCGTGATATGACGTCATAGTAGCGACTACTGCATCCCGACTGGCAGCTAGTTGCCAGAGTAAGATAAATGCCGTTTTGGGTTGCTTACGGGTGTAATAGAACATTAAGAAAAGGCTGTGAAAAACTTTTTTTTTTCGTTTCGAAAAATGACATAAAGACCTGAATCGGGTGGAACATTAGGGACTGACCTGTATATGGCGTGATTTTAGCGACATATAGAAACATGTAAAGAGGCATAGACATAGAAACATACATGCATGCATGCATGCATGCATGCATACATACATGCATGCATGCATGCATGCATGCATGCATGCATACATACATACATACATACATACATACATACATACATACATACATACATACATACATACATACATACATACATACAAATTTGTAACGCAGGAAAGCTAATTTCTTCGAGGCATGTGAGTGGCTCTGAAAAGGGTCGTTAGGTTTTATGTTATCATCATTTGGTTAACATATAGGACATCGCATAGGATTTCTTCTCTTCCTCAAACATATTCTGACTGTTGGATCGTAGACGAGAACTCTCTTCATACATCCTTGTCTATCCACATAAATTCTTATTTTCCTAATGCTAATGTCAGTGATCTTGATAATAGTCCATGACGACTTTACATACATGGGTAAGTCCGTGCGGAACAGCATTTACTATGCGAGGGTAGGCGATTCAACGTTTGTTCACATTTTGTGATGCGAATAGGTGAAGTGAATGCAGTGAACTGGTTTTTTTTGTAGTGGAAGAGCGGATCGAAACTGATTGAGTGCCTTCAGAGGCGTAGCTAGAGTGTTTGGAGCCCGGGGACAAGATTCGTTTTAACGGCCCTTCAACTCTGAAACCGATTAATTTCATCAATAAAATCACCATCACCCAATACAATCTATTTCAAAGCCAATTTTTGGCGCCCCAACTAGTACGGCGCCCGGGGACATCTGTCACCCTCTGCCCCCCCCCCCCCCCCCCCCGCTCCTCTGAGTTCTTTCACCAATCCTAACATGCGTTACAAAATTCAGTTAAAGTGCGGAGTCTGTCTTCCAATCCGAAGAGAGTGCTCTGTGACGTCACATTCCATATATATATATATATATATATATATATATATATATATATATATATATATATATATATATATATATATATATATATATATATATATATATATATATATATATATATATAGGTATGCTAGTATCTGTGCTCAGTGAGGTTGATGGGGGAGGTGTGGCTGGGCCTTTACCTACCTACCCCAGGGCTTACATCTATATCGATAGTTACTTATTAGTAATTCGGTATAACGCCCTAATTAATAAGTGCATTAGTATAAATGTCCAGCGATATGCTGGATATAAAAGTAGCACAAATGACCCTGAGTGGTCGGTTGCTACTATAAAACCCCAACTTGCTTGCTTGTGCTCAGTGAATCCATGCAACAGAGTTTTCAAACATGACGGAAACTAATAAGACTATGAATTGGGGTGCACCGGCGGTGGAGACGAGACGCGATGGTACAGCAATGGCTAACAAAGCCAAACACAATTCTACTTCAAGAAGAGACCGCCTTCTCCTTCCTTAGCAAATGTTGAGGATTCTAACCAGAGACAGACAAATAATTTGAGATTTTTTTACAGCAACAGAAAAAGCATACCAAGCTTTTCTCCTTTAACAGCAAAACAAGACAAAGAGGCAAGAAGAAGGAAATGACAGGAAGAAGAAGCAGCAGTAAAAAAAAAAGACACCAAGGTCTATGGGAAAAGGAGGATCGTAAAAGAGTAAAAGTCAAATGGTGACGGTACACTTAGACATTTTGGCTGAGTTATGGAGTCTGAAACAAATGTATCAGACTTCTTTAATACGATCCAAGAGGAAAGACTTTCCCTTACCAAACAACCCTTTCCCGTTACGCTGACGGACCGCCAGATTGAATAAGTCGAGTGGATAGGGCCCCAGCGCTACCCAATCAGAATCGAGGAAGTGGTGGGACCCTGATTGATTCTAAAATATATATCTTTAACCCGGCCATCGAGCGTTAGTTGCCATAGTCGTTACAGAGAACGTACCGTGAATTGGAACTCCGTGCGACCATACGTTAATTGGCGGTAAAACCTTAGGAACATAATTCTAAGTGTAGCTTCTAAAAAGGAAGCTTCGAGGGACAGACTAGTGAGTGGTCCCAGTGTCTCCGTTAGAGACAGAAGGAAGAGAAGGAAAGAGGGAAATCTGGAGAGGAAGCTTCGGGGGACAGACCAGGGAAAGTGGTCCCAATAGTCGTGATAAAGAACGGAGGAAAGAGAAGGAAGGAGAGAAGTCGGGAGAGGTGAAATCCAGGAGGAGTAGGAGGACAGAATAAATAGATGAGTGGAGGATAGGATAAATAGATGAGTACAACCAAAGGCCAGGTGGAAAATCGAACTCACACTGAAAATCGTAAGATGAAATAGGCTATCACTTAAAGGACGAGTGATTGTGTGACATTTAAATTTATAGGCTTCATTAAATTGTTATTGTTGAATTTCATCTTCGTGTTATATATATATATATATATATATATATATATATATATATATATATATATATATATATAATTTAACCGTCGGCAGTGCTGACTGGGGGCTCAGAGCCGTATCCCTATTTGGTCTTTAATTTAAATTTAAATTCACGAGCCAGGTGGAACTTCCATAATATTTTAATCAATATTTTGGAAGTACCCCACCCCAACCTTTGCAGAACGCTACAATATATATATATATATATATATATATATATATATATATATATATATATATATATATATATATATATATATATATATAACATCTCTCCAAAAACTGTTTTTAATAATTGTCACGAACAAATTTTTTTTAAAAGAATTGACAAATTACAGTACGACTAGTGCTCATTCTGTAAAAGTGAGAACGAAAGTATTAGGGGTAAAACGGTTTATAGATGTATCGATTCATCGATACTTTTGCCGTAACGAACACATATCGATACAATAGACTTTGAAACAATACCAAACAATAGTTACCGTATACTAGTTAGTTTAGTCTTCATCAGGCATGAATAACAATGCCTTATTATTCTTTAATACCATAATTTATCTGAAACAGCATCTGCAGTCACAATCACTAATTTTGTATTAGTACAAACGAAAAAGACTATTGAGAATACTATAAATTAACACAAAGTGACATGATTCGTTATCCCGTCCTTTCTGTGCTAATTGTCTTAACCCATCAGCATGTTCCGCATATACTATACATTGCAAACGCGTTCATCATCATCGTCGTCATCATCATCATCATCATCATCATCATTCTCTTGACCTAGTGTGATAGTTGAGGCACCGTGCTGCTGAACATATGACCAGTTCCCTCCACTTGACTCAATCATGTGCCAATGCCTGTGTCTCCGCAAAAACTTTTCCTGGTCCATTCTGTGATGTTATCAGTCCACTTTTTTCCACTGTCTACCTCTCCTTCTGCCACCTTGGACACTGCCCTGCAGCACTGTTATGGATAAACTGTAAAGGTTACGTTGCTTCCCTTTTGGGTTGGTGTGCTCCCAATTATTAAATTAATACAGAAGACCCACCCTGGCTCGTTTTTGTCAGAATTTGAAGTAGTGATAGAGAGATGCAAAGCTCTGAGCCCCCAGTCAGCGGGCATGGCCGACAGTTAAATTAATGAATACACAAACTGAATTTTAAATAACCACAATTTAATATAATTCAAACAGTAATCTCTCAAATACAATTCAGCTAATATCATATCACTCAACCAAGTGACGGCCTAGTTCATCCTTTGAATTAGTGTGAAATTTTCCCTTCTGTCCTAAGTCATACTCATCTGTATGTTCTTCTTCTCATTTCCTTTGTCTCCCTCCGTTCTCATTTCAACTTTTCCCTATGTCCTTCCTTTTCTGTTGTATCTCCCACAGACTCGGACCAACTGCTGGGGTAATTCTTTCTGGTCCCTAAAACTTCTTCTATTTTGTCTCCTAGAGACTCGGACCATAGCACTGAGTAATTCCTTCTGGTCCCTAAAAGCAACTAAAGAATACATACACGGACATTATATATGGCCTAAAACGTTGAACAAACTCAAACAGGTAGTATGTTTGAAATTATTTTGTCATCAATGAGAAAATCATATAAATATACGATAACGATATTTCTATCTCTAATCTGCATACAGGATATACAAAGAAGACTGTCGGCATAGATAATAAGTCATCACTTACCTTCCAATGCCGAAAAGACTATCAAAGGTCATTTGAGTATCGATATGTATCGTATCGCGGCTCCGTATCGTGAATCGTATCGATACGTGGCACAGTTGTATCGTTTCACCCCTAGAATGTATTGAACATGTATTCTACGATTGCAATATTACTTCAAAGTTTTAGTTACTATTTCACTAAAATTGGCGTACCTTGTCCAAATATTGTCCATTTATGAAAAATATAAACATTTTTAGGAAGTGAACAACTGGACATTGTGTGTGATCTCTTGCTTAGTTTGGCTTACTTTTACACTTGCAGATTAAGCGTGCAAAATCCTTCCATTAATGTTTTTAAGTAATTAGTTGAAGCGCATAAAAACATTGAAAATTATACTGCTAAGTTAAGCAAACGTCAGGACTAATTTCATAAAAAATGGGCCTCAACCATTAACTACTAACTATGCGGTAAGCACGAACTAATATTGTAATTTTGCAAAGTCTATGTTATCTATACATTGTATATGTCAGCATATTGTGTCAAAAGATATTGTGTGCAAAATGTATGTGTACATGGGTGTGGGTGTCTTATCCATTTATGTGCATTATTAATTGTCCTTAGATTAATGTTAACCAGAAATGTTTTGCTGGTAAAGTGACCTTGGGATGGCGTTCTCCAACCCAGTGGTCAAAATATTACCGGGATACTACTACTACTACTACTACTACTACTACTACTATTCCTACTACTACTACTAATAATAATAATATAAAAAAAGAATAATTTTAAATTAAAAATGTAATTTCTCTCTGTGGTGCTTATTTTGACTATTTTTTTTATTTAAAAAATATATAATACTTTCTATTTCGAACTTATAAAATCTAGTATTACAGGCAATCTTAAAAATATTATACAATACACGTAGTGATAAAAATAAAATATGACAAAATCATATGTGAAATATGTATTATTTTATTAATAGTTCTTTTGACTGACTATCCAAAGAAACTATAATTCTGAATATATGCTAGACAGAATCGTACAAAGCCAAACAAAGCCAGACAAAATCCCGCAAAGTCTGACAGACATGCAAAGTCCTATTAGAACAATATATTTATATCGTAAAAAAAATAATTATTTTGAGATAAGAGAAAAGAAAATATTTCATTTAAAAGAAAATCACGGCCCTGCCCCCAACCAATTAAATTAATGAACAACACATGGGATGAGTTGATAACTGTTTTATTAGGATAATGACTCAACATAAAGCACACTCAACGAAGACAAATATGTACTGGACTCGACAAAATCACATTACAGTTGTCGAGGATTTCACTACAACACATATTTTTATCTTCTATAGTAAATATATCATTTATTCATTCAATTATGCAACAGTACTTTGTGCATGAATTATATATATCATACTGACAATATGCTTTTTGCACACGTCACATCAATAAAGTATTATTATGTTATGCAATGTAAGATTAACGGGTATGTAATAAAATTTTATTTGTAATATAGGAAGCTTTTAACATATCGTTGCTAATAATAATAATAATAATAATAATAGTGTTTATTTGTAATTCAAGTCACTTGCCCATGATGCATATCCATACATCACGCATTACAAAAGATGTTATAATGCGTAATAAAGGAACATCGTATCTATTGGAAGTGATATACATGAAAATAATTATTTTTGCATTTTTCGAATTGGTTGAGATACAAGTATATATTACACTGTAATCACATAAACCAATTTAAAAGAGAACCCTAAAACCTGCATAGAGTAAGCTTTGTAATATTAATTTAGAGTCGTATGTGGCAGGAGTCGTTGATAAAAAGGTGTATAATATTGAAGGATTTTTAATAAACATTGCTAAATTCGTCATCAGAATTTTACTTGTATCACCTTGTATAATAGATTTCCATATTTCTAAAGTTGGATTTTATGTACAAAGGTGGGTGCATATTTTCTTCGTATTTCTCCATATAGCAGACTAGCAGTAATAACATGGAATTCATTCTTTGGTGTTAACTTTATCTTCCAGTATTACATCAGCAGTAGAGAGGGCGAAGAGACCTTTTGCTGAAACGTCATATGTTCAAAAATAAAGCTTCCTACGAAAATGAAAAATATACGGTCAATAACGTCAAACTGAAGCATTTAACTGATCGAGAATTTCTCCAAATAATAAAAAAATTATAAATATATACAATTTCGTTTGTGTGATAAAGAAAAATAAACTTACGCTATATTGTGAATTAAATCCAAAAATAATGCAAGAATTACAGACACAAGTTTTAATAATTTAAAGTCCTGAAAAAAATTTCGCTAAAGTCTAGAAAGAAATCACAAAACTGAAGTTGATGACGTGTTTGTTGTAACTATTAAGGCCGTAACTAGTCAATAGTCTTTTGACGAATCACCAGGTTTGAATATACTATAAATTCCAGTGATTATCTCATTTCAAGAATTTTTATCAGATCACTTTTGTGTTTCCAGAAATAATATTCACTTGAATTCAGTAATTTGAAGAGAATACAATTCAGGCCAACTGGTCACACCATAATAAAACTTGAAAGTGCTTGATGTTGTGAACCGCATGACCAAGTACTCACAACCACAAGATTATATAGTCCTCTACTCGACCTCAGGTCATAATTAGCATTTTATATGAAAACAGCGTTACCTAAAGGAAATAAACCCCATAGACTGATCCTGGTGTGTACAAAATCAAAATCTGTAAATTTCACTTAGGAAAATCAAAAACCTAGACCCCCCTCCAATTTTGTATATATATATATATATATATATATATATATATATATATATATATATATATATATATATATATATATATATATATATATATATCATCTATCATCTTCTATCAGTAATGATCCTGATATTAAGCTCATGCACAGAGAGAATAATTCAGGTATGTAGTAATTGTTGCTGTGAAACTAAATGCAAAAAAGGTTAATCAGGTCAAGCAGAAATAAACTTAGTTTTAGACAAGATCAAGTCTAGCATATAATGTTACACTAGCATGTAATGAAATATAAATAAAAATAAAAGCTAACAAATAAATAATTAAATTAAATATACACAAGAGCTTGAAGAGTGTTTAAAGAACCAAGACTCAGATCAACCTGAATTTATTTTTGCTGATTGTGATTTAATTCTTACGATATGAACGTTTTTGTAACCCTTGATATGAAACTGATCAATAGTTTCTGCCAGCGTTTGACCATAGCTTAGTATATCAAATATTTCAACATTGTTAATGAAATCAGACCTCTTTTCTCTAGAAGGTTTCTCACTTATGTCAGATATATTCCATACCAAACAGCCTAACACAGAATTAGAACTGCTCTCCCCATACACATTTCATAGGCCTCGGTCTGAGTCTTGTATTTAGTTAACAAGAAGTGCATCATTTCTAATCTCATCAAATACATGTGTGCAAGTCAATTATTAGCCTTTTTGATTTATAATTTCTAAATGACTCTCCCCAGGATGGCCAAAACACTATCAACATCTGCGGCAATTTCCATACTAAAAGAGCGCCATATTGCATACATAATGGTTTAAGGTATACCGGTACCAATTGCGCATGTCCAGGTGGGCGGTGCTTAAGGTGTAGGGCATTGCAATCCGAAATAAACAACTACACAAGCTTTGATTGGTGGATTATGTAAGAGTTGTACTTTCTGTTAGGCTTAAAAAAAAGTTTAGCCTCTTGGCAACATGTGAATTTATGCTAATTCCTAAATAGATCAAATTTTGTATTTTTTATGATTTTTTGAAAATGTAATACACATGACTGAAAATAGGTATGTTGTGACTAGATAACTCATACCCCTGTCTAGTTCCAGCAGAGTTATCTCTCTTAAATGCAATGGAGTACCTGGTTTTGTCAGTCAAATTGACAATCTAAGATTGTTCTCTGAGACAGTGTGTGACAGTCATGCTAAAGTATGATAGAAAGTATTTTTATTTCACAAAACATTAGCATTACGGAAAAACAATTGGTACCGTGATACCTTATGGGCCAGTCTGTTTTCCTCAGACTGTGACGTAGTTCATCATATTCCGAAACTTCTGAGTACATGTACTTCCGTAAATTGCAATTTTGCATGAAGTTGTCCCACACGTGCAAAATTGTTTGCTACACAAACTGTCCACTTGCCGCTAGAACGCGATTCTCAAGAAATTCCGCGGCTTATAGTCTATTTGTAAATTTTTTAGTAATTTTTCCTCATAAACAAGACTTGTTAACACATGATATCCTATTCATTGTTGTTTCACTTTGGCATTACTACGTTGAAATTTGTAAAATTAGCTATAAACCTAATCTAACTATTTTGATTTATATAACCTGATAGGTAAACATTACATCTTTCAAAACTGCGCAGAATAGGCCGAAATATCGCGAGACATAAAACACCGGTCTCTCTAAACACCCCCAGGACACCCCAAGGGCACCCTAGTATTGCATGCATTTGCACCAAATCTTGCAAAAAAACTTACCAAGAAGCGGAAAAAAAGAAAAGAAAACAAACATACGGACATTGTTACTATCAATTATTTATAGTATTGGTTGATGGCCCTATTTCCAATAATCTACGAAAACGAACTATTATGCATACAATCTCTTTAATTTTATTTATATGTTTTTTAAAACACAATTTCCTCATTAAATGGCAATGCACCATACTTTTCATTTATTTGAATTGTTTATGCTCTAGGTTAATAATTGTTAAAATAACGGATCGGAGGATAAGTTCAATTATTATTGAGATAAACAAATAATTTTATATACAATAAATTTGCTATTTTGTTTAACTCGTCTAACGGCTTATTGAGGTATTGCTAAATACATTTTTTAAAATAAAAATGTTGATCAATATTCACGTTACTGTACCAGAACACTCTTCTTCAAAACGGAAGTTATGTCCCTTGGCAACTACTGACCTTACTAAATTTCCTGTAACAAAATATCGCTAAATATTCGTAGTTTTTGTTTGTTTGTGTGTTTGATTTTGGTCTTTTTGTGCTGTTGTTGAAATTTAAAGTGTGGATTATGTAAAGTTTAAGGTGGTCTTGGAGAGTCTTTGAGTGTTTAGTGAGACCGTGAAAACACAGGGATGGTATCCCTATGTCCAATATATATATATATATATAAATATATGTCCAATATATATATATATATATATATATATATATATATATATATATATATATATATATATATATATATATATATATATATATATATATTCTGGTGACAGTTGCCATTTTCAAATGGTAGGTATTGCAATATTTTATTTTCGTCAATCTGTCAAATTTAGTATGCGTTTTCTTTCAATAATGGAAACGGAAACCTTAAATGCCCATAAATGCCCGACAGTATTTTGTGTGCCTTTGTTACGCTTTGTCAAAGTCGACACAAAATGGATAACTTGTTATGAAATATAAAGAAAAACAGCAATTTTCTGTTGATACTCAGTCAAAAGAACAATTTGAAAAATAATGGCAAACATTTTTAATATGATATTGTCTGACTTTATAAATACTTGATCAGTGTTCCAATTCGAACTCTGTAGCCGAATTTCTGTCATTTATTCGGCATAATAATATTGTAAACGCATTTCCGGTTCGCGTCATTCATGGTCTTGCGTAACAGAATAATCATCTTGAGTTTCTAATGTTTTTGTTCGACGGAATCAAATGTAGTTTATGTCTCTGTCAAAAGATGAAATATGTATTGATATGAATAGCAACAGGGGGCATCAGTGGTTGCGGTACACAAGAGAACAACGACTCATATGGCAAGGTACCTTCCTCGAATTCAGGTTTCACAAGTTAAAGTTTTTTTTTTTGTTTTTTTTAAAACGTATTTTTAACGTGAACAGTTTTTGTCGTATCTCTATGACGTCTGTAGTGTATCTATATATGTAAATGTATTTTTCCGTAGCTGAGACCAATACTGGTATTGTACTACGGGTGGGTGGGGAATAGCAGAGAACTCGCCCTGGGAGAACATCCCAGGTGTAGCAAATGGGGATGATTTTTTCATAATATATGTTTTCTGCATAATTTGAGTGTGCAGATTTAAAAAATGAACCCATCTTTATGATATATTTTCAAATAAATTCACAGGAAGCATTCAAACACGTGTACCGTCCACCATTTTTAATATTGGTGTTTGTCCATTTTTGAAAATTCCTGACCTCATGTTATTTTAAGCTGAAATTTGCATATTTATTTCATATATTTTATATATAAAGGTTTTGTGAACATTCAGCTTTAAGAATAAATTGACTTTTTCTATGTTCCAGGTAATTCAGAAGCCCCCCTTTACCGTGTTATCACCCCTCCCCAACATTTCTGCAGTAAATACTATATTTGTGAGTCATACACAAGTTGAAATTATATCTTGCTTTTAAAATGGAATGTTTTCTGCTTAATTTGAGTTTGCAGATTTAAAAATTATGGTCACTTTTTTAAAATTCTTGACCTCGTGTTATTTCATGCTGAAAGTTGCATAGTTTTTACATATGGTTATAATTTATATATAAATGTGTTGTGAACATTCAACTTCAAGAACAAATTCACTTTTTTATGTTCTAGGTGCTTCTGAAGACTTTCTGTGCCTTGTTATCACACCCCCTCCCCCCAAAATTTTTGCATGAAATAAAATAATGAGTCATACCAAGATGAAATTGAATGTTACTCTTACAACCAATAGTGCATATTCATTAGTGTTCTTATAAATATATACATTGATCTGAAATCACAATTTAATACATAACAATTGCTATTTTAGAATTTAATTATCATAAGATATATTTGGTCAGTTTTCATATCTATGAAATAAAATCAATGACAAAAGAGAAAATAGTGGTATCAGAGATAGAGAAAAAACGAGAGAAAAAACTGACACTGAGTTGGTTCTCAAGAGATATTTATGATTATTTGTTTAAATGGAGAAATACTACAGATCGATTCTCTATGAATTGGCTTATGATGACAACATTTTAATTGATATTCACAAAAATGGCATTAAATTTTAAATGCATTTGTTTTCATTCTTCAAAATTCTGAAAAATGATTTAACTTTGTTTTATTACCTCTTTTCCGTTTCTACTAAATATGAACATTTTCATTTTAATACCAATGTCTCTGATAATATCCCAGTGATTACAATCACATGTATATCATCAGTAGTATCACTGAATCAGTGGCTGATACTCCAGCCGAGTCTCTAACATCGAAAATATATTACACAACAAACATCGTACAAATATTTTGTAATAAGTTTGGTATCATTAATGACAGTACGTCTCTATCATCAGATTCCTTGCTATAAATGTCTGCCTTTTCATACAGTCAAGTTTTTGTGTGTTTTTAATCCAGATTATGTCGTATTGCTGTAATTGTTGACATTTTGTACATAAAGAGTTATTGTTCTTGCTGGCATGGGTGACCTTTGATAAAGACATAATTTGTGGGTTTTCCGCATATATTCGCACAACTTTTACCAATATTCTTGTAAAAAGAACTCCAAAGTATTTAAAAAGAAGACGTAGGTGAGCGTATATCCTTGTTTATTTAGTTTTTCGGCATTTTGACAAATTTGGGCTTCGTTTTTTTCTGCTGAATAAGTTGTAGAAATGGCCCAATGTCATATACGCTAATTATATACATTTGACCATTCAACCGTGAATAGATTCGGAAGTATTCAGTCGTGAATAGATTCGGAAGTAATAATTTCGGCTTTTTACATATTAAAGCGGAGAAAGTACCATGTGTAATGAGGTTGACATTTTGAGAAAATGTTAATCTTGATCACCAGTGCCCTCTAGCGGCGTCCCCTGTTGCTACCAGGTGTCGAAAGTCGCTCCATTGTGGTTGGATAAGTTGCCCCACTTCGCCTGGAGAAGTCACCCCAAGGATCATATATACTAATTTTGAGATGTTGCCATATGGTTGTTAAGGCTTTATTAGTCGTTTTTGTCTTCTTCAACTTAATATCTTATTAAATCTATAAAATTTGCAATTTTTAAACTTATCCATTAGATCAAATCCGCTTCTGTACTTAAGTAAATATAAATGTTGTCTGCCCTATTTCCTAAGCTCTTCAGATCATAAGATGCATTTTATTTGGAAACATAGAGGGTGTAAGCATGATGTGATGTCTGCAGTTCGAACCTAATAGCCATGTTCATCCTGAGATAACTGTATGGTGTAGACCTCTATAACCCAAAATAGACTGAATTGGTGATGACTGCCAATAAACCAAAGGGTTATAGTATCATTTCACTAACTGAATTTGTTTGAAATTTGTTAACCATTGACAATGATGAATGATACCTGAATATATATTAAAAAAAGCATCATTGATACAGGTCTACACCGGAATTGTGGTCGCTACCAAGTTCATCCTTATGGCTAACGCGCAGAATTCAGATGGCTTATGAAAGATCACTTTTACTGTACACTCATCATTTAGATTATTTTTTCGTTTTTGTCAGTGTTTGTAATTTTTTATATTTCTCAATACTAACAAACTATTTCAAATTGAACGAGAAGTTCAAAAAAACATTTCACTACTAAATTACTGATCCAAAATAAACAAGATTACATGTATGTTAATTTATTATATAAAAGCACATGATCACGCATGATCTGATACATAATCAACATATTTAATCAAGGAAAATGTATTCAATGATCCATTTGAAAATCTGAACCCAATAGAAAAATTATTGTGATGAGTGTAGTCCCAGTTTGTTTAGTCGTGAGTAAAATGTAGTGTGGAGAGCCAAGGAGTGGTCATTTAAAGCAATTAATGAGGGTCCATCATAGCATAAATGGGGAGACTGGCGATCTCGTGATGGTGGTTTATTCAAGAAAAAAAGACATTGTAGCTGTGGACCAAGACAGCAAAGAACAATTCTATTTGTTCTCATTTCCAAAGCAAGGAGATAAAGAAACACAAACAAACTGAACATCCAATGCATGATGAAACACAATAAAGTAGATGAAGACAAACAACAAGCACGTGTATCATAAAAACGTGTGTGGGGTGGAAAATTCTCTGCAGATAATTTCACATTTAATTTTTGCATCTTCAGGCATAAAATGTTTTAAAAGAATCGGATGCCATCTTTTATTTGAAAACATCAGTTATGCCATTATGTAATGTAAAAGATATGCATCATGATAACAATTATATATATATATATATATATATATATATATATATATATATATATATATATATATATATATATATACAAGAATATCTAATAAAACTTTGAATTAGTAAGATAATAAAATAAAATAGAGACAAATAATTATATTCTTATAAAGGATATACAATATAGATATAGAACTTTTTTTTAAATATATATTATGCCTTGGCATTATGTCCAGTCCAGTAAAATCATTATATTTTCATTGCTTAAACTTATAGTTGTACATTTTTTGAAACTGAATGACCTGTAATTACTCATTATTTCTACTATACTTTTCATAATATCATGCATTTGCAAGAACAATAAAGTCAAAAATCTTAGGTTGTATGCCTTTAAAGCCTCATGTTGAGTAAGATTATGGGCTTTGTTTAGTGCAGAATCAATTATATGTGTAGGATAATTTCTATTTTGTAAATATGTTTGTAATTTATTCAGATAATTTTTTAATGCGTCTATCTTTTGGACTGGCTATATGGTATACCGTTTTTACATGACATGGGATGACATGAAGAGTATTCCACAGATGGATTAAACTTATTGTTTTGATGAAAATCCTTGTCTAATTTACCCATGAAGGGAAAGAATATGAAGGAGCAATATTAATACCCACTGACGTACCCATTATTTGTATGTACTGGTAATTCATATTAACTTGAAAATAATTGTTTTCCAAGATAGTGACTTTTTAGTGTGATATTATTAGGATTGTTATCAAGAAAATATTTATACACTTCAATACCATCTGCATGTGGAATATTGGTATACAGCGATGTTATATCTAATGATACCAGGATTGATAGCTGTGGAATAGGCCTGTTCAATAAGGGTTGTTACCTCCCTTGCGCGAGTTATCGTTCTTTGATAAATCTACTTCCGGTGAGCAAAAAAATAAACAACACCCCCCAACACTTGACCATATCCGGCCCTGTTGATACTGAGCTTCTATTCTGACTCTTAATAAAAATAAAATATCTGCGGGAAAAGAATTTAAATTTCAGTACTGAATTCCACAAAAAGTTCATCATTATGCCATATATATATATATATATATATATATATATATATATATATATATATATATATATATTCATATGTATGTATGTATGTATGTATGTATGTATGTATGTATGTATGTATGTATGTATGTCCATACATGGTCTCTGCTAACCTTGCCTGTGCCATTTTTGCTCCCCAAAATTTTGGGAACAGGTCAATTTTATTTTTATTTGTGAAGAGCATGCAAAGGGAGGTAATAAATCAGGGGAGATAGCCAGCCTTATTGAACAGACCTATAGACTTCAATTTTTTAATGAAAATAGTTGTATCCTTAGTGTATGAAGGAAGTGATTTCATTAAACGTTGTAAAACACTATCAATAAATTTGGATAGGTTTTCAGTATATGTATTACATGTACAACCTGATATCATGGGTTGTTTTAGAAAATTTGAAGGTAAATTATGGTCAGGATTTGTATGAATTTTGGATAATATGTAGAATTGAGGTGTGAGTATGTTAAGAGTGAAAGTATCAAATTCCTCGGAATTATTATCTTTAGCAATCTTAATGCATGCGGCAATCTTTATTTAATTTCTATTTAACATAATCATCTTGATTCATAATAATAATAGTGTTTCTTTTGTCAACCTTTATAATCACTATACTGTTGTCATTAATTAGATTTTTATAAAGACTTAATTTCGTCCTTTGAAATATTACTATGATATTGCTTTTAGACATAGTTCAAAAAGGTCTTGGAGTGGGTCTTTATGTTGATATTAAGAAATCATATTTTGAAGGAGTCGTCTGTATGCCAGACAGCAAATTTTAGGGCTTGCCAGCCCTGCTTCAATCACCTTCTGAGTGGGAAAATGTGTTGATCAAATGATAAATTTAGCTCTGCTGATATTTACAATGAGAAAATCCAGTGGTTGCCCCACCTCTCCTCACCTCTTATGCCACTGGAACGGTTTGTAGATTAGCTAATTATGTTTTTCTCCTTTGCATTGAGAATCTCTTCTTGCAATATATAAATTTTAGAAATTTATGGCATCAAACATGGTCTTAATTTGAACTGGCCAGCAGTTCATTGAAGGATAATCCCCAATAATCCATTGAAAGATTTAAACTGGTTTATTGTATGGGAATTTTTCACCGTCACTGCAATCCTATTTGCAGTTGGTAATGTTGGGTAGCAGCTTGGATTTAGCTCTTTCTGGAGAAATAACAAGCAACAACATAGAAACAAGATGTATTTAACATTTTACGGTGGAGTAAAATGCATAAAACATCAGCTCTGTATGAGGTGACATAACTATAATATTTCATAATTCAACAGACCGGTGTATGTATGGTACATATATACAGTGTTATGGTACATATGTAGATATTACGGTGCTAAAGGTAACATTCAACTAAAAAAGAAGGCAATCTTAGATAGAAGTCAGTAGATTTTAAGACATTACAATGATAGATAAAAGACAATACAACTTCAAATTAAAACTACATCACAGTAGTAGACAACATGCAGATGTACATTTTAAGTTTTGAACTTGGAATTCCAGATTGTTAAACTTTATCTTGAGAAATGTATGATGACGTCAGCCTTTTTTTAAAAAGTCAAGCTTGATGAAAAATCATCTTTAGAGAGTTTCTTTAGCATGCTGGAATAATTAATATATTTTGCATGTTGTTAATTTATAACATCAGAGAACTGATATTTTTTGTATGTTTTAAAAATGATTGTCTATTTTGAAAGAATTTTGACCTGTTATATATTGTTAACATGCTTAGTATTTTAAACTGTTGCATGATGTCTGTA